>OX381705.1:97728998-98328998 GCA_947462335.1 Harmothoe impar | reverse complement strand
TCTACACAGAATCACACTAAGGTCACATAGGGTCTAACATTGCCACAAAGCCATTGCAATCAGGCAGGTTTCATCTGCCCAATAGCAAACTGAGAGGAAGCCCTGAGGATAAAGCAGGTATAATCAAACACAGTTGTAGCTGTCAACTCGTCACATCCCTAACTGTGTATATGTTTACTGTACATGTCGTCTTTATGATTGCTCCCACCACCTGGCTACTCTCTCCTTGTCTCCTTGTCCCACACTGTGTACAGAGATGGCCTCTGGACACCCTCAGGACATGCCCCAGTCATTGACATCTGCCTGTCTGTCCTCACCTACCCAACTCTCCTTTATGGGACTGTGTAACAATGTCTTATACATAGGGTTTGAGATTTAGGGAAGAGATTGCATGTTTCTTGGAAAGTTGGTTGACCACTGCGGCCAACCAGATTCATAACATATCATTGAATCCTGATCTTTGTTATTTTGACACAACTGCCTTGGTGTGCCTCCTAAAGAAACACAACTTGATTCAGTCCCTACAGATGAACACAACCAGTAGGTGCAATACATAGTATAGATTAGAAAAGGATAGTTGGGAGTTCACTGGAGAGGTCATGGTGGATAAAGCTACCCATCTCAGTAAACCACATGGTACCCTGTGACCCCATGACCCTTACCAGACCAGGGGCCTCCATGAGATATCAGTCTTGGCTCTGAAAAACCTTGACTCTTTTCCTTTAAGCTGCCTTCCAATGTCTTCTTCCCTGATTGGCTACAACCTTATTGTGTTTTTTTACATACTTCCTCCTTTCTTTGCTCTCATGCCTGCTTCCTTTACCACCTACTGCATATGTCCTTTCTGTTCTAATGACCCTGGACACACTGTGCAAGGTATATTTGGCCTCCTCCTACTGTCTGTTTGACCACTGCCTTCCATCACATAACCATAGGGACTCCCACATAAAGCCTCCATATCACACAGATCTACTTTTGCAGATTGTGTCTGGTAGATTGGAAGCCTATGCCTGATATTCTAGTCCTGTCTGGTTATAATGGTGCCTCCACAACTGCTGTATTGTACCTCAGTGTTCAGGGTAATGTCAGAAGGGGAGTAAGGAGGCTGTAGTTCCATTGTGTATCCTCTATAATGACATTTTCATGTGGCCTATTCCAATTCGATGTGACCTATACAATAGGACAATGCAGTAAGGTGAAACTATTAGAGCACATAGCTATGAATGATACACATTATGATCTATGCCCATTACCTATTCTTATATAACCATAACTTTGCAGGTCTTTAATAGCAGCACTGACATATTCATTGTGTATCTGCTGCACATTTTGTGTAGCATTAACATTAATAACGCTTTTTTTTTTCAATCATTATCTAAACTATTCTTTGGGGCTTTACGCAAACGGAAATCTATATTAACAATAATTACTCAAAGCACGAACATTTTTTAATGCAACATATTACATTTTAACACTTCTCTTATCTCTATGCCTTCTATAAAAGGATATTCCATGCCCAAGCATTACTACAAAATGCCTAGCTCCATCCCCCACAAAACACATTCCCAATACACAATAGCAAAGGCATATGTCCCGTTGCTTATTCCCTGCATATTTCACTTCATGAAATGTACCATAGGGTTAAGGGGGAAGTATAATCTATATTATGGTATGGTGCCCACTCCTTTGTCCATTCAGACCTCCCCAACCACCTCCCACATAATGGCTGATCATACACCTTCATTGCAGGATTGCATGTGTTGGCCCAATCTTCAATCCTTCTACTAGATTTCTAACCAGACCTTGAAGCCAATATAATACCATGATATCTACGTCAACATATCTCTGTTATTTTGTAAGCTTGTACCCCTTATGGTGTTTAAATTATGCTACAATAGCAAAGAGACTTGAATAAGCACACCTGCATTCATATATTATGACTATGCAGACTACCCAAAACCTGTGGCCTATCACTTGCCATTTAGCCATATTTCCCCAAGCCTTGCACTTTTGGATCCTTTGGGAGTGAGTTCAATTTCAATGAGAATGATGTATTGCCTTCGGACCTATCTATAGTGCCAGAAACTGCCTAATGCTCCCGAATGGGCTGAATAGTAAAGGATGAAAGCATGTTCTAGTCTCTCACTCCGAACATGTCATCAGGTAATATCAGCGGGCAGACTGATAGGATAGGAACATAGGGCTTGTTGGACGCAAGATGCCTCAATTCAAAGTGTACTTATATTCAAATATCAGCTCAGGGGAGAGGAGGAGATTGTAGCTTGACTGACAACTGGGGAGGATGGTGGTTTTAATCTCTTTCGCTGGTCTCACCCGGTCTGTCAATGTCTGCTCCACATAAAGCAGGGTCTGGTCCCCCTGGATTAGCAGGTCATCAGGTGGTGTTAGGAGGTAGGCTGATAGGACAGGAAAAGGGTGGAGGGGCTTGTGTCTTGGTGCCTTAAGCATAGAGTATGGATGCTCCTGCTTGAAGAGGGTATGGAGGTGTGGAAAGGGGTGGCAGGGTTAGTGGCTGAAAGGAAGTGAGTAAGAAATATTTGAGACGGACAGATAGAGACAGACAGTGACAGACACAGACAGGCAGACAAACGGAGACAGAGGAAGAGAGATAGAGACACACAGAGATAAAGACAGAGGGAGAGACAGAGTGGGTGAGGGAGAGGGAAGGTGAGAGTGAGAGGTAGGAGTAGAGATGTGGTAGGCATGTGAGAAGGTGAAAGGGTGCAAACTTGTGAGACTGAGGATGCTTTGACCCTTGAAGGGGTAGGGGAAGGGAGGAGTCTAAACCCAACCTCCCTTGATACCACGTTCCCATAAATCAACATATAGTGAATGTAAATTTTACCTCAAGGGACTCACTAGACAGAAAGTTTGTATGACCTCACAACGTCAGTTTCCTGTTTACTATAACTCAATATCACCTAGCCCCTCAAATGGTGTCATCTGAGACTACGCTAGGATATGATTCACGAATGGATTATAGTGAATATTTATATTCTTTTATAAGTATGTCTTTAAATAAAGTCAATATCTCCACTTTTTTGTATGCATTTTTGTGAGTAGACAATTTGGAACCTTATTCACTTTGCTCATACGTGGCAAATTGGATTTAGATGATACCAGAGTCATTTCAATCTTTCTCATTGTCTCTGCCTTCTTGTGAATTTCCTTCTGAATCCTGGAAGCTATTACTACGCAAACACTAACTATAGCTATTAATTGTAGGATGACAAAGATCTTGCACCACACCGAGGAGAAGACACATGCCATCATTTCGATATTCGATATTGTCATCATTGTTATTACATTTTTTAGCCCAAACACTTTACTTTCAGGTTGGAACAGGCATACAACAGCATTTATAGCCCTCATCGACCATAATATGTACCGCAGACCATTCTATTGACCTATGTCTTTGTTGTATATGAACATGTTTTCACAAACAATGCATACGCATATTGTCATATGCATACACACATCATTGTCTGACAATAGCAAGGTATCCATATATGTATAGACAATGTAGTTTCACTTCAAAGCTGCTGTGTTGTATTCTTAGAACCTCTAGGCAGGTGTAAGATATGATTTTAAAAAATGACAATAAAATCAGAAAGGATGCAGTCACAGCAAGAGACTAAAAAAGACAGTACATAAATAACATCAAATGCAGAAGGTTGATTGATCTTTGGCACTGTCTGATGTAGAGTAACTGGTTCTAGATTTATTGTCCCTTTGAAGCAGCAAAAGACAAAAGGCAGGTCTCAAGGATCAAACCTTCTTGATATTGATTTAACCCCTAGCTCCTGGCAGGTTCTTGTTATGTTGTTGCTGCTGATATTAATCAGATATAGAGGCAGCGATCTTCTAGCAGGTTCTTAGTCTAGAGTCAAGCCCAACTGCACAATTTAGCAGGTTCTATGCTTTAAGAAAGCATGTTCATGATGACGGTGAAAAGAATTTTGCCCCATTCCCCCTGTTATTAAGAAATGAGCTGTCCTGAACTGGCATTAGCTCGCCACCATCCCATTAAACAAAAAACGTTAAACAACATTTTATAACGTTATATAATGTTATATAACGTTTCCCTAAGGCTCCTTACTATGGCATAATGTTATACAAAGGGTTTTCTGACATAAAATAAAGTTATTTTGTTAGCTGGGATCCTACATTGTTGGTAAATAAAGGCTTCCCATTTGCTGTACCATAGCCAGTAAGTTAGTCTTGGTAAAGACCATCCCTCCACCGACTAGTATATTCATAGGTTGGGGCTCAGTTATTATCTGCCCCTCTATGTGTGGGGCCATTATGTATTCATGAGGCGGCCATACTTCAGGAAGCTCCTCTTTGTCCCCTCCAACAAGAGAGAGGTGCAATAGTTAAACAATTCTTCACCAAGACGAGAGCTCTTCTTTCAATGACCCTAATAGACCTGGGCAGGAATTTTTGAGGAAAAATGTATTTGCTCACGTTGCACGAGAACAGCAAATAAGAAGGTGGCAGCTCTTGTGGCTGAAGAACAAACATGAGACATTTGGGAATCTCTCTAAGGATTATTCTCACATGGTTCTAGGACAATTACCATTTATAATTAATTTTTCATATGATGGTCCTAAAAGTGCATGGAATGTGTATGATTCCAGAACAACAACGCATTGTGAATTCCTCTCATGCGGAAGGTAGCATGTGTTATTTATTGAAGTTTTATTCTCATCCCGCTTCTTATCTTTTATTGCGTGACATCAGAGGAAGCTGTATGAGATGCTGCTAGTTCTTGTGAATGTTGCAAATTTGAAAATCAAACATGAGTCATGTAGAGGATCATGTCTGAGGTCCCAAATATAGTTCTAGGACAGCTACACATTAATAAAGCTGAAAAGATGTGTTTCAGGCAACTTGAACCTAGATCAAAATAAGGCCAGTCCCTTGCAACTCATTCCACATACTTTCTTTATTTGATAAAAGAAGAAATTCTATTCCTACTTCATTGTCTTACCTCAACTAGATGCTTCTAAACATAAATTTTAAAAATTGTCACGGTATTTCTAGTTTCTAAAGAACCAGTAAGTCATCCCGATGAACCACAAGTCAATGTGACAATTCGCTACTCATTCCAGTTACTTTCAACATTGCTAAAAGAAAAAAATTCTTGTGTTGTCATTTGAATTAAGTTGTAATCTCCTTCATGAAAACGAGGCATGTTCAGGAGCATATTCTATTGAGGACATTTCTATGTGGTTCTGAAACAGCTGTGCATCAGTGATTCCTCTCCTACCAGTGTTCTAGTGATCTAGTGCTGAACTGCCAGTTCTAATTGAACACCTCTTCTCTGCATGAGAGGAAGATTTATAAGAAAGTGGCATGTCTTATGAATTCCTAATGCGAGTTTGAGGAACAAACATTGTTGATACAATGCCTTCTATAGGCTGTGCCAAAATAAGGAAAACTTGTCTTAGAAACTCCGAGACTCCGGATGGAACTGGAGTGATGTAAGGGACTACAGAAAGGGGGTTATTGGTATTGTAGAATTTAGAACTTGTGCCAATTACTTGGCAACACTGTATGTGTAGGACATCCTTAAGGAAATATAGTTTCTTTATTACACATAATGTCCTCTCATAAAAGGAAGCCTTTGCACATCGTAATGTAAGTGTTGCTGAAAATCAAGTAACCATGGTAACCAGACTGACACGGTAACAAACAACATTATGTGATCTAGTACAGGGGAGATAATAACTGATAACAGTGCTCATACTGGGCACCATTTATACACTTAACCCACGGTGGGGGGGTAAGACAAAGCATTTCACACCTTGGTTATTTTCACATAACCGAAGGTTAAGTCAGATAACCCCCTCGTAACTGAGTTATGTAATAATAACAATGGTATACTGACTGGTGGCCTATGAGGCCACCAGTCAGTTTGCCGTGGTTATTTTGACATACACTCAGTTACTCGTGGGTTATCTACTACATAAAGCACCATAATAATTCCAAGGTGAAGACAAGGGAATTATTTCATATGCCTAAAGTGTATTCCACTAGGCGCTTGTGTAACATGTAAAAACTTGTGATGTACCCGACTATACCTTACCTAAATACTACCACAGCCATAGCGGTAGGGGTCTTGACAATCACTTTGTTAAGGGGAACAGAAACAGAGAACAAAAACAGATACATCAAGGGAATAACAGCTACTGAGGGAGAGACGTAGGAGCATTCATTGAGAGCACAATCCAATCTTTACAAAATCACGATAAGGTGACACTGGTTCTAACGTTGCCACAATGCCATTGCAATCAGGCAGGTTTCATCTGCCCAGGAGTAAACTGAGACAAAGCCCTGAGGATAAACCCGCTATAATCAAACACAGTTGTAGCTGTCAGCTTGTCACATCTCTAACCAGGTATATGTTTACCGTACATGTCGTCGTTATGATTGCTCCCACCACTCGGCCCCTCTCTTCTTGTCTCCTTGTCCCACACTGTTTACAGAGACGGCCGAAGGACACCCTCAGGACATGCCCTGGTCATTGACTCCCACGGACATCTCTCCTCACCTCCGCGACTCTCCTTTATGGGAGGGTGTAAAGCAATATCTTGTAGTATGTTGGGTTTGTATACGTTGTATCTATTGACACTGCAGGGTTGTGTATACACCAGGGATACATAGACATACATGCATATCAAACATGGTACAGATTCATACAGTGATATACAGTATGATTATTATAAAGTATGTACTACACTGATAATCTTTATACTCAGGGGCTTAGTCTGTAGTGGCTATCCAGGTTATTGGTCAAAATGACAAACTGATATTCTACTATGCTTAGTCTGTAGTTATTGGTCAGAATGACGAACTGATATTCACAATTGACTAAGGCAAAAAAAAGCAGCACTTTTCATTATTAAACAGGTATGCAACATTTCCTCTCCTGATAGTTGTCCAGTGTCTGTAGTGGCTATCCACTAATGCCTATAACTCAAAAAGACTAAAAGAATAGAGTACTAGGTGAGTTGGACACCCCATGACTAATTAGGATAATCACTAGTGACTGAGTTACTAGGCACTACTGACTAAGGTCAGAATATCAGTGTAGAGCATACAGATACAGTATTCAATACACGATCAGTCCAATGATCATGTGACCTGCTACACCCACGTGACCTGCCACAAAACATGTGACCCCCAGGTTGGGGTCATATACCACCAGGGGGCACCAGGGGGAAGAGCCGCGCCTTATGGGAGGATCAGATTGTGGGAATTACGGTGAATGATTCATACAGACTGGGGAATATCCAAGAACATAGATGAGTGTATAGGATAAGAGGGGCAGTCAGACAAGAGCACTTAGCATAGGGGAGTGGGCAGTTTGCAATAGTTGGGGGGGGGGGTGAATTTGAGGGGTGGGCCAAAAGAAATTGATGCCTTGAGATGGGAGGACCAAATTCCAGCCCACTCACTTGAAAGTCCACCAATCGCCCCCCCCCCCTATTCCTGTCAGAACTCCCTAAGCAAAGTTTAGACAGGTATGGAAGCAGAGAAGGAGGGAAACAAAGAAAAGAAATAGAGAAGAAGAAAGAAAGAAAAGTAGAAAGTGACAGTGAAAGCCAGAGGGACAGGGAGAAATATGGAGAAAAGAAGGAGCGATAGCAAGATACGCTCAGGGAAGCAAAACCAGAGCCAATAAATCCTGTATAAAAAGGTAATAATGAGAAAAATGGCCCAGGAGGAATAAGAAGTGGTCAATAAGGTGAAACAAGATCGGGTCCGGTCGTCCCTCTCCATATAGGCTGTACGGGGGCCAACCCTGTATCGACCAGTCAGTATCTGTATAGGACTAGCGGCCCAACTCAGCGTGGAGCAGAGCTCTATCACTGATCATCTTGATACTCCTGGCCTTAGTCTGTTGTGGCTATCCCAGGTTAGTCATAGGGATATTGGTCAGTAGGCTACTGACCAACTGATATTCAAAAAGTGACCGGGGAAAAAACTAAATACTAGTATGCCCAATGCCTTACTCAAGAAGAATTAGCCCAATACTCACAAGTAATCTAGTTATGTACCAAATATCTCAGATATAGAAATTGTGAATAAAGCCATTACCCACCGATGGCATGTGTTAGCTTAATACTCATAGAAATGGAAAGAATAAGGTGAGTTGGTCAGGACTGACCAACCTGACATTAATAAGTAATCTAGCTTGGTCATATAGGGAGCCAAATGATTAACTAGGTTAATTACAAGTGCCCTGAGGCCAGAATATCAGTCTTGTTTACCACAGTTTTAAGTATACATCTTAATATAAGTCTTATCTATGCAAAAAGGTGTGTTTCTATTTACTCGTCGAATTGATGGTTTAAAAGTCCAGGGTGTAGGCGGCGACTTTCAAAAATGTGATAAAACGTTTTGTAACTAAAATCTTGTAGGATAGCTCAGCACACCATTTTTAGGTGGGGATTGTAAATGGCTGCCATCTTGTCCGCTGATTTTACAAGAATTCCCTCCAAAAATGTGCTTGAGTGATCACCGGCAACCAGCTCTGTGGTGAACCAGAGCATTCTGAAGTAGTCACTGCATGTACGTATCCTGCAGAAATAACATGTACATTTACAGGCTGTCCCTGAACAACTGACAGGCAAGGGACTGGTCATTTTCTAACAGAGGGGGGGGGGGGTTGTGGATTTTTGTGCGAACGGGTCGAAATTTATTCGGTCCCCCTAGGCGGATTGAAATCGAGTGCGGTCGACACCCTTGACTTATAGTAACAGATGGACTTTTTCACTAAAAAGGGGTGGAATTTCTTGATTTCCCCCCTTCAAGGAGTCCAATTTTCTTTGGTTCTCCCCCCCCCCCATTCCCCACTGTTGTTAGATTATGACCACTCCCTAAGGCACATTACATTAGGAAACTACACCTTATTCTAAGATTTATGTGACATCTGTACCTGTCCAGGTATTCTAACATTTCCTTTTCTACAAAACTATACCATGCACCATATTGATGGGAACACAGAGGACTTTGCCGTAACATTATGACATTGTGAACGGTGAGATGATTACCATACAACCCTTCCAATAACCCAACTTTTTTTGTCGTTTGGTTTCATATGAGGGGAATTATTATTTAGAAGCTGGGGGTCAATTTTACAGGTGGCTTTCTGATACATAAAGATATGGTAAAATCCATATTCATGAAGGCATTTTTGTCAAATTTATTTCTTAAACTTAGTGTTTGGTTTAAAGGTGCCTCCGGCGTATGGATGGGCATTTTAATTATAAATGCCTGTGCAACCCCCTTTCTGCTGCATAGTCAGTAGACATAGTATCATGCTAAATTATTACTAATGACTACTTGAAATACGTATAAAGCACTAAAACCAAAACATTGCATAACAGTATAAGTACATCTCTGGTAAACCTGTCATGGTACAGTGGTAATATCATCTATAAGTGCAAGGGCACTTGAACACGCAACCAGATATATGGTAAATGCAAGTGGAAAATGCGGGCAAAAGCAAATGGACAATTAACTAGTTCGGTGTGAACCCCATATCATTGTCGAAAACTATTAGTAAAAACCCAGCAAAGATGATATAAATCCAAGATGGCTGCCCTTATGCCATTACCTGCCTTCACCCTATATCGATCGGTAGCTATAAGTGCCTGTGGGAGGGCAGGGCGGGAGGCGGTATTGGTTATCTGGTTTGGCGGAAGCTTTAACCCTTTAAGGATGGCATAATGCTTTAATGTGTCATGCCCCTTGTTCTCATGATGCATGAATGCAGCCCTGACAAATCTAATCACAAAGGCTGCATTAATGCATGATCCCGACCCTTTGTGGTTGATGCATGAATGCAGCGATGGCAAGTTACGTCCCAGGCGAGTTACGCGTCAAAACGATAAAGAGCATACCGTATTTAAGGGGCATGCGGCCATTACAGCTTTAAGATGGCCTCGTGGCTGCCAGGATAACTCTCCCGGGCCCTGGTAATAAATAGAAATTGGGCCCTGCGGGGACCCAAGTAAACACAGAGTTACGCGTGTCGTGCACAGCATCATGAGGGTTTTTGTCACTTTACTCCAGACTCCGGGGTATTCACTGAACGCTGAGAATTGGGACTGCCTGGTGGTATTTGGTTAGAGTACAGAGAATGAGTTTATTTCGTATTTGAGTGCCTGGGTAAGTGTCTCTTTTTCTATTAGAATGGGTTGCAAGACAAAAAAGATAATTCATGCACATAGCTATTGAGACAGGTTCATTTGAATTGCGTATAGCGGTTTAATTGCTCTATAGCCCATTAGAGGCCACATGCTGCTTTGATGAGTTATGCCCTTTATCATGATGATGCATGAATGCAGCACTGATTCATGCATCATGCCGATTCCCTATGCATGGGGTTGATACACGATACACTTCCAAAGGGTCAGCATAATGCATGACTCCATCGGGACAGCAAAAGGCATAGCCCATTGAAGCACTATATTCAGTCCATAGAGGGTTAAAACAATAAAAGGGTTTCTGCATTAACACATTTTAGTAGCAGTTGAAGTAGTCCATTATTTGCAGGACGGTGTGCAATGTTCATATAGCATGTCTGAAGCAGCACTCCTAACTATGTTGGAGAATCTCATAATCAGTTTAAACAGAAGAGACGCTTAGACCTGTATCTTAAGTAGTATTAAGGACAAGTTCATAAAGTGACAGTGGTCTACTGACTTTTATGTAGGCCTCTGGGACACATTAAGACTTTTCTTTTATCAGAGATGTAAGTTTGTGAATTCAAATCCATCTGCAGATATCTACACAGCTCTTGTGCTGGTATCCGCTAGAAAAAAAGCTAGCCCGGACATGAGAAATAATTACAATAACGAATCATGGAACGACCCCCTAGGGAAATAAACGAAGGCGTATATATCATCTCTATCACCCAGTGCCTAGCCCTTAAAGGGGCGCATAGCCCTTCAATGCACTGTGTCCTTTATCTTTATTATGCATGAATGCCGCCCTGGCAAGTAACTCACCAGGACTGCATTGATGCATCATTCCTACCATATTAGTTGATACACTCCCAAAAGGGTCATCATGATACTTAAATGCAACCCTGGTGAGTAGACTCGCCAGGGTTACATTCGTGCCTCATGGCCAGAAGGGCATAGCACATTAAAGCACTATGCAGCTCATAACGGGTTAACCCTTTAAGGACACAGATCGCTAAAAGATGACATTGGTCATCATGATGCACCAATACAGCCTGGGCTAGTTACTCGCCAGGGCTGCATTCATGCATCACAACAACCAAGGACATTATGCATTAAGGCATTATGCCGTCCTTAAAGGGTTAAATGAGAGCGGTTTGCGCGGGCGGCGGGAAGGAGGGCGGAAGACACCTTCTAATTCTGGTCTATGATCACACATGCAGCAAATTGAATCAGCAGTTGATGTCCTGTGTCTATTAAGGCTAATTGTGTAATCTTTCCCATCAGAATTGAGTAATTACTACTTCTCGTGTCGCTGGCCCCTTCCGTAATGTCCATAATCTTGTACGGCTTGTAACTGGTAGCGCTGCGTAGCACGGCATAACGGTCCTCAGCGGGAGACCATAAAGGCTTTATGGACTAGCACCGCAATTCCATGACTAGTGCACCAAGAGAAAAATGGCCTGACTTTTCTCCTTCTGGTATATAGCTATGAAAATGGTAATTGTTTATAAGCAGGGGTCGTAGTGGGCACAAAATTCAATTCAACATTGAACCAACACTGAATCAATGAATCAAAGAGGGGCAAAAAAAAGTCCCCCCCTTTTTTTTTAAAGCAAAAACTGACAGCGCATTATTGTATCTCAAAGAGAGAGGCCAGAAAAAATTTCACCCGTCTCTCCACCAACCCACCTGTTTACAAAATGAACACTGGTCACTAGCAATCTAGGAGTCTGACAGACACTTGTGCATCATAACAAGCTATTGTCATGTCTAATTCACTGACCCTGCATAAGTGCGACATGACTACGCAAAAGTATATACTTGGCTCTAACTTATATGAAACATGCTTTTTATTGCTCATTACGTTCAAAGTGAATAACAAAAAGGAGATTCTATGTCAAATAACAGAGTTATAAACACATACTCCTGTGTTGATCTACAGTGTTAAGTCTTATCAGGAAGCCGTTTCACCGTATCATACGGAGGGTCCGTATGTCGTTGTTTTGCGTTTCAGTTCATTTTTGCGTTTCAGCTCAACATGTCCGCATCTTACGGAAAAACATACGGAGGCCGTATGTACATACGGCCCTCCGTATTCACATACGGCGATAATTGCGTTTCAGCTCAACATACGGAGCACAAAAATTCCGCATCTTTGGCGTATTTACTACAAGATATACGGAGGGGTAGGGGGGGGTGCTATGTCAAATTATGCACATATACCCTGTTTTTTAGGGCCGTATGTGTGTATAGTCGGCCGTATGTCAATTCTGCACTATATGTATTGGCCAAATTCAGCGACCTTCACCTTGGCAGTTGACCCTTGACCCTTGACCCCGATATATTTTGGCGCACTATTTGGATAGAGCCAAGATGGGTCCCAGAATAGGGTATGTGCTTCAGACTCAAAGAGAGTATTACAACCGGGTGGATCCCTTCATCAAGTATGGGGAGAAGAAATTCCTACAGCGATACCGCCTTACGAAGGCAATCACCAAATGCCTGATAAAAGACTATGTGGACAGCCTAGAGGACAAATTGTTACGGGGCAAACATGCTGTACCACATAGGATAAAGGTATGTACCACCCCTACACCCCACTATGGCTGTATGTCTTCCCTTCTTGCTATATTGTTATTTTTTTCTCCATTTATGTTATGTTTGATTTTGGCTTCTGCCCTGCACTCATAAAATGCTATATATACTGTTATGCTTTTTCCATATACATGACTTATGTTCCCTTCATATGTGATTGACTGAATTTATTCTACTATCCCAAATGAAATAAAACAAGGCAGTAATTAAATTGTAACAAAATGATTTTTTATTTTAAAACAGTTCTGTGTAGCTATACGCTACTTTGCCACGGGGTCAAACTACACCGACATAGCGGATGTGCACGGTGTGTCCCGCAGTACCGTATGCAGAGCAGTCAAGTCAGTTTCTGACTTCTTTCATTACAACCTTGCCCGATATGTCAGCTGGTCAGACAGCACGAACGAGAAAGCTAACCTGGCGTATCGTTGGTACAAGAAAATGAAGAAACCCAAACTGTTTGGACTAGTTGACGGTACTCACATACCAATAGCCTGCCCTAGGGGTTATACCCGTGACAAAAACCAATACTACTGCTACAAAGGCTATTATAGTATAAACCCATGGTGAGTAAAATCAAAGTACACAAAAAACATGAAACTTTGCATGCATAACATATGTTGTCCCTATTTGAAAAAATAGTAGAGCACAATCTTATCGCTAAATAACAGTTGACTTAGATTCTATATGTACCTTTGAACGGGTAAAAATAAAAATATTTCACACACATGTAACCCAAAAATGGAATGTTATATTTTGCAGATCATATATATATATTTTGTATGACCTGAGTTTGGCATAGCACAGTAATACTTTGTCCTAAGACAAAAACTTTTATCAAAAATATACATGTTGTTTCTCTCACTCATTTGTCCATATCATACAGAAATATATCACACACTTTGTTCTACTACAGATACGTATTGACAGACTACCTGCTTACTCCGACCAAAGTAGAGTACACCGCAGACGATGTGGCCTACAACAAATGGCACCGTAAGACCAGATCTTTGGTGGAGCGAGTGATCGGAAACGTAAAGCAGCGTTGGAGGTAATATCACATAACATGTTGCATATCATATCAAAAAATACTCCATACCTGGCTAGGGTAGTACCACATAACACAATGCCCAAAATTATCTCCTCTTAATGATACACATAATACTATGACACTGTACAAATGTGTACATCAAAACAGCCTGTCCAGTAATCATTCATATAACACATGTACCTCTGTACATTCTGCCATGATCCTTCTGATATATACCTACTACTAAAAGAGACATGTTAAAATACAATTACATAGCACCATACCTGATATGTCTCACAATATAAAACCCTAATACTATGTAACATTAAAATGTATCTGTTTCGGTAGGTGTCTCGATACAAGTGGAGGATATCTCTTCCACGAACCCGTACGAGCTGGGCGCATCATAGAGGCATGTGTAGCACTGAACAACTGTGCTAGAATTGCCGGACTCCCAATCAAGAAGGACTTCTACGCCAAGGATTCCTTCGTCGGATACAAAGCACCTGTGGAGCAACCCGTGAATGTGGCAGCGGGAGAACGCGTCCCCTTCAATAACATGCGTAAAGAGTACATCAGCAGGTACTTCAACCCGGAGGCTGTCAAACGCGACAAGCAGTGAACTTATCTTACAACATGAACTACCTAATATACATGAATTCTGCGACAAGCAGTCAACTTATGTTACAACATGAACTACCTAATATACATGAATTCTGCGACAAGCAGTCAACTTATGTTACAACATGAACTACCTGATATACATGAATTCTGTACCAACAAATATAACGTGAAATATATTTCGGTGTATAACAGCGCCGTGGAGTATTATGACATGCAACCCCGTTGTGTTAAAATATATACAGTTCGACCCAGTCCGGCTGCTTTTCATTTTGGATTTTTCCTGGTTTTGACTCGCGTGGATCTTTTGGGTAGTGTTGTCACTTCACTCTCGCTCTCCTCCGCCGATGCTAAACCTAGAACCATTTGCACGTGTTCTTCGTCTGTTACTGCCGGTTCCATGTTCTGCTCCACGTCGTCTGCTACTTCCTGGATCAGCACTACCTCATCCTTGTTCAGGACTTGGTAGTGTGGCAGTCCACTGTCGGAATTGACGTCCTCCGTCTGTATGACTATAAAGAAAGGAAAAAAATTTAAGTAAATGTAATTTAAGCATGCATTAAATTTTACACTGTAATATATTCTGGCTCTTTTTATTCACATACAATTGTTGATATATATGTCAAGGGGGAAAATAAATTGTTGTATAATACACTGTGGGACCGGTTGTTACAAGTACAATCTTCTTTCAAGACATTGGCTATAGAGAGATACAATAGAAAAGAATGTTGTGATTTTCTCCCTTGTTGCTACCATACAGATATGTGTGTAAACATATAAAGGGAAAAAAGATATGGTATTAACTTATACAGTGTTGATACATGTGTACGTGTGATACATATTTTGTGCATTTTACGGTACCGTAGATACATACTTTTATATGGAAGAAAGGATATGAAAATAAAGATATGGTATATAGCGTGCTTACCATGAGCGTTAACCACACATTTTGTTGGATGAAGCTGGGGCTTGGGGGAACACAGGTAGTTCGCCTCCCCTCCCTCTTTGGGTGGCTCGGGATGCGTCAAACTGGCTGTGATGTTTGAAGTAGACGGTACCGGGTTTCTGTTCTGATCCTCCTCCTCCGGTTCCTCCACGCTGCTCTTGTTCACTGAGAAAAGAATTACACATATACATTTAATTACCAGTGAAAAATAATAAAATATTGTTCGATCACATATTTCTGTATCTAGAGTTGTACTTGAAAAATATAAACGGATAAAATCATTTTATAATATCCTCACAATATCTTGATTTCTGCAGTACATAAAAACCAGAGCATACATATAGTGAGGTGGATAAAATATGGTAAGTAAAGGAGCAGGTAGCTTCTTTCCCGAAGGACTAAGATATGTCATACTTACATGAAATAACAGAATTCACTACATGTGCCCGGTTTAGCTTCCCCTGTGCCACCGCGAGGATCTCAAAGTTCCTAGTCAACAAAGCAAGAGCAGAGTTGGCTCTCTCGCTCTACTTTTTATGCATCTCTGCCACGCTCTGTACATCCGTCATCAAGTCCTTAATGCTGTTGGCTAGAGTGGTCAGACTGTCCACCATACCCACTACGCCTGACATCATAGTTTCCTCTGCTTTCGCAACACGGACACCCGTATTGGTAATAGCACCTCTGACTAAATTCAGTTGTTGCACCATTGCGGCCTGTTTGCCAAGAACATGATCAGACAGTTTGTCTGTTATGGCAATAAATTCCTCGTTGTTCTGCGCAGTGTTGGCAGCTGACTCTGCTGTCCAGGTATCTAGCTGCTCTTGTTGTTTCTTCATCGCCTCAGCGATTTGCTTCGCATTGTCAGATACAGCTATCACGACAGTTCTGGTGCTGTCTTTCATTTCCCGGTTACACCTGGCCATATCCTGCTGGCAGTTGGCCTGGTCATCCGCCATTGTCTTCAGGTTATCTCTGAAAGCCAATGTGACTTTTTCCATTTCTTTTCTTATAGCTTCACTGAAATCCTCCTGTGCTTTTTCCTCCGTAAAAGATTTGAATAGGGCTTTCCGGTTAGCAGATGCGGTGCGTTGTATACGGGACAAGGCAGGAGTGTCATGTGGGGTTTTTATTGGTACAAAATCAGGTTCTATTTCTTCTTCCTCTATTTCTATGGGATCTGGTAGAACAGGCTCTGCAGGGGGGGTTTATGTTTAGGGGTACTGGTTTCAAACTTCCCTTTCAGCGCCAAATGTATCAGCTCGGCTACCTCCTCCTCCGAATAATGCTTCTTGTTGGCGTCATCCGTGTCCACATGTGAAACGGGACCCGGAGAAGAGTGTTGAGAAGTTAAGTCAATCTCCTCCTCGTTCAAAATGGAAGAGAAAGATGGTCTCCTCCCCCGAACACGTTCAGGTTCTTTCTGCATGCTTGGACCAGGCTGAGCAGTACGGTGAGCAGTATCAGCAGCAGAAGGTTTAGAGGGAGGTTTTGGAGCAGGTTTAGCCGCAGGTTTGGGAAGCACTGCAGGCTCTGCCTGATTTGTTTTTGGAGGCAAAACTTTTAACTTCAGTGTCTTGAGTGCCATAGCCAATTGCGACTCTCCGCTACTTCTTCCGGAGGACATAAGAAGGGATTCAGTTTTGGATACTTTTTTCTTTTTGCTGCCTTGGCCTTCCGGATCGGCTGTTTTGGCATTTATTCTGGCGACTAAATCTAACATGTCTCTGCGGGAAATACGTTGAATAGGAGACCGGTTTATATCCCCGAACATGGCGGCACATGCTTCTGTAGTGGACACGTCATCCGGCTCAGCTTGCAGGGCAGCGGGCGGTGGATCTGGAACCTCGTTGTACTCCTCCTCCTCTCCACTTTCCTCCCCAGCGGCCGTGTCTTCCTCTGTGGATAGAAAAATACATGTAATACACCATAAGTTTTGACTTGGTATATGTTGTAAGTTAAATAGAATTAGCTGCATCATGTACATGTACTATATGGTATAACTTAAGGGAAAGTAGGTACATCTCTGCTGTGTCTGTAACCCATATTATTACCGTATAATAAATAAAAAAAACAATATATTCCACAGTCATAAATCCAGAATCAAAAATAGGATAAAATACTGCAGACAAAAAGAATTTTACAATCAGATATTATGTCAATGTATTTAGAGTTATTTTCAGCACACAGGTAAAACAAGAAAAAGGGAATATATATCCACATATGTATGTGGGGTATATTATTTTTGGGTAAAAAGATTCAAACATATCTCACCCTCGTCGTCTTTAAGCATGTCCCCATCAGCTATAGCAGCTAGTGCGGAAGAGGGCAGACCCATGCCGGCATAGTCAGTCTTTGATGCTCGGTCGGGATCATAACAGGAAACGAACCGGGGCCGCCCGCCCCCTTTTAGACTGGGAGGCTGCATTCCTTCGATCCCTATAGCACAGTAAAATAAAAGATTGAATTAAAACTGTATTGTTTTCACCTGTACTATGTGTTTTACATATGGTATGTGGCATTGCTTCAATTCAAATGATACGCAGTACAAAGGAAGGAAATTAAATATGGGCACTTGAGGTGGAGTATACAGGAAGGAGATATATCATGCGCTTTGGCTGAATGCTCACCTAGGATTACTTCTTTCCCCGCATAATCGCATGCGGCCTGCTCCAGTTCATTTAGCTGGTCTTTCTCGTCCCTCTGTCCACTGCCCGTCTTGTATTTCATATCTATCAGTTGACGCTATAGAAAAAAATATAAATAAGATTACAATGACCTAGAGCAAGGTGTGGTAAGAAGGTAGGTAACACAGGTCATAATGAGACTGGATATTTTAGACAAAGGCATATTTTTTGGCATCCTATATTCATATATGTTTTAATACCTCTGGTGAAATAAAAACAAAAAAAAACGTGTGACTTTTCAAGAACCACATGTGTATGCGTACCTTCCTCTTGCTCTCCTGCACGAAGTATTTCAGCTTGTTTTGACACTTTGTAACATCTCGGTCGCGCCCACCGTTCGCTGCCACATAGTCTGGCACAAGGAGGAGAATATAATGAAATGTCAAGTAGATGTATTGTTCTGTCCTTTATATAGCATGTAGTATACTGTGACGTTGAACAGGGATAAAGGATTTACTTTATGCTAAATATGGTAAGGGTACACACATGACAGAGATAGAACAAAATCAAAATGATACGGTATACAGGTAAAACAGCTGGGGTGCATGTCATGATAAAGTGATTCACATGAAATGATACGGTATACAGCTCACTTTTCTGGGGTGCATATGAAAGGAATGTGAATAATGTTTTAAATATACTCACCAACTAGCTCGCCCCATGCCAGCTTCTTCAGTGCTACCCCATCGCTGGCATGCTTAAACCGTCCCTTCAAGACGGGCTTTAGGTGGTTCGCCCCCTTTATGAGCGCTTCAAGTTCGTCCGGTCTCCAGTGCTCACTTTTGGCCCGAGCTGCCTTTGAGGTATTTACAGCAGAGCCGGATGCCACTGAATCGTTGACAACAGTTTTTCCACGCCCTTTCCCACGTCCCTTACCCCCCCTACCACGTTTGGGGGTGGGGGTTGAGGGCTGCTCCACGTTTACCTGTGGCACAGTTGCTGGTGCAGGAGGTATGTAGGTGGGGTCATCACTCTCTCTCTTCCTTTTCTTGGTCTGTGTGGTATGAGGCCCACCATTGGACGGGTGTTCGCTGGAGGGGGTCTTCCCCTTTCCACGAGCATTCTTTTCCCGGTTCCTTTTGATGAGAGCCAAGATATAGGATATGGCTTGGTCGCCCCCATCTCCCTCGAAGTCGGTCGGACTGATCTCTTCGTCTTCCTCTGACGACTGAAACTCCGGATCTTCATTGTTGGGGGGGGGGGCTGCAAAACATTACATATACCCCGTGACACAGTTGTATTTGAATGATAATAATGTAAAATAATTTTTAGAACGGACTGATATATGAACATAGCATGGAACTGGAGAATAAGTGTTTTTTTTCACATTGACATAATACATACATGAAATATAGGGAAAGCAGGCTGGCCCGTTAATTTTCTGTTTGTGCCCAGCAGCAGGCTGAGCGCATCCAGATTGCCTAAAAGGCCCTCGAAAGACCTTGTTTTTTTTTATTCGGCTTCAGTTTGGGTTGTGGGGGGTTGGCTGTCACTGACCTCCTCCTCTGAGGTAGTGTATCAGGAAACGACAAGGTTTCATGAATATAATTATATCATCCTCCTGAATTCATTGAAAATGCTATGTAAGGCATGTTGTATGGTGTATGACAGAAAGGGGGACAGTAGTATCGAAATAAGGGATATATTTTGGCATAATACAGTTGTAAGGGGTGTATAGTAGCAGTACCGGTAGTATCTGAGTTGCTTTCACGTTAAGCGGGAAAACGGACCGGCTACTTTGGCACCGATGTTCATGTATTAAAATCAGAATAACACGCACCACAAAGTACATTTCTGGAATCTACGTGATCTGATGTATCTAATGGCACAGGAAGGACATGTCCTACTTACCCTTTTGTTGACTCTCCCCATGTTGTTTGGTGGTTGTTGTGGCTTACAATCGCTTTCCGCACGCTTGCCCGACTCGGTGTTTACTATTGAGAAATTGCAAATGGCGGCGCCCACAAGTCACGTGTGTATGACGTCAGATACGGAATCCCCGGGTATTCCCCCGGATGTAGCCTGGTCGATGGCGCGAAATTCAAATGCGGCGGGTCAGAAGAAGAACATACGGAGGTGAACATACGGAGGGCCGCATGTTGACTGCTACATACGGCATAGCAGGGGTGTATGTTGGAATTTGGTAGAAAAAGATACGGAGGGTATGCGGAGGGTGAAAAGAAACGGAAAATTTGCTTTGGTGATATTTTGTCCGCATCTTGACCGCATCTTTCGGCCGTATCTTATATTTTATATCAACATACGGTGAAACGCCTTCCAGGTGGGCGATTTCAGAGCAAGGTTGTATATTAAAATCATATATATATATATATATATATATATATACATATATATATATATATATATATAGGACGGATCAACGCGGTTGAATCCAAGTATAAATAAGCGAGTGGGCGTGGCCGTGGTTCCTGAGCAGCTCACCAGAGGGCGCCCCAGACTGACCTGTTTTATGAGCAGCTCCCTGATTGGCTGTGAGTGGCTCAATAACAATGCGTCTGATTGGCTGCAGCTCGGGGCCCATTGTTACTTCTTCTTGTTGGGCCTATACTATAAATGGGCAGTTTCATGGTTTCATGGCCAGTGGCCTTTGAATCTCCAGACCGTTCACACCTGTTCACTAATTTTAAATTTTAAAGGGCTCGGGGCCTTCAAAAATGTGGAAAATTCTGATATGCTAGTGTTCTTTAGCTATGACAACACAGTTTCAGCAGTTTCGGCCAAATCCAAACCAAAAAGTTCTGGTAAACAAGATAGTGTCAGGTCTTGCTTTGCTTTCAACAAAGCAAGTGGTTGTGCTTCCCAGAACTGCAGATACAAACACACTTGCATGTTCTGCAGGTCATCTGCACATGGATGTTTTGACTGTAAACAAGAGGGGAAGATGCCCAGTAATCCTAAGTAGGATGGTACCGGAGATCTAATTAGTTTGCCCTCTGATAAGATCGCCAGGGGTGACCTAGATATAGCTTTCTCCAAAGTCGACTCAAAAAGTGATAATTTTGAGTTTCAAGAATTTTTGGCACAAGATAGTTCAAAAAATGATTTTCTTGAGAATAAAAAATTTTTAGGTCGCTTGTCACCTGAGAGTTTTTCTGCGTATAAGTGTTTTTTGACTCAAGATACCACAGCTAATAATTTATCTGTAAATTTTGACTTTCAAAATTCTCCAGGTAATTTACCTGGATTTTCCTCAGACTGTAATTTTTCTGAGACTTTTGGCGATCAATCTGGAAATTCTAAATTGATTTTTCAAGTTGAAGGGTCCTCAGGGACTCCTATTGTAGATGTGTATGATCAATGCTTGGAGGGAAAATGTGACTGTACTCACTTGATTGGTGGTAGGAGTACTAGTTTGATGCCCTGTAGGTTTGCACATTTTTTGTCGGGCCCAACAAATGTTTTAGCCCATGACCCTGAGGGGGCCCAATTTATTTGGGAAGGTGTAGTTAATGGTTTCAAAATTATTGATGATAATTGTGAAACTAGTTATAATTGCAAAAATTATAAGTCTATTCTTGAGAACGATTTTTATCTTGAGATGTGTGACTTAGTAGAGGCTGAGACCCAGGCAGGGTTAGTATCTCAAGTTCAATACCGTCCCACATGTATTCATGCATTAGGGGGGGTTGAAAAGTCTAATGGGAAATTGAGACCTATAACTGACTGTAGCATGCCGGTAGGTTTGGCTATTAATAATTTTATGCACCAAACTTATAAGCCTTTTTCTTATAAGTCTGTAACTACTGCTGTAGAATTACTAGATGAAGGGGATTATATGTGCTTAATTGATTTGAAATCAGCATATAGAACAGTAAATGTTTTTGCCCCGCATTGTACCTATCAAGGATTCAGATGGAACAGTGGTAGAGGTTATAAAAATTATGAAAATAATCGTCTTTCATTCGGGTTAAGATGTGCTCCATACATTTTTAACCAACTGTCGGATTTTTTGGTCTTGGTCGCTAAAAGCTATGGTGTCGGCAAGGTGGTAAATTATCTTGACGACTTCCTAATAATTTCAGATACAAAAGAAGAATGCCTTCGTCAAAGAGACATTATGATTGAAGTAATGGAGTTTTTAGGCTTTAGTGTTGCTTTTAATAAAGTAACTTTACCTTGTACTACCACTGTGTTCCTGGGTATATCTATTGATTCAATTAATATGGTTCTAACCCTGCCTGAGGAGAAGCTCCTCAAATTGAACTTAGCTCTGGATGAATGTCAAGGTAAGACTCATGCCACTAAAAAACAATTGCAGAGCATTGGTGGACTAATGAGTTTCTGCTCGTCTGTAGTGAGGGGTGGAAGAACCTTTAGTAGGCGCCTTTTTGACCTGTGTGCCAGAGCAAAAGATAAAGGTTCTATTTATTTATGTGAAGAGACTAGGAAAGACCTACAGTGGTGGAAACGCTTCTGCAGGTATTTTAATTGTAATTCTTTAATTCCGAAGGATATGACAGAGTGTCCAATTGTTTCTGATGCTTCAACTAAAGGTTTTGGGGCCTGGTCGGGTACAGATTTCATATATGGTGTGTGGGAGAAAGAATTTTTCCCTGCTACTGGGTGCAATCATAGAGTTCTTCCACCTTTGTTAGACAGACTTGACGTTCATGAGGGCAATATAAATGTGTATGAGTTGTGGCCGGTAGTGCTTGGTTTGAAGCGCTGGGGCGAAAAATATGCAAACTCTAAAATACATTTCATTACCGACAACATGCAGGTCTTAGCTAACCTTAATTCTGGTAGGAGCAAGAACCATCTCAGTATGGAATGGCTCAGGGAGATATTCTGGCTATGTTTCATATATAATATAGACTTTTTCGCTACTTATATTAAATCTGAAGATAATATATTAGCTGACCAGTTATCCAGACTCCCTTATAAGGGTTATATGTCGTTGTGTAATGATACTTTGGCTTTGAATAACATGTGCTGTGTGTATTTGCAGGAAACCTTTTAACCAAATTGATGGACCAGCAGCAGACCCTATTGGAGGCTAGCTTATCTGATTCAACTAAGTTGACGAGAGCAGCTCAATTGAGAAGGTATAAGAAATTCTGTACCCTTTTTAATTTTATAGAGTTCCCGTGCTCTTCAAAGCAAGCTAGGCTATATGCTACATATTTATCGTCCAGGGTTAAACCTGTGTCTGTAAGGAATTATTTGTCTGCTGTTTGGTACCAATGTAAACTCTTGGGTTATCAGGATTTCTCTGTATGTTTTTTGGTAAAACAATTATTAAATGGTATTGAAAGGACTTTTATGTCTTTAAATAACCCTTCCAGATATCCCCTTTCAGTCATTGAGTTGTTGGCTATTTTTAAATTATTAAATCTGCATAATCCTGATGATAGGTCATTCTGGCTTGCAGTGTTGCTGTGCTTCAGGGGCCTTCTGCGCAAATGTCATGTGACGAGTTCAAGACATTTGTTGACATGTGGGGACATATCTGTGTCTTCAAATCATGTGTCAGTGACAATTAGGTTGTCTAAGACTGATCAATTTGGCAAGAAACCTTTCAAAATTTACTTGCATCACATTCCGGGTTCCCCTTTGTGTGTAAAGTCTCTTTTGTTAAAGGCCACAAAAAGGTCACACAAGAATTCTAAATTATTACATTTGGAATATAATGCCTTCAACTCTAGACTTAAAGGTTTATCTAAGGAAATTGGGTTACCGGTAGACAGGATTAGCACCCATTCGCTAAGACATGGGGGTGCTTCATTGTTGAAATCTTTAGGTGTCCCAGTTACTTCCATTATGACTGTGGGTAACTGGAAATCTAGTGCTGTTTATAATTACTTGCATAATACTAGGAAGGATTTGTTGTTAATTGATTATCTTCCTGTGAAATATTACTCGTCTTTAATGTAATTTCATTACATTGTGGTTGGTGTGTTTTTGGCCTGGTAATATCTGATACTTGACACCAAACCCACTGACTTCTCAATTTGTTCACATGTATATACTCATAGTAATTATATACTCAGAATAATTATATTAATATATAATATATTGTTACTATTACTCAGAATGAATTATATTAATATATAATATATTGTTATTACAATATCAACAGATTATTAAATTGTTGTAATCTATATACCTCCGCTTGGGTAGAAACAAGAATCCTTTTTAGGCTGATTAATATATTCGTCGAGTTAACGTACGTGTATGACATTTTTTAGTTACCGGTAGTAACTATGGTAACTCTTTTATATTTGTCTATTATAATCCAAAGCCCACAGCAACTATTTATAGGACGGATCAACGCGGTTGAATCCAAGTATAAATAAGCGAGTGGGTGTGGCCGTGGTTCCTGAGCAGCTCACCAGAGGGCGCCCCAGACTGACCTGTTTTATGAGCAGCTCCCTGATTGGCTGTGAGTGGCTCAATAACAATGCGTCTGATTGGCTGCAGCTCGGGGACCATGGTTACTTCTTCTTGTTGGGCCTATACTATAAATGGGCAGTTTCATGGTTTCATGGCCAGTGGCCTTTGAATCTCCAGACCGTTCACACCTGTTCACTAATTTTAAATTTTATTTTTAATCTTAAGATTAGAATACAGGTGCTGTTGTAAAACGCTATTATTATATAAAAATAGGTTTTTGTGGGAATTTTTTACCCAATGGTATCGTTATTGCGTAATAAAATAGGCTATATTGGCCTGGTAATATCTGATACTTGACACCAAACCCACTGACTTCTCAATTTGTTCACATGTATATACTCATAGTAATTATATACTCAGAATAATTATATTAATATATAATATATTGTTACTATTACTCAGAATGAATTATATTAATATATAATATATTGTTATTACAATATCAACAGATTATTAAATTGTTGTAATCTATATACCTCCGCTTGGGTAGAAACAAGAATCCTTTTTAGGCTGATTAATATATTCGTCGAGTTAACGTACGTGTATGACATTTTTTAGTTACCGGTAGTAACTATGGTAACTCTTTTATATTTGTCTATTATAATCCAAAGCCCACAGCAACTATTTATATATATATATATATATACATATATATATATTTATAAATGTTTATACATATAGAGAGATAGATATAGATATATGGATATATCCAAGTCTGAATCAGATGAGGGTCATGCAACGATGGACCTGTAAAAAGATGCTGCAGTGGTCAGACTACTCCCCTATAACCACCTCCAAGAAGAGAACCATTTTTATGATGCAGCCTCACAGTAAGGATTTGAAGGGATGGGTCTGACGCTGCACACTTTTTTCAAATCGGCAGTCGTGAAGTAGAAAAAGTTGACTTTATGATCTCATAAATTTAAGTTTTCCATCAACACAATGATTGGGTTAGCATAAGAACTGGAACACTTGTAAGAAAATGATTCTGTCATGTGAAGCCTGATATCCACTGATACAATAAGTCTCCTGCTTTCAAGTCCTCATTTCTTTATATGGTTGCCATGGAGACCACACAGTTGTAATTTAGAGTTAGATGATTAGATATTCTCATAATTATGTTAGCTACCGGCACTAATTACCAGCCAGATTTACTCTCATCGCCACTGCCTCCCATAATTCACTTATGATTTAAACAGGATACACTGATATTCTCAGCTTAGTCAGTACTGACTAGAAACTCTGTCACGACTGTCAGATTAACCTAGTTATTTTTTCTTCCCTAAATGGCCAACCTAGGTTAGTTGATACTGTCAAATTGGACAGTACTGACCAATCTAAATTAGTCTATCCATTTCTATGAGTTTTAGGGTAAGTCTCTTTCAGTATTAGGCATAATATTTTTTATTATCTGCCTCAGTCATATTTGAATATCAGTTTATTCTGACCAATATCCCTGACTAACCTGGGATAGCCACTAGTGACTATGCCCCAGAGCATAAGCATTATCAGTGTATGTGGCTGGGAATGGGATATTTTAGCCTCACCCACCTACTATTTCTTATAGCTTCCTTTTCTAACAAGGTGGTCTAAGTGTTTACCCTGGCTACCATAGTGACTAGTTTAAGTGTGTGGGAATTTAAACCTCGCCTGGCACCCCCACTGCGACTATGGTATGCAACAGAAGGATGGTTAAAGGGCAAGAGGTCCTGTTAGGATGCATTCCCGGACCCTAAATTGTGACGAGTTGGAGCCGCTACCCACTTTATAAATACACCGGACATAATGATAGAACTTATAGAGCTAGGTAAATATCAATGTCCAGGCTTACTAATAATTTGGTTATTCCTCTGATAAAAAGTTCATAGTAAGGCTGTAGCCCCGCCATAACGAAGTGACTTGTTTAATCCCCATCTATTCTATATGTAGTGCTGAGTACCTGTACCTGTCCCGGCTCCACTACGACTGCTGCTGTAGGGGTACCAACATGTGGACCTTTAAGCGGGGAGACAGTGTGAGAATGGTCCTGCACAGTAATGGAAAAAGAAGTACATGAAGTTGTGTGTTCATTACGAGGGTTTACGGTGCTACCATGGTGACAGCGGTAGATGACGTTGTGTGGGTGTACAGTGGTGGAAATAGCACTATGCTGATAATCTAAATGCTCCGGCCCCTACTCTGTAGTGGCTATCCCAGGTTAGTCATAGGGACTTTGGTCAGGCATGACTAAGTGCTATTCAAAAAAATAATGACTGAGGCAAAACAACATAAGACAAATGCTTTGTTCGAAAGGACTTAGCATAGTACTCCTTGAAACAGAGAAGACTAAGGTGAGTTGGCCAGTATTGACCAACCAGACAGTATTAATTAACCTATGTTGGCCGTATAGGGCGACAGACAATGAGTAACTAGGTTAGATGCTGTCGACTGGTTTGTTCAGTGTTGTTAGCCAGTACTGACTATAAGTTCTGGATCCTGAAGATTATCTGTGCACCCTGGTAACAGCAGTAGATGAACTTGTGTGTTCATTATGAGAGTTTACAATCCTACCATAGTGACAGCTGTAGATGGAGTTGTGTGTTCATTATGGGGGGCTACAGCTTTACCATGAGCTTATGGCCAGAGAAATTGTTAGGAAGACTGGACATTGATATTCACCGAGCTGTATAAGTCCTTTCATTATGTCCAGTATATATAAAAAGGAGTGATAATTTTAACATTTCATGCCGAAAATACATGTACACATCCCCATATATAGATTAGGTAGGGGTTTAAGCTAGTCATCATGGTAGTCAGGATGGAGGCAGTGTGGGAATGACACTACACAGTGGTGAAAATAGTCCCAACATGCCGACTGCAGTAGATGAAGTTGTATGTTCATTACCAGGGTTTACCAGGGGTCAGTAGCTCCATTACAGCAGGTGCCCGGATGACCACGTGACTGGCGTGGTGAGTAGGGACCTCACAGACAGGTTCAACTCACCACGTGTATACACGGGGGGAATGAGGGTGTCATTCCGCGACACATTTCTGATCAGGTCTCTCTCGGCTCCTGCCTATCGGCCCACGCTCTGTCTCTCTCTGTCTCAGTCTCTCTGCACCGTCTTTCCGGGGGGGGGGGGGGGAGTCACTTAGTGTATTTTGTATATACATGTGTGTGGCTGGTAAGGGTACTTTTTCTACAAAATTCCCCATGACAAGGGTCCACTTTTCAAGAAGATTTGCCATGACAAGGGTCCAGTTTCATGAAAATCTCCATGACAAGGGTCTACTTTTCAAGAAAATGTCTGAGATTTTACTTAAATTTCCCATTTTTTTACTAAAATATCACATTTCTTACAAGATAATTCACACGAGTAAATATTTCGAGGAGATTTTACTAAACATGGTCTATTTTATTACTTTTTCCTCCCAAAATTGGCCGAAAATGCCATAACAAGGGTAACATTTTGAGGTAAAAATCGCCATAACAAGGGTAAGGGGTGTCAGAGGTCCAGCCGCACACCTGTGTAAAAAAAAATCAAGTGCCCCCCCCCCCCAGACCGTCTCACTCCATCCCTCGCTATCTTTCTCTCTTTACATCTGGCACATCACTCTCCGCCACAATTATTTGCATATTCCTGTTCAAGCCCCTGCCCGCTCCTGTCTACCTACCCCCTTTCTCTCCACTTCTACCCACACATCCTATCCAGCTCTCTACATCCGGCCGTCTCTACCTCCCTGTCCTCACCTCTAACCCCTTTCCTTTTCTCCCTCTGACTCTTCTTCTCCCTCTGTCTGTCTGTTTGTCGTGCTGTCTCTCTTCATCTCTTCACTCACGACACCCTACATATATACAGTCTAAATGAAATATTTTTCACCATGAAGGACATTCGGTCCTGCAGATTCCTTTTTGTTGCAGGCCTGGCTTAAATGAAGAAAACTTACAGAAAATATACTAGCTATCTGTTTTATGCTGTAGAAATCTTAATAATGGTCCGATATACAAGCCATGAAAACTGGAATGTAAGCAAGGAACTCCAGATTACGGCCAGCCGGATTACTAGACACCTGTCTGCCGGACCAGCAGACATTTTGCCAGCTATAACCGGTTTCCGGCAGTTTTTCGTATAGACTGCATGTACGCAGAGCATGGGGCGCACCAGTAGACCACTCTGCAGCACACTCCTGTGGCACATCTCTGATCAGCTTTCTCTTTGCTCCCGCCTATTTTATTTCTGACGAAGGCCCACTCAGGCCGAAACTGTAGTGACGTTTTATTTAGAAATAAAATTTCTAATCTGTCATCGACAAAACATGTTGTTGTTGTGGTTGTGTTTACTGATCAACTTATTATTGGTATAATAGGTTTATCTTTATTATTTTATTTCTCTTCAACTCTATATGTACGCTCTGACTACCCCTGTCTGTCTCTTTCTGTCCCTCTATCTGTCTTCATCTCTCTGATCCCCCTCCCTCAAGCTCTGTCTCTGCCCTGTCCATATATAGGCCTTCCTCTACTTCCTCCCCCTCTTCCTGTCTCTCCCTGCCCCCTGTCTGTCTATCTGTCGCTATCTCTGCCTGTCGGTCTGTCTTGTCCCTTTCTCTGTGCTGCCCTCTGTATATATACCTCTGTTTCACTGTTTCCACTCCCTTATCTCTTTGTCTCGCTCTCTTGGCTTCCTTCACTGAAGTCCACACACGTTACCAATAAACAGTACAACAGGACCATACACTCCCCAGTTTTGAAAGCTCACATTGTACAGACCTCAATTCTGTCCATTCCCTCAATTACAAATCCTAACCTTTACCATCACCTCCAACCCCATTCCCATTCCACCAGACCTCCCCACCCCCTCAGTCAAACATCACCCAGGGTCAATGATGGCGGACCTGGCCCAAATCCAGCAATCGACAAACTTTTAGCTCCACCAAAAACAGACCCACCCAAACACAATATCTTTTTCATGATTGCCTCTGATGGTACTTTTTGCACCTTTTTTGTACTTTTTGTTACCTTTGACATGTTTTGAAGAGGGCTGGGGCAGGGGAAGGACTTAATATTGAAAATATTGAAAAAAAGGTTGGCAATTAAATTGTCGTCCCGTGTGGCCCTGTACAATTCCCACTGTTAACCATAATTGGATAATAAAGTCAATTTCCCCGCTAAACGGTGTCTTTTTCCACCGTCAGGTAGGAATTAATCGGTTTTTGAGTCATGATGAATATTGGGTTGTTACCACAGGTGATGTTGTGTGCAATCGCTTCTAAAATGAATTTAAGTTTCATTCAAAGAGCAGCATGTTCCATGAAATAGAAATGTCAATGCAAATGAACTCATTTTGCAGATGAGAACATCAACGATTCTGATTTTTAATTATTATATGAACAAGACATGTAAATGATACAGACATGAAAATGATACAATCATCACAACTTATACTTCATCCAACTTTGGCAATATGTCTTAGCAAATTAAATTGTCTTTTTCATTCCAAAAGTGATATGATAACTGCAATGCAAGAATTGAAATTTTTGTAACCATTTTAACTGGCCAATTCCAGTTTTAAACTCATGAATCCACCGCCACTTTGCAAAAGTTGGTCCCTTGGGAGATAATTATTGGGCTGCATCCTATTGACCTCTCTGCACCGAGCCCCTACACTGAAAATCCATAGGTTGAAAGGGTTAGTTAGTACCGACTAACCTAGTGTAGGGGTTTCATATGCGTACAACACGAACACAGGTTCCAAATTCGGTTTGAATGCAACAGGTCTTTATTCGATCACAGCCTCAAAAGTACACGAAGGTTTCTCACTCGGTTCACTTGGTCTTTCAACCATTCGAAGACACACAGGATTCTATCGATAGTTCGAAGCATTAGCGATACCGGACAGTTAAGCTCTGTGCCAGCATGGCTGGTGCAGAGTCCATAACGTGGGAGGGGTGTAGGCGCCCCTGTCAAAGCGAAGGTACGAAAGGTGCGGGTCAGAGCTCGTCCTAGGACTAACTGGTGAGGTAGCCAACCTCGGCCTCTTATATACCCTGAGCGCGGACCAAGCAGTGTCGACGTGGCACTCCTCCGTAGCGCCGTCTGGAGTGCCCTGCCTGGCTCCGCTACCGGATAACCGAAAGGACATGGCTCAGGTGTTGCCACCTAGTGTCCGTTGGAGGCACTTACCGCTCTGACTCCACGGACCTTATATGTACACGTATTATTCGTGCCCCTACATCACCCCCACCAGATTATAACTAGGGTCGAAATACATCTGATATAATATAATATACTCGAATATGGGAGAATAATATCAGTGTACATGATGACAATACCGGGGTACATTTGAAGGTACGATATACGTTTTTACACTTACATGTAGAAAGTACAAATATAGATTTTAGATTTTACCTGTTACACAAACAACACTTACATCTCTATGTACAAAACAGGGATCTTATAGATCCAACACTATAACGACAGGATAGATACGTGAGTATCCATCTTTAATAAAGATATGAATATATACGAATATATGTTCTATACTACTTCTAACTATAGTGATCACAGTTTTGTATGGTTTTCGTTGAGATATAATAATGGTTACTACATTAATCATTTTAAGGTAAGTTGAGATTGCACAATATGTGACTTTTTAGGACGGAATGACACAGAAGTAATGGCTCGAAAATATTTAAGTGGGCGAACCGTCCCAGGAGAGGTAATTACGTGAACTATTGGAATTATGTAAAAATACTTGGAACCAACATAGTTGTGACATTAACTCTTATAACCAAGGAATGTAGTAATATTAGCCTCCATGTGAGGCAACCGATATATACCTTTATATCTTTAACAATAGATATACTTTCGAAATCCGAATACCAGTTGTTATGTCCAAAATGAAAATTTTTGGAGATAAAGGTAGGTATCGAACATTATGTACAGTTTTGGTTCGAATCATAGTATGTAGTATCAGTTATACTACCTAAAGTATGAACACCCTTTGTTTTTTTTTTTTTTTGTTTTTTTTTTGTTTTTTTAGACAACGAAGACATTTCTTGACAATTATGCATTTTTCACCCGGCTTATGTTTACCTTCGAATCATGACCTTAATCATGGATGTTTTAAAATAACAACACAATTATTACAGTATCATCGAAGCATCATATGCACAAGTCATCAATCACACAATCGAACAGCCGAACACCCAAGTTAGCTTATAAGTCCTTCAATACGCTCTGGAGTTCTTCGAGTGACCCACTCCATTGGGTGAGTCCTATACCGAATACCCGAATGAACTTAACGTTCAGGGCCTTCAGAGTTTTGGCCTGATCGTCAAGAGTATCTTCTGCAGCTTTCTGCAGACAACGAGCTGTTGAGAGTTCTTTCTTCGATTGTGCCAGCTGCTTGGTGAGTTCGATCACCTTATCTGGCTCCGATTGTTCGTCAATACGTTGCTGCTCGAAGATCTTCCTCAGCCTCTCGACCTCCTTGCCCTGCATGGTGATGGCATAGTCGGTTGATGCTCTCGCCACACCGGCTGCATATCGTTGCATGCCAGCCAGGTGTTCCTGCAACCATCGTTCGTATAGTTCTTTATGCACCACCGCATCCGGAGCCTTTGGAGGCTCGAAGTAGTCCTTCGGAATCTGTATCTGGGGCCGAATGTTTTCACCACTGATCATCAGATCATACCACTGGTTTGGATCCACTGCTGGTTCCTCACGAACTCTGGGCTTATAGGGCACAGTAGCAGTAGTAGTAGTGGTGGTGAGTAGGGTGGCTGCAACAGTTGCTGCCTTCCCTCCTCCAGCAGTTGTCGGTGGTGTGGTGGTGACTGGGTTCGAAGTGGTCACTGGAACCGGGTCCACCACAGGCTCAGCTTTTATGGATGTCGAATCCGCACTAGTAGCAGGGGTTTTACGCCCCACTGACTTTGTAGAACTGTCAGCCCTTGGTTTCACCTTGTCTTCTGCCCGAGGAGTGAGGTTGGTGGTCGTCACCACCAAGTCCTTTTTCCCAGGCAGCACAAAGTGATCCGAATCCGCCATCTCCACGTCCCGTGAGTCCGGTTGGCGGATGGCATCCATCACAGAGATGCCCGTAGGGAGATTCTTGTACGGATCCTTCTCAGTTTGTACCTCCGGACCAGGGAAGTCCATTGAAGGGTACTCGGCCTTACTGGCCAAGTTACCAGGAGTCAGAGGACGAAGGGTTTGCAGCTGGGAGCGACCCTTAGGGGCTGAGAAGTCCGGACCATAGTCAGGACGCAAGTCCTTCAGTGGAGACCGGTGCTCGATCGTTGTCGCGCGCCCTCGTGCTGCAGTTGGAGCTCTTGGAGCTGGAACCTCCGACTTGACCTTTTTGCAGTCAGGTTCGGAAGTCGCTGGACTCCCGTTCTCGCTTCGTTTCCCTGGAAGGGGGTTGGCCGCTCTCCAGTCGTACAATTGCTGGTACAAGGTGTCGTTCAGGTCCAGTCGACCACGTCGATCAGTACGCTGGAAGACAGCTGACTGTTTCGAATTCCGGGTTAATTGGACCTTTCCGAATTGGAAGGTCTCAATCGTAATGGTTTCGAATTTGACTTTGTCCAGGCCTGCCACCAGGGATGCATGGAGATCTCCAACGTTCTTTCTGGCCAACATCATGGCTTGGCCATGACATTGTATCAGGTGCTCAATCATTCGGCCTCTTCTAGGGGTCCACATTCCCGAACACTTTTTGTTTGATTTGCCGATATCAGCGCAGACATACATCGCATGGTGGTGCATGTGCTTCTCCACGAGATGTCGCATGAATCGAAGACGAGTAGGCATGGGGCGGTTCTCGTGTGCGAAGTAGACACGGCAGGAATCGAATGGGCAGTCCTCCCTTACCCCTTCTTTGTACCGGGCCATCGCCCAACGTATTTTGGGACGGCCCTCATGGTTGTAGTAAGTCTCAGGGAACTGTTTTCGATCCAGCAGCCGACCGAACCAGTTTTCTGTCCATGACCAGGAACTGGGTGAGCCCATATTGGATCTCATCCATTCTTCGTCATCAGACAATCCTTCATGGTCCGGTTCTTTGGGACACGAATACATATCCCTCGATCGTTTGCAGTGTTCCATGCACTCGGGCCTAAATTTCTTGAAGCCCCCACTGGCATTGCGCCAAATCATGTCCTCCACCCGAGAACTTGGGACGTCTGCCGAGGCACCTGCCCCTGCAGCTGGAGCTGGAGGGGGCGACGAAACCACTGGTGGTGTGTTCGATTGCCCTGACTCGGAGGACGTAGACGGAGATGCAGGTACCTTGACCTGCACTGGAGTTTTAGTCGGAGTTGCTGGAGGGGTCGAAGGCGTCCGGGTGGGTGCCCTAGGAGGCGTCGAAGGTGTAGAGGCCGTACTGGATACTACGTCCACCAACCTCACGATTGGGGACATATTAATCGCAGTAGTTTGGGGAGGCGAAGGATGGGGTACACATGGCTGTCGTGCCTCATTCTTCTTTGCCTTCCGTTTCTGGCTCTTTGGAAGTTCGAAGGGGACCTCCTCCAGATCCGAAGCGTCGGATACGGACCGTCCTTTTTGTTGCGGATTGGGGTTCTTACGGGACTGGGCTCGAGTCATTGGCGTTCTGGGGGCAGTTTGCATAGCCTCCAGAGTTAGCCGTAACTGTTCATTGGCTGCCCTGAGTTCATCGGATTCTCTAACCACCTGAGCATAACGGGCTTCTTGCTCAACTGATCCTGAGGTATCCGAATGGATCTCCCGCGGAGCCAACTCCACGCTAGATGAATCTTCTTCGAATGGGACTGGTAAAGGTCCCGGAGCTTTCGGAAGGGATTCGGATGGGGACTCAGTAGTCCCGGTGGTCGTAGTTGGTTCTTCGAATGACGTTGAAGCCGACTGGGAAGTACTCGAAGAGCATTCGGACTGGACTGGGGCAGGTTCGGACACCTCGGACTTAGGCGGAGTATTGGGAGGAGTACTGCCATTAGAAGTTTTACGACTACCTTTGGTCTTGGAGAATTTCTTTTTCTTCCCCTTCGTACTGGTCGTGCTCCCATCACTTGAGGGCACTGCTTCCTCCCTAGCTTTGGCTTGTTGGAGATGCCGAAAGTTCGTACCACACTCTAACAGAATGTCACTGAAGACTCCGTTCTTAAAAGCTCCTCGAATCGCCCCTCCGTAACTGTCTAACCAGGTGGGATCGTAACGATAGAAGCCCTCCTCTCCCAGCCTGTCCAACATCATCGACATTAGTGTGGGATGTAGTTTCAGCGAGGAATCGAATGGCGAATCGCACGACAGCACTTCCATTAGTTGTTGCTGGGCCAGCGATGTTCGCACAACGTCCTCCATTTCTTCGTCAGATACTGCATGGATAGGCAATTTCTGGCTTACCTCTCCCAACTCTGGCATCTCGTCCTCTTCCTCATCACCTGCTGCGTTCAGCCGGGTTGACGTCGAATTGTCTATGTCTTTCGAAGCAACACGTTTCGGGACATTGCGCCACGGCAACGGCCCTAGGTTGACTGTAGCCGGGGGTGGCATGGTCATGCTGTCCCGATCAGCCGTCGAATAGGAGCCGATCCCCGCTACACGAACGGTAACCGCACTCCCGGTGGATTCAGAGGCGGATTCATAATCCGACTCACGAGCGTTGTCTAATTGGCCATCGTCCATCCCGAACAGATCTATCTCGTCGGACTGGAGGCCCTCACCGGGGGTGTACTGCTCCTCCATTGCAGTCAAATGTTTTCAGCGAAAAGGAAGTTTAATGATCGAAGATTTGCGGAGTACGAAGCTCCGCGTGTCCTAATGACACTAGGAGTGGGAACTAACCAGGTTGGCGCGTCTTATGATGTGGTTTTGGAGACTTTTGGTCGACTACAAGTCCCTTCTTCCTCCTCCTTTGCCCTGCAGCGTCCGTGCGTCTTCTTGGCACTGATCCAATATGGCGACCGCCCTTCTTGTCTCGTGATGCCACGCCCGCCGCGGGAGCGAAGGTCAACCAATCAGCGTTCACGCTTCACCGGATAGCCCTTTTCTGACGGATAACACGGCGGGAGACGCTCGCGTTTCCCGCCATTAATCGAACGGGTAGCTCACCGGAGTGTAATCCTTATTGAGTCAGTTCCACAGAACCAGGGGTACCGCTAATCATGAATTCTTCAGGAGTGTAGGCAAATGTCATTACGGGTAACATAAGAATACCCGCCGGATAGTTCCGTCTGCCACCCTCGGGGACGTTCATGATCAACTCTCACCCTAGCTCTGCTCACTCGACAGCAATTAGGTCTGTACTACCATCATGGCATCGAAACTTCTTGTTGTGTATACAAATTAGGTCACAGCAGTCTCCGGATTATGCCGTGGACTGCGTCTTAACCCCACCTTGGGTTCTTTAGACCTGGTCGTCCGGGAAGATTCGACAGGATGTCCAGTAGTCAATTGGACAGCCCTCCTCCCCTTCAGACCTTCATTTGCCGAGACTTTTTTTCCGCACTTTTTATCCTTCTTGCTAGAAGCTCGAATTGGTAAATTTTTTTTTAGGCCTACCCCGGCCCCGCTTTAATTTACCAATACCAGGAGGCATAGGTTTTTTCTCATCTGAGGGTATCACTAGTTTCCTAGGTCTACCAGGACCACGTCGTTCCGGGGTGGTCGCTCTCCACTCAGTGTTATCTGACTTCGAATGCTCCCCTGGCTTCGAATGCGCTGAAGCATCACCGGGCCACCGGCGTAGGCGAGCTACATTGGATTTATACAGGCGTCCCAACAAGGATTTGATCACCACCGTGGATTCAGAAACAATCCGAACCACAGTAAAGGGACCATCCCAGTTGGGTGACAACTTTAGCTGTTGTAGGGGGTCGTGTAGCCTAACTACTTCATCCCCCACTCGAAAGGACCTAAGTTTCAAACCTACGTCATAGCCCACTTTTTGCCATGAAGCAGATTTGCTTAGTTCACATCGAACCATCTCGTATGCGGACTTGAATTGATCCCTCAATGCCTCCACGAACATCACCTGACAGGGTGTTTCAGCGTTTATCCCAGCTACGCCAAACACCAAGTCAGCAGGCATAATCAAATCCTCTCCGAATACCAACAAATTGGGGGAACAACCGGTGGAAGCATGCACCGTACTATTATAAGCATGTACCACAAACTCGCATTGCTCGTCCCAATCATCCATCTGACTGTTGACCAGAGGCTTCAGGACTTGTATCAAGGTTCTGTTGAACCTTTCTACTTGACCATCAGACTGAGGCCGGTACGGATTCGTTCTTGTTTTGCATATAGCAAGGCTATGGCACATTGCTGCCCATAACTCAGATTCGAATTCTCTGCCTTGATCACTATGCAACATCAAGGGCACGCCTAGATGAAGCACCCAACCCTTTACGAATGCACGAGCACATGTATGAGCCTTGTGATCTTTCAGAGGAAACACTCTAGTATACTTCGAATAGTAGTCGGAGATCACCATCATGCACGTGTTTCCATCAGGAGTGGTTTTTAGGCCACTAATGATATCAACCGCTATGCGTGCAAATCTAACTCCCCAGAGCTCTTGAGTTAGTGGCAACTTCCCCAGGCCTTCACCTGGTTTGCTCAGACAACAATCTGGACAAGTAGAGATCCACCTAAGCAGATCTTTACTCATGCCAGGCCAGTAATACCTTCTGGAGAGTCGCGCAAGGGAGCGCTTCTTTCCAAAATGTCCACTGGTCTGATGTCCATGTACGAAATACATGATGTCCCTTCGCATAGCTGTGGGTATCACGATTTGTCGAATTTTGGCCTTGTACGGTGTTATCTTCCACCTACATAAGATACCGTCAACAACAGTTAGCTCAGACCATTGAGCAAGTAGCTGTCTCATTTCCCGGTTCTCAATCGAAATGGTTGGTCTTTGTGGTTGGGCACCACTGGAGACCTGTTCTATTAGTCTCGAAATGACAGCATCACCCTTCTGGAATTGCCTGATGGTTTCGGTGGACCATTCCATTGCTTTAGAATGTCCTACATCATACGGCATTCGAACTCCAGCTATTACAGCATTATGGGCTCCACAATCATCGCAATCCATTCTAGAACATTTCCGTATGGGTCTTCTCAAAAGGGCGTCAGCATTGATATGCTTGCTCCCTGCTCTGTGTTGGATTTGGCTATTTTCCAACCCGAACTCGGACAAGTGGGTCAGCCATCGACCGATCATTCCTTCTGCTTCCTTAAAGTTCAACAGCCACCTTAAGGACGAGTGATCTGTCCGTAAAGTAAAGTCACCTCCCCAAAGGAAGTGCTTAAACTTCTTCGTATACACCACTACCGCCAACAATTCGTGCTTAGTGGTACAGTAATTCCTCTGGGCCTTATTGAGGGTATTACTAGCGAAAGCCAGTGGCACTTCTATCCCCTCTTGCATCTGGGATAGAGCAGCACCTATACTGTCATTACTGGCGTCTGTGTCCAGTATGAAATGTCCATCAGCTGTTGGATATTTCAAAACTGGGGTGGTTCGAAATAGGTTCTTCACGGCTTCGAATGCTAGATCTTGTTCCGGACCCCATGGAAAAGGCTCCTTCCTTCTACCCGGAGTCCAGTGAGCTAGAGCCTGCATAGGCTGAGCTATTCTGGCATACCCCGGTAGGAAGTCTCTGTAGTAGCTACAGAAGCCCAGAAAGGACCGTATGTCTTTAGGTCCCTCTGGCTTTTCCCATTCCGATACAACATCTAGTTTCTCAGGATCCGCCTTAACCCCCTCAGTGGATATTATCCGACCGAGATAGTTAATAGAAGTCCTATACAGGTGACACTTCCTTGGTTTCAATTTCAAACCATGGGTTTTCAACCTCTCGAAAATTTTGACTAAAGTAGCCAGGCACGATTCGAAGGTCTTCCCGAAGACAATTACGTCGTCCAGGTACACCAAACACTCCTTCCATAACAGGTCACTCAACAGAGATTCCATCATGGCTTCGAATGTTGCAGGGGCGTTACACAATCCGAACGGCATCACATTGTACTGGAAAAGACCGACATGGCTCGAAAATGCTGTTTTTTCCTGATCCTCTTCCTTCATTCCAACTTGCCAGTATCCGGATTGCAAATCCAGCGTACAGAACCATTGGTTTCCGCCCAGGGAATCAATAGTCTCGTCTATACGGGGGAGAGGATAGGAGTTTTTCTTAGTACAACCATTCAATTTTCGATAATCTATGCAGAAGCGAATTGTGCCGTCTTTCTTAGTCACCATCTGAACAGGACTGGACCAGGGGCTAGTGCTGGGAACAATCACCCCTAATCTCAGCTGATCAGCGATTTCCTTCTCGGCCATCAATTTCTTCTTCAAAGGTAGGCGTCTATAAGGGATTTTGAAAGGTACAGCGTCCTCTGTAGTGATGGAATGTAGCACCTTGTCAGTTCGCCCCAAACCAGTGGGCTCCCCGAAGGCTGCATCATATTTCACCAATACCCGTCTCAACTGATCTTTCTGGTCCCCCGTCACCAAGCTCGAATCGTCCACCAACTTTTGGAGTTCCGGACGTAAATCGGACATCCCCTCAAGGTTCGGTTGGGTATCTTCTGAGAGTATACTGGTGCTTGCCTGTGCAACGATCACCTGCCCCACGGGAGTACCTTTCATCAGATAACGGACTTCACCACCAGGATTCGAAATAGGAATTAGATTCCTACTGCCACTGCCTACGAAAGTATCTGCACTCTCGAGTCCAATTGATGCAAGTCTCACCACATCGGGTTCAACCACCGCCATCTGGTCTCGGAAGATGCTGTCACTCGAAAACAGGACATCACATGTCTGTCCTGGGGGTATCTTAACCGTCTGTACCACCGAGGCTACAGAAGATACCTTTCTCAACACGCATTGTACGGCCACCCTATATGGATGTTCTATCTTTAACATCCCCCTACAAGGTTCCAACATTGCACCGTACAACGCAGCGAAATCTAATCCGATGATGCCATCATCACTCAGATCAGCAATAGTAGGGGACAGGAGGTAATCCTGCCCACCTATATTGATTTCGAAAAATGCTTTACCAAACGTCTGCATGCAGCTACCGTCGGCCGAATGAGCTGTTACCCTCGTGGTGAAGTTATCTGGCTCATCGACTACAAGGTCATAGAACCTCTTCGAGATCATGGAGTGACTAGCTCCAGTATCCACTAGAAATTCTGCAGACCTTCCCCTCACTGCTACAGTCAAATACCACCTCTTCCCATCCAATGGTGATGGGTTGACGGTGAAACGTTCGAAATCCTTAGTGACACCAAGATCTACTCCCCGTCGTTTCAAGTGCTTCAAACAGGGGTGATCCGGGGACAATCGGGCACTGCTGACTACTTCCAGCTCCTGTATCCAATTCGCCGCTTCCCCAGTACTTCCTCCTCGGACGTCTACTATTCTGGGTTCATTGGACATACTTAGAAGGGACTGATCAGGCCCCTCCTCTAAGTTTCCAATCTCTACTGCACCTCGGACTTCATCGCTTGCACCGCTGGCGATATGTTGGCTTTCTTTCTCCTTAGGGGTTACTACCTTGCCATCCAGAGCAACCCCGTCTAGTTTTCCGTTTTCTTCTCTTCAGGCTTGGGTACCGGCTTTTCAGCTGGGCATTCTGCAGCAAAGTGTCCCAGGACCTGACACCTGTAACACTTCCTAGTGGTCTTGTCCACTCTCGGCTTCGAATTCCTCCCTGTTGATTGCTGGTTTCCAGACATCAAGTCAGTCAACCTTAACAGAAGTTCTTCCATAGAACTGGGAGTTGAGGAAGTAGTCGAAGGTGCGCTTGTAACTCCTGGGGTCGCAGGTGGTGTTTTCCTGTCGGCCTTCGGATAGCGCTTCGAATTCGAATTGGAATAAGATTTGCCGCTGTTCTTTTGAGCAACTGCGCCAATCTCCTCCTCCCTTCCAGAATCACCTTCCTCTGTATCAGAGGCTGGTGGGTCTTGCACCACACTGGAAGTTCTCGAAAGTACTCTCGAAGATAGCAGATGCCGTTTCCTGTCATAGTCTTCTATGGCCATGAACAAATCAGTGAGAGAAGTTCCAGCTTTCCAACTATCACATGCTGCGGTCCGTTCATCCGAATCCCTTAATCCCTCAATGAATTGCGAGAACAAATCATCTAGGAACTGTGGGTCATCTAACTGCCATCTTGGTCTAGCCCTTTGCAAGAGAGATTGCAATTCTAGACCGAACACACGGTGCGACTCGTTTGGTTTTTGAGTCCGTTTGCGAAACAATCGAAGCGGGTCTTCATTACCCACATTACCTATCAGGTAACTGGCGCATTCCACCAATTGGGTAAACGATCCGGCACCATGCATCGTTCTCCATCTCGAAACCGCTAGCTTGCCTGGGCCATTTCTCAATGCCCGTAAAAGTTCGTCCAACGATTCCTCTTCTGACCATCGATTATACCTCATATCGTCCATGAAGTCTGCGAACCAGTCCTGCCATGGCTGTCTTCCTGTGAACGGACTCGGAGTGCTGGCAGTGCGTCTAGCAGCGTTGTGGTTGTCCCTGTGCAACAGAAACGACTGCTCGATGCTCCAGTCGACGATATCGGCATTATCAGCTTGTCTGCTAACACAGTCCACTCCCATCTCAGCAATGCAGGGGTTCGTGTCGTAAATCAATTTCATCCCAGGGGACATCGATTCGCGGCGAGATACTCGTCTACCAGCATGTGTAGGAGATCTCCCTGGCCTCCTTGAGGGACCACTCAAACGTTCATTCGGATCAGATCTCGAAGATCTCTCATTCGAACTCGTACGGCTCGGTCTCTCTCGAGAGCTGGAACGACTGGGAGAGTTCGAATGGTTGTCATCATACGACGTTGGGCGTTGGTCACGCCGCGAAGATCTTCCATCCGGATCCCCTGTATCAATGGTCACTCGTTTTGGTCTCCCTCCGGTTGAGGTAGAGGCACTACCCCCACCAGTTGATGAGTTGTATATGCCACCACTGACATGATCGAACCCTGAACGGCTACCTCGAGTTGCCTCTTCATCTCGTTTCTTCTGTAAATCTTCCACCTCCCTGATCAGACGATCCTTTTCGTCCATCATCGCCTTGGTAGCTTCTCGGATCGTATCATGGAGCTCGTCCGAATCATGTATGGTCTTATCCTGACGTTGTTCTAGAGATTCAGTACGTCGCCGCAAGACATTCTGTTGATGAGCGAACTGGTTTTCCATATGTTCCAGTTCTGCCTTCGTTGTGTCTAAGCGGTTCTGTTTCTCCATCGTTGCCCCTTCTAGATCTCCATTCCTGTTCCGAAGCTGTACCAACCGATGACTCAAAGCTTCAAACTCTTCATTCATCCTGTCCATCTCTGCGATCCTTGCTCCTTCGAACCGATTCTTCTCCTCTTCGAAATGACGACGTGTCACTTCCTGTCGCTGGTGTCGTTCAGCATGCAGTATGCTCATGCCTTGTGTTGGCATAGGAGCAATGTGTCTCTTCGAACCACCAGTTTCAAACAAAGAATCATCTAGGTTTGACCCCAGATCTTTTCGAATAGAATCAGGATTGCCTCTCCTTGGTTCTGGTGTAGAACTCGAACGGTTTGGCCCATAATGTTTCTCAAGGGCTGCTACCACCTCCGGATCTGGACTCGAAATAGGATGAAGGGACGCTCCACCCTTTGCCTGTTCAGCCATGTTAACCCACTGACTGTGCTATTCTGTGTTTCACCCGAACTGGTCACGGCACCAATGTAGGGGTTTCATATGCGTACAACACGAACACAGGTTCCAAATTCGGTTTGAATGCAACAGGTCTTTATTCGATCACAGCCTCAAAAGTACACGAAGGTTTCTCACTCGGTTCACTTGGTCTTTCAACCATTCGAAGACACACAGGATTCTATCGATAGTTCGAAGCATTAGCGATACCGGACAGTTAAGCTCTGTGCCAGCATGGCTGGTGCAGAGTCCATAACGTGGGAGGGGTGTAGGTGCCCCTGTCAAAGCGAAGGTACGAAAGGTGCGGGTCAGAGCTCGTCCTAGGACTAACTGGTGAGGTAGCCAACCTCGGCCTCTTATATACCCTGAGCGCGGACCAAGCAGTGTCGACGTGGCACTCCTCCGTAGCGCCGTCTGGAGTGCCCTGCCTGCCTCCGCTACCGGATAACCGAAAGGACATGGCTCAGGTGTTGCCACCTAGTGTCCGTTGGAGGCACTTACCGCTCTGACTCCACGGACCTTATATGTACACGTATTATTCGTGCCCCTACACTAGGTTGATCATATGAGTGTCAGTCACAATGGCAGGGTTATATTCAAAAATGACCAAGGGGTTAGTTAGTAGTGGCTAACCTAGGTCCATCATTGGTGTGTTGTCTTTGTATACCACTAGTTGGGGCCACCTGTGATGACCACTCAGTGGCTCCCCCTGGAACTAAAAAGACTAAGGTGGGTTGGTCAGTAGTGACCAACCTGACAATGATAACTAATCTAGGTTGGTGGTATAGGGAGCCAAAAAATGTCTAACTAGGTTAGGCACTAGTGACTGAGAGGTTGGGCGTAGAGGGAGGCTAGGAATATCAGTGTACTCTGGCCCCCTATGTCTGCAGGCCCTTTAAATACATCACAAGTACCCCATAACATTTCCTTTTCCAATCATTTTCTCTCAAATTTTAAACCATATACCCATATATCTAACAGCACGGCCCAAACCCCCAGGGGAGACTGTGGCTCCAACTAGGCCACAATATCATGCTCTCCATGACTTCACAAATTAACCATGACAACAAAACACATCCAACATACTGACCCCATCCAGAGCTGCTCCATTCCTAATTCTATACTGTATCGGGCTGGGGCAGTGGGCACGAGGCTGGTACACCATAGTATGTTAGGGTAGACCGCCCATGAGATGACTGTTGGTACCATGAGTAGACTTGTATGTCTCAATCAGGGCTATCTCAGACATTGTGCCCAGGGCCGGATCCGCCTATTTTTCTGTATATTTTAATTTAGATGGTTCAACACCCCCAATGCTGTAGGTATTACGGTACCCCCCCTTTCACAAACTCCTGGATCCGCCACTGATGCCGATCATCCTCAGGGCCAATCGCCATAGGGCCTATTGTCCACAGGGCTCCTGATCCGTGTACTGGTCTACTCAAGGTACCAACAGACCAGCTACCCTGTAAACACAAATACGTAGAACAGACATAATTTTACGCTGGTTTTAGGACCTAACTAATTAATTTCAGAAGGTTTGTCAACGTCAAAACGTTAAGGTTTAGTTACATCCAACTGAAGTAGGTGTCCGAGTTACATTATTTTACCTCATTTAAACGTAAATAAACGTAGCAAAAGCACATACATGGACGTAAATAATCACTTTTTAAGTCTCCTAAATGAAAGATAATATAGTTCCACAAGTATTCGATTGTATATTGGTTATATTTCATTTTATATTATACTTTTTTAAGCCCAATATTGCCCTGTAGTTCAAACCTTTGGTTGGAAACAAACCTATACAAACTTGTGAGCCACGTTGGAATTACGTAGTGTGTTTACAGGATAGTCGTCTCATGGGCAGTCTACCCTAGTGAGGTTAACAAGGGAGCAGAGGGACACGTGGCACCTCGCCATACCAACACCATGCTGGTGCTGTAGTATGCTGGACACTGTACAACTCATCATGGATCTATGGCAAACTGTGCCACTTTCACTTGGTGGGAAGAGCGTAATATAACATACTGTAAAACCTCACGTAGAATCTGCTGCCAGTACGCGAGTCAGATCGGCGGTGGTGCTTATATGACCGGCCTAGGATCAGGGTGCGGCTTATACGTGACTTTTTGCCTCTATGGTCCAGTACTAAAATAGCCATAATCAGATCGACACCGCGGCTTATAAAATCAGCCCAAAGTCTGGGTGCGCCTTATCCACGAGTTGTACATGAGGTTTTTACAGTAATAATTAAGAATGACCTCACAATTCAAAATCAGGTGGGATCTACTCTGAACTATGAAATGAATAGTCTTGAATATATATGCATGCTGCATTATGTACTTATAGAGCATCATAAACTCTTTCAATCAAAAACCCTTATTCCCCTGATCATGTAATATATGCAAATGAGCTACATATAGCAAAGGCATTTGTGAGGAAGAAGCAATGCATAGGTTTTCATTCGGTTCCATGCTAAAATTTCTCAATTATTTACAAACCCACGGGCTATTCACGGGAATTTACAGCATGTTAATTCCTGTTTCTAGTATGGAATACATAGACAAAACGCCACGCCATTGACATACATGCACATCATATTTCACGAGTTGAAGCTGGGTCATATCACACGATGTATGATGTACAGTTATGTTAATAAGTGGCCCTGCTGTCTTAAAATGAAGAAAATCAAGAAATTTGGAGGCCATGGAGTATGGCTATACTGTACTCCATTGGGGCATGGATTATGAAGGTCCCATTGGTTTAGCATAGAGAAGGCCGTACCACCATGTAGTAAATACGTGTTGCTCTTGCACCAGGAGCCTCTGTATGTGCAGTATATATATGACACATTTTTCTCCCACCCTCCCACACACCATCAGTACTAACACTCCGGCTGCCAACACAAGCACTCTGCAGCCTTTGATGGCACCAATTAGGCTCCCACGCCCACTGGTGCCAAGCCTTACACTCTCCAAGCACAGTGTAAACACTTGTATATGTGTGTGAATAACTCAGGTAGGTAACATACGGAATTTTAAGGCAATTATATTTTATATTTTAATGTAACCATGAATAGGCAAGACTGCATATTATGTGTGTTCTTCGTAAAAAAAAGATTTTTTAACAAATATTCTAAATATGCAAATGAAGAAATTACAATATAAAGATGTTAAGATGAGAAGCTATGCAAGAGCTTTGATTCGGTTCTATTTTTAGATTTTTATCTCAAATATTAACTTTTATACAGACTGATTCCCTGCCTGCAGGAGAATATGAAAAAAGGGTGATGTCACTGTACATCTCATAGGATTCTGAAGCTAAGCTGGGCAACCCAGATGTCAAGCAAAGTGATTTGGGTACCTTAGACATATACAAATCTCAAAAAAAAAATTGTCTGGTTTACTGCACTTCATTGGTGCCAAGGCTTAAGGTCTAAATGGTCATTTGTCAATAACAGGCCTGGGCAGGGGATGCTGTTGGGTAACCCATTAGAGGGGTCAACCACCCCAGGCTCCTATAGTATACATGTATTGTAATGTGCAGAGTAGTCAATAAATGTGACTGAAATCTCGTTTGTTTGCCTCAAAAGTGGGAGGAGGGGGGGGGGGGGAGAGGAATAAATGACTACTCCCAGATACCTGTGATTTTTCTTTCTCTTCTGCCCCCATCTGCTTTGTTGAATTATTGCCAGCCTCACTGTATCCCACCTGCATGCACTTGTTACTATAGACTCCTATGATGTGTCTGCTTATGTTCCAGCATGAGCTTCTCTATGATATAATCATGTATTACATCTCTTCATACCCACTCACACTCATAATCCCTCTGTGCCTACTCCCATATTTTATTTGTAGTTGTTGCTTTCTGCCCTATATACAGTTATCGTAGATTGGACTGTCTCCATGTAATCACCTTTGTACACTGTTAGAAGCATATATGGAGCTGAGCAATACAATCTATCACAGTATACTACGGTATTAGTGTACTTGGGCAGTAGAATATATATACTGTTTGTTTACATATAAAAGGACATATTTTTGGTTTCACATAAAAGAGCAGGCGGCTAGGTTCCAGCATGAGTTCCTGTACAGTATATATACTACTCACACTATCTCCTCATACCCTGGCACTTCCCAACCCCCAGCCCCCAACCTCCAACACCCAACCTCCAAAACCCAACCCCCGCCCCCCTCAACACCATCCTAATAGTCTACATCTAATAATTGCCGTACTATCCTGTTCCGGCCCTACAAGGTTCCGGCCTAAGTTTTTGTATACTACTCACACTATCTCCTCACACCCGTCCCCCCTCTTGATATCCCCAACCCCCAAACCCCAATCCCAACCCCCCCCCCCCCCCAACCCCAACTCCATCCTACTAGTCTGCTTGTAATAATTGCTCTATCATTCTGTATCCAGGTATCTGCCAAGGCTGGTCCAAGGTCCAAGCATGAGGTTCTGTACAGTATATTATTCAGACACCTCATACCCCCTTCCCACTTATCATACCCCGCCTCCCACCACACCAAGTAGATACAGCTTGCTCAGCTACATTAACTTCTAGCAGAGTCCAGCATGAATTTCTGCACAGTATACTACTCACACTATCCCCTCATACCCTGCCACCTCCCAACCCCCAACCTCCAACACCCAACCTCCAACACCCAAACCCCGCCCCCCTCAACACCATCCTAATAGTCTACATCTAATAATTGCCGTACTATCCTGTTCCAGCCATACTAGTTTCCGGCATGAGTTTCTGTACAGTATATACTACTCACACTATCTCCTCACATCCCAGTCCCCTCCCCAACCACCCCCCCCCCCCGGGTGGTGCCAACACAAGCAGCCTGTAGCCTTTGATGACAGTAGAGCTGCCAACACCAGCCTCATGCGGTAAGTACAACTACAATAACTAATATTGGGACATCAGGCGCCAACCCTGCACTCTAAAAAAATGTGTATAGTTTCTAAACACTTTTTTGTACCACATTTTCAAACACTTTTGTTCTAAACACTATATCGCTAGCGTATTCTGTATGAAGGGCTTCCATGTTGTTAGGATGGACTACCAGTATATACTTTAGTAGGCATCCTGTGTGGGGATCTAGGTGAGAGCCTAAAATGTGGAACAAAGAAGTGTTTAGAAACTACACACATATTTTAGGGTGGGATATTTGTGTTCATCAATGGGAGAGATGTGTGTGTGTGTGGGGGGGGGGGGATAGGGGGGTTGTTTATTGCATACTATAGCAATCATACTCTGTAGGTCGCCATCTTGTTCCCATGCATCAGGCCTTTATAGGCAGCGTGCTAAATGCAGTATGCGCTTTATTGCCATGATCCATAAATGCAGCCCTGGAATGTAACTCATCAGTGCTACATTGAAACATCATGCCGACCCTACGGGGTGGAGACACTACCGAAGGGTCGGCACGGTGCACCCATGCAGCACCTGTGAGTTACATGGCAGGCTGCATTGGTGCTATAATAATGTAATAAGCAGCATACAAAGTGTTAACAACTCTGTTGTCTGTGATCATCAATGGGGGAGATGTGTGTGTGGGAGGGAGAAGGGGATTGTTTATTGCATACTATAGTAGATCATACTCTTTATTTCATGGTGGATACGACTATAACTATGCTTAAGTACTAGGAATCCTGTATTCCATGCCCCGAATGGGATACAGTGTTCCCGTATCACATGGCCTGTGACATCATCATTTGTTCAAATTGTTATGGCCATTTATATGCAATTCAACATATTTTGAAGAGTAAAAACCATGAAATAAAGGCAAAGGCCCATGGCCAGAGGAGTTTTGGTATCGTTCCCCCCTTGGTGAGGCTGGGGCTGCATCCCACTCAGCCTGCGGCTTCGTGGGATACGGCCCCAGCCTCACCTTGGGGGGAACAATACCAAAATATCCTCTGGCCATGGGCCTTTGTCTATGTATGTCGCCATGCATCTTGCGCCCTGGTATCAGCCCTTTGTAGGCTGCGTGCTTAATGCAGTATGCCCTTTATTGTCATTATAGCCTACCCATGATGCATGGATGCAGCTCTTGGGAGAACCCCACCATTGCTGCATTCAAACACTCCCAAAGAGGTCGGCATGGTGCACAGGTGCAGCAGTGGTGAGTCACCTGCACTGAAAATCCATAGGTTGAAAGGGTTAGTCAGTACAGACTAACCTAGATTGGTCAGATGAGTGTTAGTCACAATGGCAAAGTTATATTCAAAAATGACCAAGGGGTCAGTCAGTAGTGGCTAACCTTGGTACATCATTGGTGTGTTGTATTTATATACCACTAGTTGGGGCCACCTGTGATGACCACTCAGTGGCTCCCCCTGGAAATGAAAAAACTAAGGTGGGTCGGTCAGTAGTGACCAACCTGCCAATAATAACTAATCTAGGTCGGTTGTATAGGGAGCCAAAAAATGACTAACTAGGTCAGGCACTAGTGACTGGGAGGTTGGGCGTATAGGGAGCTTAGGGATATCAGTGTGCCAAGGCTGCATTGGTGCATCATAATGACAAATTTCATCTTTTGGCACAACAACAGTGGGACAACAGGTGCCTGTAGAGATGAATTGTGTGGGAGGTGATGTATGGAACTGTAACATAACTAGTCAACAACTCAGTCACTAGTGGAGAACCTAGTTACCGTACCGTCGCGATAAAGCGCCTGGTCTTGAATAAGCGCCGGTCTTGAATAAGCGCCGGGGTGTAGAGGCTTCCAAATGCTTCTTAAGCACTAAAATCGTGACCTTGAATAAGCGCCTGTCTTGTATAAGCGCCTGGGTAAGAGCCCCGTCAAATTGAAAAGCGCCCCGGCGCTTAATCGCGACGGTACGGTAGTCATTTTGTGGCTCCCTATACAACTAACCTGGGTTAGTCTTTTGGAAAAGCTATTTTTCTATTGGCATTTAAATAGGTTGTTGCTGACTGCAGAAGGTTTCTGGTACTTCAATATTTAGTGGGCCTCATAAGGGGCAGCCCTTTTCAGATTTCTGGGGCCCCTGCCAAAACGTGAGTATGATGGGAAATGTAGTGCCGGAAAGTTACTTACCATTGCTGCAATGGTGCAATCAATTTCTCCAATTGCTATCTAGGGTAAAGGCACCCCGAGTCGGATAGACAACTTAAGCCGGACACCATTGACTTTGAATTACATAATCAATATACACAACTCACATATAAATGGCAACTAAATATGAAAATCCAGGTATTCAGACCAAATATAACCCACTTCTTATATGGTTCTATGCCTGCTTAAACATCAGGTGTTTTTTGCAATATTTTCAACATAAAGCTCATGATGCAATGGAAAAATAGTTTTTCTTGTTCTGTTTGTTCTGCTTTTCCTATAATAGTTACAGAATTCATAAGCCTAATTATAAAAATATAGTATGATTTTTTTTGTGAGGGTCTATGTCAAGAAACACAAAGGTGTCCGACTTTAGGTGCAGTTTAACATTTTGAAAGAGACATATTAGATGGAAATTTATTTATACTTAATGATTAATTTATTGCACATCTAGATCTCAGAAACAGAAGCTGTCAGATATGATGTGTCCAATGTTTCAACCGAAATTAGAATTAGTATCCATTTAGGGTGACCATCTTTCCCTTGACCAGGAGCGTTCGAAATGGGTGCCTTTACCCTATGTGCACTGCACACACTGTAAAAAATGTGTGTTGCGGGAACATGGATAAAGCGTAACACACATATATATTTAACACACTTGAGCATGAACACACTTTTCTCAACACACTTACACACTTTTTTGTCAAATGTGTGTAGGAAATAAAAGTGTGTAGAATCTACACACATTTCTATTGACACCAGATGTCACCACAAGCATTGTTTTAAAAATGTCAGTCACACTTTTGATCTTGTTTAATGATTTGATATCAAATTCTAAACATATAATTAAGTTAACTTCAATGGATGCACGAATCTAAGAGGTTGTACTCCCTTTGAAGACTGAATATCCTGTCCTATGGAGGTCTAACAAATGTGGAAGGAATAGGACACCTTTCCTGTGTGTTCAGCTACAATATAAGTCAATGTGTAATTGAAACCTGCATAAAGGTCATACTGTACAAGGCTTTGCTATGTAGGATGACTGCCACAATTAGCCACCATTGCACTGGTGGCCATACATGCTGTGGTTAATGGAATTTTGCCTGTTGGTGCACCAGGGGTTTTCCGTCAGCAGCCAGTGCCAGGCAATATTGAATAACACGCTTGATATATCTAAACACTTTATAAAGCGACACACATATCTATCTCTTACACACTTTCTCCTACACACTTTACATTTTACACACTTATTTTTATTTCAACACACTTTTAATATTAACACACTTTTGACAAAAGTGTGTAGTGTGTTAAAAAAAGGGTGTGTAAAATAAGTATACAAAAAAGTGTGTTACAAAAGTGTGTTAAGTTAACACACATTTTTTAGAGTGCAGGGATACCTAACACTGCAGACAGCTCAGAGACATTTTGGGAGTTAGACTGATGTAAGAAAACAAAGGCAGCTTCAGGTATTGTGTGCTTTACTTTGTGTTAACTCTTATAGAAAAGCAATCCTGATGAAGGCACATGTGCCGAAACTGTAGGTTCACTGAATAAATTCATGCTTCATCGAAAACCAAATTGGAACTCTGGTTGTGTTGTTTATTAAATTAAAAACACAGAAAAGCAATCATTAATCTCAAGGCTTCATGCTCGTTTGCCATCATGATGCAGTTATGCAGTACAGTGTGGTGCCTCTCCAGCATGAGATGGACCCTTCGGGAGTGTATCAAGCCTGTAGGATCCCCATGATGCATGAATGCAGCCCCGGCGAGCTACTGACAAGGGCTGCATTCATGCATCATGGCAACAAATGTGTATAGTTTGTTAAAGCACTGTGCTGTCCTTAAAACCCCACCTCCCCTATTTATAGGGCTGAGTACCTGTCCCGACTCCACTCTGACTGTCCATGGAGGGGTACCGAGATGTGTGCCTTTAAAGAGTTAAATGCACTTCAGTGCGTTGAAAGGGTCTGATGTCTCTATCTAGAGCCCAACAGCTCAGGTATAGAGCTACTCACAGAAAGTGTTTTGTCGTTTGTACAAAAGACACTTGTCAATAATATATAAACTAAAATGTTAGCCCTCTATGGACGGCATCATGCCTCAGTTTAATTTTTCGTCATGGTCCAGTGCTGGTGGGTAGCTCGGCAGCCCTGCATTGGCGCATCAAGCAGACCTTTCAGGAGTGTATCAAACCCGTAGGGTTGACATAATGCATTCTTGCAGCACCCGCGAGTTACTCTGCCTTGATGCATTCCTGTATCATGCCGACTGAAGCTTAAAATGGATTAGAGCACTATGGTGCCCTTTAAGGGGTTAAGTCGCCGGCTTAAAGAGACTATCCTAAGTGTTGTATTAGGCGTTGTTCAGTAGAGGTATTTAACTTCAAAGATTAGACTAAGTGGTCTGTAGAATGCTATAGTAGAACTACAATAGGCTTTAAAGCATTGCCTAAGTTCGTTCTGTGTCTGTATCATTGAGGGATATGTATGTGATAGACGGAAAAGGCTTAGCCTCTTTGTACAGCGTAGGAGTATCCTTTTAAGGATGTCTACGTGCATTTTTACCCTTTGTCATCATGATGAATGAATGCAGCGCTAACAGATCTGTAGTCAGTTTTGTATTGTATTATACAGAGTATTTACTTTGCAGTTTTTGATTCTAAATCGACTATAACATCATAGTCGGACTGGTATGTTAACAACAAAACGCATGATGTATGTAAGTTACTTTATACCAGAATAAAGTTATTTGGAACTCACAAAAATGTTTAAAATGTCCTAACAAACAATTGTGTTTGCTTTGCAAAACTTTTGTTTTGGATTTCACCACCAGTGTGACCAGGCCTTTAGTCTATGAATTAATCAAGTGCAGAATGTTTTCTTCTTGCTGTTCTCATTCTTTGGTTGTATGTTAGGTTTGATAAACAAAGGGTAAATATCAATTGATACAAGGCTATTATAAATTTATGGTGGCCGTCAAGGGTCACCAAAGAAAAGATCACTATTGTGTATGAATCTTTTTTTTCCCACTTTTATGGGCCGTTCAAGCAATTTCCAAATAGTGATTTTTTTTCTTGGTGTCAACCATTAAAATTATTGCTGTCAACTGTCAACATTAGCCCAAGAGCACGGGCCACCACTGAGCTAAACATCGGGGGGGAGGTCAGGTGTTTCTGTTCACAGAAACAGGGTAGTCAATTCTATGTTCCCCCTCTGCTTTGAGCATAGCATTCTGGTGAAAATGCATGCATTTGAATGCATTAAACTGCCATAATCTAATGGATTTGCATAATAGATAATATTACTGGGATGTAGAACACACAATTTTGCATTAAACTGGAGATATACCCACATTTAGCAAAGTCCCCCCTCTGCTTTGTGTCAACATTGCTGCGGTCCTCAAAGCACATGGCCTGCATACCTACAACACTGTGGGGAGCAAGGAAGGGACAGGGGTCTGTACACAGGTAGCACAGGTAGCCAAGTATAGCAGTCAGAGTGGCCCACACTGTCCTACCTGGCGGTAGGACTAGGACTCTGCTTGGAGACAAAGGTCAGTTGGTGCGCGTGCCCAAGAGGGTCGCTGTTTTGCTGTCAACCTTGTGGATTTAATAATACATCGACAAAGGCCCACCAGCTTTTGTCTGTTGACTGGGTCATGGTGTTCCGGCCTGCAAATCCTGGACACAAATTTTCAGTATTTTGGTTATGGGTTGCCGAATTTGCTTTTGACAAAACCGTTAAATGAGGGGCCAGGTTTGGTGATTGGCCAACTTTGGACAGGTTTTGGCGTGACCAAATTTGGCATGACCAAAGTTGGCCAAAGTAGCCAAAGGCGGCAACGATTTGCTGGGGTAGTGCAGTGGAGGGGGCAGCCAGGTGGGCGTCACTTATGCGTGACACAGCCACAGTGCCATGGTCCGCAACTGACGCTATGTATAGCAGTCCTGTGACCCACTTAATAATAGGATGAGGGTACGTCACTAGGTGTCATACACTGGCGACCTGTGCATGGTTCTCTGTAATATTTTGCTCCCCCAACATGCTGTGGCTATGGTGGTCAGTCCCGCAGCAAGGTTAGTGCAAGGCAGAGGTGGGACTTTTCTTAAAGAGGCTGTATCATTAGTTAAAAAATTATTTGCAATTTCTGGATACCAGGAAAATTCTTTATTATACCTTATGATAATTATGTCACCTTTTTATGCATTTAAATACATGTATTTTCATCAGAATGGGATGCTCAAAGGAGATAAGGGAATTCTAGTAACGCACCCTCATTCTAATACCCACTACCAATACTGTGCTTGGATATGTTCACGCCCTTGCACTGTGCCCCCTGTCAGTTTAAATAAACAATTACAAACAAACAAACATACTTCATAAAACGGTTGGCATGCGTTATAGCTCTAGAGAGGTCCGGTGCCGTTCGTTATAGTGTAACAGTATAGGGAGTTTACCTCTAAATTGAAATAATATAGATCCACAAAAATGTGAGACCTATCACCAGAAAGGGAAACATGTTTGTGACACAATACAAAAGACTACATAGTCATACCTGCTTTAGATCCTGCGCTATTAAGCAGAATGTGGGCTAGAGTCTGGGTTGTTTTGGGAAATATTCACCATAGGTATAGGCCCTAGCAGAGAAAGGTGGTCACTGCTGACCATAGCTTGGGTGAGTACCAGTAGGCCTACAGTAGCACTAGGGACTGCGAACAGGGCAAATTCTCTACTACACTTGGTGCACTTCAATGGTTAATTATGTCTACAATAATGGATATATAAAAGAAATTCCAAAAGGATATCAAAGCCATGACATTATATATCAGGTCAATATATCTCTTTTGGTATTTGTGGCCTTTATAAATATTCTGTCACTTCCTATATTCAGGGAACCCATTATTTAGCCAGGGATATGCCCTAATATAACCTAAAATCCACTTGTATCCACTGGAAATACAATCTAACATGGAATAACTTTCTAAGAGCTAATAAATTGCACTTTAGAATGTGCCTACCTCTGTTATTATCATCTGGATTTTTCATGCTGATCTGAGCTGCTTAATCATAATTTTCATGAGCTGATACGCTTAGGAATAAAATGGGAAAGTGGAGCTCACACCCAGATGTAGGGCAATGTCTCCCCTACACCCCCAGGGTGTCAGCATAATTTATCTTAAAGCCATAAGGCACGGATTTAGGATGACAGAGGATGTGTCCAATGAAGACACACTGCAACAAAGGCCCACTGAATGCAGAAGCTATCATCTGAGAACTCATCTTTGAACATTATATAACCATTTTGTTAAAAATTACATTAATGGGGAATATCCTACATGATTAGAAAGCCTGAAACACTAACTTTCATGGGGTATCAGAATATATCCAAGATTCCAATTATTTCTTAGGAAAAAATGTGATAATACTGAACTGGAGTATAGAAATGGCATTTTCGCGGCTCTCAGCGGTACAGGTAAACACCCTAAACAGTACACTCTGAGCATGGCCCCACAGCAGCTGCAATCTGGTCAAGGGCTTGCCTTAGCCACAGGAAATGTACAACATCATGGTATCAAGGTTAATATAACGTTATATGTTAGCCTATAATGAACATTGAATCAACTTCGCTATAACTGGTTGACAATGTTACTTTGCTAACTGGTTGATTTAGTGTTGATTCAATGTTGAACTGAATTTTGTGTTCACTGGGATGTCTCCAAAAGACTAATAAACCTGTTGTCATGGGGATCTTAACTTTCTTCATGTCCCCTTAGCATCAGGCTACCATCCCTAAGAGGCATTAAGAAAACAGTTGTAAATTGATCTACAGTCTGTATGAGGGCCGTTTTATTAGATGCAAGTAACTGTAATAAAGACCTCAAACTTCCTACACAGACTTGTGTTATATGCACAGACAACTACATTAAACCCTCATGGACGGCATCATGTATTATCGGTCATGATGACGCTATAATGCAGCCCTGGTGAGTTCAAAACGTGCATTCAAGCATCATGCCAAATGGAGTTGATACACTCCCGAAGGATCACCACAATGCACCATAGGAGCCCGAGTGAGTTACTCGCCAAGGCTTCATTGGTGTATGATGGCCACAAATGTCGCCTTTTAGCGACATACTGTCCTTAAGGGGTTAACAGAGCATCTCAGGAAGCCATACAGACACTCTCCACCCCGATGCCTTGTAAAACTCAACATCACACGACCGACCGTAAGGTTTTGGTGCTGATAATTAAAAGTATTCCCTCCGCGTAACTATCAAATTAACCTAAATAAACGACGCCAAATAACAAATTAAAGATATCCGGCATCCTCTGATAGGATGGCTTTTCATTGGCCTCTGATGTTAACAAGGAAAACTTAGTAAAGCTTCATAGCGGCACATCAGGAGGAAAGATTCTGGGATGTGTTTCATGAAAGATTCACAATTCTAGAATGTTGCTTTTTAAATTGAAATGCTGGATATGAAGTCGGGTAGAGTATAACACTGAGCCTCATGTTTTGCTGAAGGTGAATAACCAGCCCCCGTATTTCCTCAAGCCTCTGTATGTCCTCAAACCTTTGTATTTTGACTGGATTATGGTTGAATGGTGTTCCTTTTTAACAGATTAATATAAACAGGCCTAATTTGCACAAAACATGAAGACATAGGCGGTGAAAGGCGGGGGGGGGGGGTTTGCGAACCAAATCACACAAGCACAGAAACCGGAAGTGAGACCTGTGTAAGGTGTCATGGCAGCCTCTGGGTGTGTTTGGAGTGATGCAGGTTAATGAATTGCCCTTTTCTCTTATATCATAATGGGTTTCAACGAAATAAGGGACTTTTGAGGGCAATCTGTCGGGCAAATACAGAACTTAAACCAATCCTGTATACATATTGATCATCAAAATGTGATATTGGTATTACAGAATGGTTGTCTTTCATCATCGAGGAGGGACCTCCGTTGGCATGAGGCTTCTGAGGGCTCTGCATTCTTTCCACCGTTCCTCCTTCCAGCAATTTAAGAATGACTCTTGCATGTAAACTTAATTTTAAGTAATTTTACCATAAAAGCCCGCCTATAAGTCGACCCCGCCTATAGGCCGACCCCGCCTATAGGCCGAATGTAAGTTTAGGAAGAAAAATTGGGCTTATAAGAAAATATTTTGACATATATATATTAGAGAACCCCGCCTATGGCCCACTTCAGGAGTCTTGGGGGCCCCAGGTCCCTGCCCTGGCCCCTATTTGTAAATGCCCTAAAATGATTTTTAGTTATGTAGTTATCTTTATAAAGATTAACTTTTTCAAGTCAAGATTTTTAATAACTAATACTTTTTAGAGAACCTGGGGTTTCATGGAGATTTATGTATTTATAGCACGGAAAATTAAGATACTGCAAAAGAAAAAAGTAATAGGGGTTTCAGCCATGGGCCACCATAGTCTCACAAATTTGTGGCACCCGACCTAAATCTACTGGTCCGGAATGACAATTTTACTTTCTCTCTGGAGAAAAATCATGAATATTTGTGATTAGAATATATCCAAATACATCCAAATATATCCAAACTACCTAGCAACACCACAATTATCTAACTCTATACTACACAACTTTAATGGACTGGCAAATTGTTTTGGGCCACCTGGGCGCACAGGAGGGTGATTTTGGATAGAAGTGTCAACCAGGAGCCCAACCTATGGGCCATTGGCTCCCGGACCAGCGTTAGTGGCTACCCCTGTGCACATTCTCCTTGAGGAACACCCCCCTGGGCTGCTGCTCTGAGCTGCTCATAGGAAAAGCCTCCCTTTAATAATTCACATGAACCCTTTAATGGCCGCATAGTGCTTAAAATACCATGTCCTTCATGGTCATGATGCATGAATACAGCCATAGAGTGAGTCTACTCAAGAGTGCTGCATTCATGCATCATAACTACCCGTTGGGAGTTTGTAAAACCTGTGAGGTCAGCATGGTGCATGAATACAGCACTACCACTGCCCCGGGCTGCATTAATTCATCCTGATATCAAAGTCAATACTAAAGCAAAGTACTATGCTTCCCATAAAGGCTTAGCTTTCTCAGCCGGCTTTTGTAATTGGCAGTGTCACACCATGTGATAAAACACTCCCGGATACATTATTACCTTGACAAATCTAATGTTCCAAGCAGCTCTCGTTCGCTCACCAAAGCCGATGAGTTGCTCATAAATGTGATAATTACCAATTAATCATAGAGCGCTGTGTCTGAAGCTGACTCAGAGAGTGTGTAATAAGAATTTGTATTGAAGCCCTGAATGATTCAAAGCCTTACTCTGCCACTGTCATAATCACTTGTATAATAGGTTTTACTTTTCCTGGTAAATACAGTTGGGCTTTAACACTTTGCTATGTAGTAAGGCATGATCAGAATTACTATTAGCATGGGCTCAGTAGAAATAGGCATCGATGCGTAGAACTTTCAAAATATGTACATGGATCATGTGCATGAATAGTTTGGTTTGAGTTGACGACATGCAACAATCTTTGTATAAAAGATAATTTGACATAGCTACCATGTGAATGTACATCAGTAAATGTATTTTTCAACAATATTTTTTGATTTGAGAGATGCTTAAAGGCGCACTGAGCTCAGTACCTAGCCCTGCCGAGTTTTGTACGCAAATGACGTCGTGGGTTCAGTGCGCCTTTAAAAACACACCCTCGTTTATTTAGACTGAATAAAGAAAGAGCTTATCTCAGCTCGGAATATATCCTTCTCCAGTGTCAATCGTATCATTCATGGACACTCCCCCCCCCCCCCGAACAGACAAGAGGAGAGAGGATTAAAGAACAAATGTTTTAATTGGAGGAATTATGAATTATACAATATAAGTTATACCTGAGATTATATGAAGGTCAAATGACATATTTTAGACCTGTATGAATTATAGGTAGACAGGATTGAGTATAGGTCTTTTATAACCTTATAATAACATATGATAGGTGATATTAAACATAGAATACATGATAATGCTTATGATTTTACCTATTTAATAAGGTGTGGGTGGGTGGGAAAACCTGACCTCCTTGGAAGGCTTGTTGTGGTGGAGTGAGGGAAGTAGGGCAGGTACAGGTGAGTGGTGGAGTGTAGCTGGGGCTTACATAAGGTGGGTCAGTATAACAGGTGAGGGAATTACAGTAGGTAGGGTAGTGTGGTGGGGGAGGTATATAGTAGGTAGGATAATGTGATCTGCCCAGTGAGGGCCATGAATGACAAACAATGCGCGCATGGTCACCCGATTTTTAGCTTGTATAATAATGATAATGATAATGATATTAGTATATATGATTACAGTTAGCAAATATATCCATTTTCACGTCGCGAGTACATCAACTACCTATCTGTACTAATAGATTATGACTATCATTATGAATTGGATAACATTTACAAACTAGTTCATGAATACAAATATATGTATTCATGTGTATATATGTCCGTATTGTAAATCACATTCTATTCCTCGACAATTTCCATTTGATGAATTTAGTATACATGTATGTATTCATGAGTGTAAGGGATGGGCGAGTATAATATCAATACAAAATATTATAGTGAGACCACATTTTATCACGGGGGGGGGGAGAAATAGAGAGGTCCCTTATGCTACATTAAAGGTACAATTTGGATACTATTGAAATACATAAAGTTATAATTAGTACTCCCGAGCTATTTTTTCCTATTTAGATTAAATTCATTGTATGTTTCAATATTTCTATTTTTTCTAGTATTATTCATCACAGATTCGTTTTGTATGAGTGAGCACTTATGTTAAAGTGCAGGAGCTATACATACTCTACAACATGGCAGGGCTCTTACTCGGGCCACTTTTAACAGGATATTCACTATCGTACATTATTACACAACCTAACATCATTGTATGTGACCCCATCGTACAATACTGGCTATTTACACCACAGTCGACCGAGAGAACTGAATAAATGACCTGACTGTATGGTACATGTATATATGACTGTATATATACATCTATATATAGATGCGTGCCATTAAGCACACTCTCCCACTAGGAGTGAAAGTCAGATATGATACATCTGAGTAGCTGCAAAATTGTCATGAGCCTTGTACAATGGTAATTATCCTCGACCGACGCATTGGCATATCTTAAGTCCCACACACTCCCAGCATGCATTTACATGACCGGCGCTCTTTTGAAATACAAGGCTATATGGCTGTCTCACGAACTTGGGCCAATGTGTTCTTCTATGACATAGACGGCACCCGGTCATAGACGGCACCCGGTCATAGATGGCACCCGGTCAAAGACGGCACCCGGTCATAGACGGCGCCCGGTCATAGATGGCACCCGGTCATAGACGGCACCCGGTCATAGACGGCACCCGGTCATAGACGGCACCCAGTCATAGACGGCACCCGGTCATAGACGGCACCCGGTCATAGACGAACACATTGGCCCAAGTTTGTGAGACACAGCCATTATTGGGACTGTACTGTATCTTGCATCCCCACCTGCCTACTTCGGTTAGTGGGTTAGATTGTCACTGACATGCTGAGCAGCCTAAATGGGACAAAAACTTTACATTGAAACCACAGTCACTGCTAAGGTAACTAGCCTATGCAGTGTAAGGGGAGACATTTGCAGCATTGAGAACATGGTGTAATTAGGTACATTGGTAATTGGATATGTAATACTCCTTATTGTCTATCATGGGCTTAAATAGGCTGAAGTGGCAAAAAGAACTGAAAATGTATCTCAAAGTGTTTGTTGGGAGGGAGTGACAACGGCTGTCAGATTCAAAGTCACTGATATGCTATTATCAATGTTTTTATCTCAGTGTTACGATATCTGGCTACTTGTTCATTTACTTGAATCACCCCTCCCTTGTAATAACCGCCAACAAAGAAATGTATATATACACGAATTATTCTGACATTATTATTATGTATGATTAATTCTTTGAAGACCACATAGTGCACTGATATCCTTTGGGTCCCCGTACGACCAATCTCTGTCTGTCACTATAGTGCCTAACCAAGTTAGTCATTTTTTGGCTCTCTATGCTACTAACCTAGGTTAGTTAATATTGTCAGGTTGGTCAGTACTGACTAACTCACATTAGTCTTCTAAATTTCACTGAGTTTTAGGTTAAGTGTTTTTTGAGGCATTAGTCATAATATTATATGCTGTTTTGCCTCAGTCATTTTTGAATAGCACTTGGTCATGCATGACCAATGTCCCTATGACTTACCTTGGATAGCCACTTCAGACTAAGGGCCAGGGCATTTAGATTTCTATGTGCTTTAATATGCTATACCCTCAATGTTTGTCGTGCCCGAAGACCTCAATTCCAATATTGGGACCTTGACATTTGTGGTGGCTTGCTTGAGCCAAATAAAATTGTATGGATACAATCAACATACATAACTGTCCACACTTTTGAAATTGCTTGTCTGCCTCTTCAGTGAATCTAAGTCTAAAAATGATGCGCCTAAATGTTAACTGCGGCGGTTAATCTCAATTTGAGAATAAACAACCAGAACGTCTGTTTACGGGGTACATCTAGATCGGATAACATAAGACTATAATGCCTCATTTTTGGGTGAATTTTGATTTGAAAGTAGTTTACTTGAATGTCTCTTTTAGGGGAGAAACTGTCTGCTTCAGGGGTAAATGTAAATTTGAGAATGATAGACTTAAATATCTACTTCGGGAGTAAATCTAGCTTTTAGAATAGTTGAGTTAAATGTCTGCGTCTGTCGTGAATCTAGATTTGAGAATAGTTAAATGAAACTCCCTCCGGGTGAACGACCAATTAGATTAGCTCGTGTCGATTTGATTTGCTCAGGGGCCACTTCGGCTGACGTTCATTAACAACCAGTGCGTGACGGGCCGGGACCCAGCGGGGAATTAACAATTAGCAACGTCGACCGTGAGCTAACCCCTTAAGGACTTCACATTGAGTTGACTTACAACACCTGAGTTATTGTTAGAATGCATTTAAGCAGCCATGCTGAGTCACTCTCCAGGGGTGCTTGAATGCATCATGCTGCAATTACAGGCATGATGCACTGCCAAAGGGTCAGTATGATGCATGAATGCAGCCTTAGTTGGTATACTCACAAGGGCTGCATTGACGCATCATGCTAATCCTAGGGACTTGAAGCATGCATGCAGGCCTGGTGAGTCACTCACCAGGGCTGCATCAGAGCATAGTGCTAAACTTAAGGGCCTGATGTACCGCCGTAGGGTCAGCATCACGCATGAATGCAGCCCTGGTGAGTAGACTCGCCAGGGCTGCATTCATCCATCTAGGTGAATCTCCCTTAACGCATCATACCCTTGGCCGTCATGATGTATGAATGCAGCCCAGGTGAGTCACTCGCCAGGGCTGTATTCAAGCATCGTGCCAACCCTATGGGGTTGAGACACTCACAGAGGGTTGGCATGATGCACCAATGCTGCAACTGCGAGTTACTAACCAGGGCTGCATTGGTGCATCATGACAACAAATGTAATCTTTTAACAACATTCGTCCTTAAAGGGTTAATGGGTTAATTTTAATTCACATGTTAGACCAAGGTGCTGTGAGCAGTTAGTGCTTGGGTAGATCTGCCCTATAGACCAAAGCAGCAAGAAACAATGACTTTTCAGAGAAATAGTTAGGGGTAATTATGTATTTTTCCAAGGCCCGACTGACTAGCACCTAAATATGACACTAAAAGCAATCATTCTAATTTGTGTACTCTTATAATTGTTTTGTGAATCTACCAATACAATATTTGCATACGTTATCCCAGTGGGCATGAAATTCAGTACAACATTTCATAAATGTTGAATCAACATTGAATCAACATTAACAACAAGTTATCAATGTTAATGCAATGTTCTGTGCCCACTGGGATAGACGTGGTCATGAGCATTCAGTTATATTTAAAGGTAAACACAATATTATTGTGGAAATTTACCCTTTCTTGCCACATTGATCTATAGCCTCCTAAGCAGCTCCCACCAAGTCCTCAATATAGACCACACCTTGGCTGAGTGAAGTGAATTATTGCAGTGATTGCGGATTCTGGTTAGCTATCTAAGGACGGCAGCATGTATTAATGCATCATGCCCTTGATCGTCATGATTCATGAATGCAGCACTGGCAAGGAACTCGCCAGAGGTGCATTCAAGATTTATACTAATCCTACGGGATGGTTACATTCACGAAGGGTCAGTATTCACACTCATGCATTATGGCAGCAAATTCATATCTTGCCATCCTAAAAGGGCTAGACAGGGTTACGGGATACCTGAATGGTAAAGGCGGGGGTAAAGGATAGGCAGATTGCACACTCTCAGTGCAAAGAGGGCATTCTGTAACAAATTGTGGGCGCCATTTAAATGAATTATCTCTCTGTATGTGAACCGCCATTTTTACTGACTCGCGTCTACTGCATGTTAATTTGTATAGTTATGAAGTTCATACGAAGAATCTAGTTTGGAGATTGAGACCTCTGTTAAAGATTTGTACCCAACAGAGAGGGATTCCTCAGCAGTCTCTGCTCCGGAATGAGATGAATGATGGGGAAGGTGTGGACCTAGTCTGTGAGAGACATCTACATCACTTAGCTCGCAGTAAGGGATTTATTCAGTCTACTTTGGACACTTTATCCATCTACACTGCACAGTCTGGAATCCTAATGTCTCAATGCCCAGATGGCCAGACCATGTCCCCAGGTAAGAGTGAGCCATTCCCAGAGCCTTGACTTCATCTAATTGTGGCACAAGAGTGTCGGCAGGGCTGACTGTACATTTACAGTCTGGGGGTTTACTTCTAGACCTATGCCTACCCTGGCCCTTATGTACTATGCTACTGTGTATCAGCACTCAGGAGAATGCGGGTTCGAACCCCACTCTTGCTCAATTAGTATTACTGTTGATATCTTTATAATGCACCTAAATTGAAATAATGTAGGCTCCCTAGTCACATATTTATTAGGTAATATAACTATGTCAATAAAGATGGATTTATGCCTCAAATGTCTCAGATAAATACTTTTCAAAATGTACTACCAGTTATGCCAAGGTGGGATTCGAACCCACACACCTCATTGAAAAATGATCCAGGATTCCGGATCTTTTCGTTAAATATAAATTCGTCCAGGCCCAGTAATGTGTTTGAGGCTGGGGTGTTGCAGGCAACTATTAAAACCTTGCAGGGTTAAAAGCTGAAGCAGAAGGGTCGGCGAATCTTAATGTCGGAAGCAACCTAGTGGCACATATATGAGTATTATGTATGAGGATCTGAGGGGTATGACCCAAAGGAAAATCATTGATGAACTTTAAGGGCATTTGTGGGTAAATAACCGAGTACGTTAGATAGGTCTAAAAAGTGGCTTTACGGGAAGGATCATGGTGCATTTCAAGCATAATGGGCTGGCGGACCAAAAGATACTCTGCCCTCCTCCAATGTTTAGGGTTGTTTGCTGTCTGTTAGGTCACCCCTATGGTAGGTATGCTGTTGGAAGAGCCTCTGTAGGTTGGTTTTCCTCCCTGTCTACTGGTCCTGAGGTACCTATATCCAGGTATCAAGCCTGATGACCCAATAGACCTTGAGCCGAAGACTTAGCTAGACATCTGGGTTGCCCAGCTTAGCTTCAGAATCCTATTTTCATGTTCCTCCCAAATTTCTTCATTCCCATTACTCTACTCCCTCACATTCTTGTCCCAATGCCCCAGTAATCTACAATATAAACACATTTCTAGTTGAGGGCCATGACTCGCTAGGTTGCATGCTGGTCTCAAAGCGTCGATATACCAGCAGCTACAGGTATCCGGACTGATGACCCTAGCGTCAATTGCTCCCTGGATCTATTCCCATAGATCTACTCCTACGGGTACGCTAATTTTTGTGCCTAGTTGTTAGCATTGCCTTGGCCAAAAAAATGCTTGTTTCATGTCACCCAACCCTGTTCAACAAAACAGAGCCGATCCTAAAAAATTTTGGTCAATTTTAGGGTTTATACAGAGGTTGACTTTTACTTTCATGTTTAGAAATAAAGTAAAATAGAAAAGCGGCATGGAGTATACATGCAGATTTATGCAATCATGAAGAATCTTTCACATTTTTACACTTTTCTGGTCAATTTTAGGGTATAAAGCTGTTCTTGCTGAGTTATTAAAAGAAATTTAATTTGACCTGTCGATTGTAGACTTTCTTCCAATGTTACTTGAATCAAACCATTTCTTTTTGCCCCTAGCACGCTAGGAGGCGCCAGTATCCATCCTGATGACCCCAACACCAATTGCTGCTGGTATCTCTCCCCAGTGATCTACTCCCCACACCTTGGCGTCCCAATGCCCCAGTGTACCAACATAGACACACATTTCTTGTTTCTATCTAGTTCAAGGAAATGCCTCTCTCCTCTGGCGGTCTCTAGGCGCCCATATAACTTGATGACTGGAGGGAAGGCGTCAATTGCTCCCGGGTATCTATCTGTTATCCACACCATCTTGTCCCAATGCCCCAGTGCTCCTACATGTTATATACACAGCCTTGGCTTTATCTGTAGCTCAGGGCGATGCCTCTCCCTCTCTTTATAAGTCCTATGGCCTTGAGTTGCCTATAAATCCATTCTGATGATTAGATAGAAAGCACCCAGGTATAACATCTACTCTATGAATCACACCTTTCTGTCCCAATGCCCCAGTGAGATATTGTCTTATCTAGTTAGTGGCCGTGTCTCTCTAGGGGTAAGATAGTTGGTGCTCCATATAAGCTGATGGCTGTGTCTCATGAGATCGGGCCAATTGAAGTGTCTTTGACCGGGTGCAAGCTTTGACTGGCCACCATAAAAAAATATTTAAGAAAAATAATTTTCCTCTTTCATATGTAAGGGAAAAAATTAAGAAAATGGCGATGGTTGTATCCTCACGTATGGCTTTGCCTGCCCTAAATAAACCGTTTTATGTCAGCCGGTCAAAGCTGACACCCGGTCAAAGACGTCACCCGGTCAAAGCTGGCACCTGGTCAAAGACGTTTCAATTGGCCCGATCTCATGAGACACAGCCTGATGGGCTGGAAGTCCGGTCACCATACGTTCATCCATTTCAAAAACGCTCCCCTTTTTACGAGATTTAGACCGAAAATTACCCTTAAAACGCTGCCCTATATACAGAAGCTGACAGCAGCTGTCACCTTGGGGGAGGGAGGAGGGTGGCAGGTACCCGGCAGCTCCTGTGTGGCGTTCTGTTCACAGGAGGAGGCAGGGTGGGGGGAGGCCCTGGGTAGATAACAACTGCCGCCCTACTGCCCTCTACTCAGAGGTTAGGACGTTTGACCGCCCTACTTTTCAGAGGTTGGGTGATTATACCACCCGACATTGCAGAGGTCGGGAGATATTATGAGCTATTACAAGGTTAAGTCTTTCTGAATTTTGTACATATATAATTTTATTCATCCCTTTCAGCAAAAAATCTTTTTACCTACTTATAAGGGCCACGATGATATTTGACCCCCTTTTCAAGATCTAATGGAAATTCACCATCACCGCTGTTGTGCTGCAGTGATTACCCAAAATATCATAGAGTACCCCCCCCCCTATGGGGGGAGGCAGATTGGATTGGTAAACATGTTGTTTACTTGAGCTGCTGTTATCTGTCAACTACAAAATCCCAAAGTTCTGGATAAATGTAAAAATAAACATGCGTGGGATTTCTATGATTCAAATCCTAACCCTTTAATGATGCACTTAGTATTCTATATCATTCGTCGTCCTGATGCACAAATAATACGCTCGCAAATATGCGCTCGTGTAAACCTCTGGAGGATTGACATGATGCATATGAGGTGCATGTAGCACTGCAGAGTCCCATTCATGAAAAAACATTGATAAAATGGCTTAGCACATTATCACAATATGCTCTCCTTAAATAGTTGAACACCAGGCAGTAAACTGGGAGCAGATGTGAAGTTTTAATCTTAAATTTCAATAGAAGGAGAAAGAATGGCGATCAGCATGGCATCACGCAGGTGCAGGGCATAGAGACCTGAGACGAATCCAGACTAGCTGCGTGTCCTATGGGGTGTTTCACAAGGAGAAAATAGATACAATTAATTTTACATGTTTTCTAAGACCAACTTAATATCACCCTATGTTAATCTTATCTTGGTGTTTCACAAGTTTTAATTGTATCTATGGTCATATACTTAGAGACAATTGAAGATAATAATGTGGCTTGTGAAACACCAACATAAGACTAACATTTGGTGAAAGTAAGTCAACCTTAATAACCATGTAGCATTAATCTTAAATACGCTGCCCTTGTATGATGATCACATAGGATCAACATATGTGTTGTTTAAATGTGTACTACCAGTTTATTTTCATCCTGAATAAATAGATATTTGCAGGGATTCTTGTGTGTAGTATGACACATATATGGCATGAAAAAAACGTGAAAAAATATGTAAGGAAAATATCCCCCTTGTGAAACACCCCACAGACATCTGTCCCTATAATACTATAGTATTCTGTCTGGAGGATGTTTTTGAGATATATATCCAGATGCCAGCAGTGCACAGTGGCCCTACCCCTATCCTAGACATAGAGGCTTGGAGAGGGGGGTTAAGGTTTTCAATCATTTATTGACCAATAAGATATGTATAGAAAATCATTTGCTTCACCAACATTTATGGAATTGCTAAGCAATTATACAATATAATCACATTCTGAACTTAGTCATTTACCCAAAAATCGATCATAAAATTCATCAGTTTATGCCTAAATTTTAATTTTTTTCTTTAGGGCCCATGCCTCCCCTTATTTAAGTGTCTCATAGCCACCTATTGAGATTCCATCCATTGGGTTACCGGTCATTTGTGGGGTACACACATGATTTGATGACACACAGTTACCCAGAGCCTCGAGTATACCACAAATGTCACAAAATAAATGATATACTGGTACACTGTCAGAAGTTAGTGTAGCTGCACAGCAAGATTTACTGTAGCTGCACAGTATAAAAGGAGGTATTTTGGTTTCCAGTATCACATACTGTTCAGCTACACTCAACTACTGTAGAATACCACACACAGGAGATCCTGGGTTGGAGTCTAACCTTGGCACAATGAGAAATAGGTTTTTCTTCTCATTTTTCTTTAACCCAGTTGACATGCATTTCCACCTAGATTGACATAGAAATGTCAGTTAGTGAAAATTTGAATATGTACATGTGTATAACTTCGATTTTCTATTGATAAACAACAGTAGTGCCTATTGTGCCAAGGTGGGATTCGAACCCATGATCTCCCGTGTGTGGTGTTCTACAGTAGGTGAGTGTAGCTGTACAGTATGTGATACTGGAAACCGAAAATACCTCCTTTTATACTGCACAGCTACAGTACTAACTTCTGACAGTGTACATGTATATAGGCTATGGTCATCAATAACAAACCGTTTCAGGTAATTCCGATAGCTAAAAACAGGTTGTGAAATACCAAAAATCGATTCTTGGTCTATACATAGACTGCTGATGAATGATGAATGTTATCATCGTGCCATGCATGTCAATTGTAATTTCTTTCGAGTTTAAAATGCAGCCCCGGTGAGTACCTCGCTGGTGCTGCATTGGTGCATCATGCCGACCAAGGGTATGATGCATTAAAGTATCATGCCGTCCTTAAAGGGTTAAAGGGGACTATAGACTATATGGCTCACTATAGTGGCAGATACAGAAGGTTGGGCTAGGCACCCCCCCCCCCCCCCCACTGTCTCCTCCAAATGCAAAATTTGTCTAATCATATTGCGAAGTGCCGCAACGATGGGGGAGAGATGTTTTAGTACTTTGTTTACTGAGCTCCATGCCGCACCACCCTCCTTTCAAACTCAAATGTCTGTCTAGGTGGGGGGAGATACGAGGCCCTAGACCTTCCCAGGGGCACCTGCCACATACCCTATATGTGATCCGTTTTTAAAAATGAGTGGGGAGTTTTATTTTGAATAAATATCGCAATATCACAATATTTCAAGTGTGCGCCCCATGATGTGCGCCCCATTATAACCCCTTATGGCAATCACTGCAATAGTATTTACAAAATGGGCCATAAGTAGTATTATAAATGAATATGGTGATATCACAATACTTCAAATGTGCGCCTCACAACCTATTTTTACATAACGGGTCACTTATGGCAGGTTCTCAGACTTCAGAGAGAGAAACTCACATAAGGTATATTATAGATAACTTACCATTTTTTCGCTTCTTCTGGTGAGGGTATCTCAATCCCTCAGCCGCCAGGGAGGGGCTGGGAGGGGGGGCCAGGGTCACCTCTCTTGAAACAGATCAAAACAGGGAGTCTATTTGAGTTGGCGCTCTGGGGTGAAATTAGTCCAATCTGGAGGCAGCGACCGAGTGTTTTCACAAGCGGAATAAGATTAAAGGGAAATGGGATCCAATTGAAGTCAGGGTGGGGAGTCTTTGATGTTGACAGGGGACTGTCCTCACCCCCTCCCCCCCCCACCCCCCCCACGCCTCCTTACACTCAGGTGCCTGGTTCTCCTGGTGGTTGTGTCTGGGGGGTAGGGGGGGGGGGGGTAGGGGGGGTTGTATAGCGATATTTCCGGTTTCTCCACACACTGTAAAAAATTTGGTTTCTATTTTGTAAGTGTGCAGTAGATTCTAGATACTGCAGGTGTACAGTTCATTGTAGGTAAACAGCAGAATCTACTGTAAATCTACAGTGGGTTGCACTGTAAATCCATTCTACAGTAGATTCTTCTTTAGATCTACAGCAGATTCTACTGTGTACCTACACTAACTATTTACAGTGTGGCTGTGTCTGGGGTGGGGGAGGGTGGGCCTTGGGGGGGCACTCAATTTCTTTTGACACGGGTGTGGGGCTGGCCCTTTGACAACCCTTACCCTTGGTGAGGGGGATTTTGGGCAGAAGTGGCCCTTGGTGAGGGGGATTTTGGTCAAAAGTGACCCTTGCTGAGGGGGATTTTGGACAAAAGTGCCTAGGTTTTAGCAATTTTACCCGAGGAGTCGCCCTTGGTGGAAGAATTTTGGTCAAAAGTGATCCTTGTTGTGAAGAATTTTGGCGAAATGTGACCCTATTTAGGGGGATTTTGTTGAAATCTCCGAAAAGTGACCCTTGGTGAGGGGGATTTTGCTCAAAAAGTACCCTTCCCAGCTGCACACCTGTGTACCGTACCGTCGCGATTAAACGCCGGGGCGCTCTTCAATTTGAAGGGGCTCTTACCCAGGCGCTTATACAAGACAGGCGCTTATTCAAGATCAGGATTTTAGTGCTTAAGAAGTATTTGGAAGCCCCTACACCCCGGCGCTTATTCAAGACCAGGCGCTTTATCGCGACGGTACGGTATACAAAATATACCAAGTGCCCCCCCCCTGGAGGGTGGGTTGTATAGCGATATTTCCGGTTTCTCCATAAGCGCGGCTATCTTAGTTCCGACCTGGGAATCTCTCATGGGATTTAGGGAGGGACCAAACACCCACTCACATAGCTTGCAAGGAACAAGCTAAGTGAAGGGAATTGAACCAAGGTCTCATGAGATTGCTAGTGTCCGTGTAGACATTATGGCTTCGGGAGCAATACTGCACCATTTAGACCGCAATTTAACTTCTGTGGTATGGTACTATACTCCCTTAATTAAGACAATGGCATGCCAGTGTATCATTATATTAGTTCTGGGTGGAAAATTGTTTCCAAGTTTGCTGTATCACAGTAGTTTAGAATCATATCAATATATTATTAGGGCCAACTGTTATGTACTTATTGTACATTCATAAATGATCTAGTTTCAAATTGGTTATAATTTCAATGAGAAAGGGAAGGCGGGCGGGTTGCCATATGACTTATAACCCGACTACAAAATCTTGGACCTGCTGGCAAGCCCCCCTGCCATGAGGTCATTATGGGCCATATTTTTTATATCAATCAAAAGATAGATATCACCTAACCTGAGTTAAACACTATCAATAAACTTTTACAACCTGTGGTGGTATCCCTTGAAGATAGCACCAAGCCCTACCCACATTATATTGGCCTGCTAATTTGTCAAAGACATTGGCTATACAATCCATCTGCAAACTCATTAAGGAATCTCTTTGTCAGCCTCGCCAGCTCGTCCCACTTTCAGTCTATACCACAGCCTATAGCTCTGTCAGCACTAGTGGAGTCTATACCCTGAGCCCCCACCTGCCCGTCATGCTGACCCCCTCATCTCTGGATCGCTGTCTGCCTCCAGACCACTCCCTCCCATCGGGGGTGAGGGGTCGGGGGTGGCACTCACTCCTTTGGGGGTACCAGCCGACTGGCAAAGTACCACTCGCCTACAAACAGGATATATACATACATGAAACGTATACACAGATAATCTTTAGGCTGCAGATCTCAATCAGTTCTGGCTAACAAATCAGTCAATAGTATTTTCTGGCTTCCTATACAACCAACCTATTTAATTGATACTGCCAGGTTGGTCAGTACTGACCAACTCACTTTAGTCTTCTCCATTTCGATGATTATAAGGCTAAGACATTTTGAGTCAAGCATTAGTCATATGTTGTTTTGCCTCATGCGTCATTTCTGAATAGCACTTGGTAATGCCTGACCAATGGCCCTATTACTAACCTTGGATAGCCACTACTAATGGCCGGAGAATTCACAGCCAAAACTAAGAAAAAATATTATATTAAAACTAGCCATTTGTCTACCAGGCGAGTTTATTTATCGTTTTTTCTTGAAATGAGAAATTTATTTTTGGCTGTGTTTAGAGTATCAGTGCCGGCCCCAATGTCAAACTCCACTGGCTGCCTGCGTCACTCCCTTCTACTTCTTGTGTTCTGCCAAAACGTCCCAAGTACACTGTAAATAGTTACTGTTAGTTTACAGCACAATATACTGTAAATTTACAGAACATTTTGCTGTAGTCGGAAATACAGAACTATTTGCTGTATATGTACTGACCTCTGTGCTGTAAATCATATTTACAGTAATGTTGCTGTAAATTTACAGCACATGATCTGTAGATTTCTACCACATGGTGGCAGCACTATATCATTTTGTGTAACAATTCTTGTACACACTGTATTTTGGGGGGTAAATAAAGCCCCCTGTCTGTCAAAACATAGTAAAATAAGAATATGTGAGAGAAACTTCAGCAAGATATTGTATAAAGTATTTCAACTTGCATAAATGTGTATAAAAATGCAAATATCAGCAAAAGTATACAATATATACCACATCTGTGGAAAAATTAAATCCTTAACTGTCTGAACTGTGTAGTGCTGGTATCACATACAGTTTAGCTGGATAAGTATTAAAGCCATTACATTGTGTAATGTTTGTTATCCATAATGCAACTGAAGTAACGCAGGAAGGTCCTCTCCATGCATATCAATTGAGATCAATTGATGATAACAATAATTAATGATAAAAAACTCAACTTATGGCATTTACAGTACTTTCTGCTGTTAAATTACAGCATACAATATACTGTAAATTTACAGCAAAATGTGCTGGCAGTTTTGGTTCCAGTATATTTTGCTGTAATTGAACAGAAGAATATACTGTAAATTTACAGCACATTCTTCTGTTTATATTACAGCAACTGAGTTGCTGTAAATTTACAGCAAAATGTGCTGGAACCAAAACTGCCAGCACATTTTGCTGTAAATTTACAGTGGTTACTTCTAACAGTGTAGGGTAAAGGCACCCATTTCGGACGTTCCTGGTCTAGGGAACGATGGTCACCTTTAGTTGTTAGAATTAACACCCTAAATGGATACTAATTCCGGTTGAATTTCGGTTGAACCATTGGACACATCATATCTGACAGCTACTATTTCTGAGAAATTTGCAATGAATTAAATCATTTAAGTATAAATAAATTTGGAACCATCTAACATGTCTCTTTCAAAAGGTTAAACTGCACCTAAAGTCGGACACCTCCATGCTTCTTCACATAGACCCTCACAAAAAAAAATCATACTATATTTTTCTATTATTAGGCTTATGAATTATGTAACTATTGTAGGAAAAGCAGAACAAACAGAACAAGAAAAACTATTTTTCCATTGCATCATGAGTTTTATGTTGATAATATGGTGTTTAAGCAGTCATATAACAATATTATAAGAAGCGAGCTATATGTGGTCTGATGTGTTTGTTAGAAGGAAGAATACCAGGATTTTCATATTTAGTTGGCATTTATATATGTGAGTTGTGTATATTGATAATGTAATTCAAAGTGAATGGTGTCCGACTCAAGGTGTCTGTCCGACTCAGGGTGCCTTTACCCTAGTGGCAATTTCCTCCTCAAACTGCTGTCGTCCGACAGAGTGACTGGTGCTAGCGGCAGATGTCCTGCCCATTTTGGACTGTCCACAACTTTTTCTCAAATATCCAAACTAGAAGAGGTCTAAGAGAGAAAAACTGTTTGACCATTTATGAAGACTCAAGGCCCTCTCCTCTGCCATCTGATTGCCTCTTCTATAACATACTTGACCCTTTAGGGACACATGTCGCTAAAAGATGACAATTGTTGTCATGATGCACCAATGCACCCCCGGCAAGTAACTTGCCAGTGTTGCAGTGGTGCATCATCCTGAGCCTTCGGGAGTGTCTCAACCCTGTAGGGTCGGCATGATGCTTTAATGCAGCACTAGCAAGTTACTCGCCAGGGCTGCATTCATGCATCATGACGACCCCGGGCATAATGCCGTTTTTAAAGGGTTAAAAGCCTATCTTGAGCTCATTAAAGCCCTTTACACATGTTTACAGTAACTTTAAAAGCAGTTGAGAAGTACCTGTAAATTTAGCCCTGAAGTATTGCTTGCGGTTTGAGGATATGACTGTGTTTCGTACTTATCAAAAAAGCGATAATATTTTCAATGTCACCTGCTAGTGTGATAAACATTCTCATCTAACCTCTGTGCACCTCTCCACGCACCTAGTCAATATTTTGCCGGTCAACATTTACATCTTTTCCCTCAGCCATAAAAAATAGATGTTTTCAGGATGTCCGCCCCTTGGTAGCAAAATATTATTTCCTTTTATTTAATGTTAAAAAAACAACAGGAACAATTTTAGGGCTACTTTTGAGTTGATTTTATGATCCAGGAGTCGAGGTCCACACTCAATTCATGTGTCAATTTATGGGAACTTTTGCGGCCTTAAGATATGACCCACCTATAGAGGCCTACCCTAGATTCTCAGCCCATGACACCAGAAACACCCTTATCCTTAAGCCTAATGAAGCAGACACGTAGTTAATATAGCCTTTATCTAACCCCCCTGCACCTGACTGGTATTCAACATGCTCCCAGACTACCCCCAAAATGTGTTTCCTTTCATCAAGCTGCCTAGCTGGTTTAAATACCCTTTACACATGTTAATACAGTCTTTGCCAAAACATGCCGGACAGTGGCAATGTCCGGCCAAAATACCTCTGGTCCGGCAGATTGGCTGGTGCTGCCGGACCAGATGTCCTGCACATTTTTGGCCCTTTAAACTGAAAGAATTTTTCAAATATTCCAACTAGAACTCAAATTACAAGGGCTGGAGTACACACCAATATTTTTTCATATTACTTTCTGTTTAGAAATACCATTCATCCAAATTGTTATGCAAAGCTTAGATTTTGTTTATCCAGTCCTGCGGCAATCTATCCGGTCCTGCAAAGTTTGCAAGCAGCAGGACCGAATGTCCTTCATGCTGAAAATGTTTTCGCAAAGACTGTTAATATGAAACGTAAAGTGAGTAAATCATATACAAATATATCCCCGAAGGATTGCTTAAAGTTTAAGCTTATGACTGTATTTTGCACTTATCAAAATAGCGATAATATTTTCAATATCACCTGCTCGCGTGATAAACATTCTCATCTAACCTCTGTGCACCTCTCCACGCACCTAGTCAATATTTTGCTGGTTAACATTTACATCTTTTCCCTCAGCCAAAAAATTTAGATATTTTCAAAATGTCCGCCCCTTGGTAGCAAAACATGTTTTCCTTTATTCAATGTTGAGAAAACAGAAAGAATTTTAGGGCTACTTTTCAGTTGATTTTATGATCCAGGAGGTGAGGCCGCATGAGTCAATTTATTGGCACTTTTGAGGTCTAAAGATATGACCCACCTTTAAATAGGGGCCTACACTAGATTCTCAGCTGACCTTGGCACCTGAAATATGTTTTCTTTAGCCTAATGAAACAGCTGTGTAGTAAACACAGCCTCTATCTAACCCCCCTGCACCTAACCGGTATTCAACATGCTCCCAGACTACCCCCAAAATGTGTTTTCTTTCATCGAGCGGCCTGGCTGGTTTCAATGTTATCATCTGCCGTGACTGGCGGCAAGAGATTTGGCGGCAAATCCGGGACCGCACCGCCATTAATCCCTGCACAGAAGGCAAGAAGGCAATCGCCTTTATCCCTTTAAGGACAACATGATGCTGGAAGCCATATTTGTCGCAGAATGCACCAATGCCATACCGGCTAATAATGCACCAGCACAACTTAGGTGCATCGACCCTTCAGCAGTTTAACAGCACCAGGGGGTCTGGATGATACATAAATGCAGCGCTGTCCAGTTACCTGACAGGGGCTACATACATGCACCATGGCACAATAATGTACTATCCTAACTATAAAGGTTTATGGATATCAGCCTTATTAATTCACACCCATAAGGGAGCATTCAGTGTGGCGGTTCCTAATGTCAATAGGGGGGCGTTTAACTCTTTAAGGGCCGGACACTGCATTAACATACCCTGCGCTTTGTTGAAAGATTCATGAACGCATCCCTGGCGAGTAACTCAGCAATGCTGCATTCAAGCATCATGCTGATCCTACGGGATCGATACAGTCCTGTTTGGTCAAGCATGGTGCACAAATGCAGCCCTGGGGAGTTTACTCGCTATAGGTGCATTCATGCATTGTGACGGTAAATGAAATAGCGCATTAAAGCACTATGCATGCCTTAAAGGGTTAATGTCGGTAGGAGCAGCTGCCCGGCGCCTGCCCCCGCTGCCCCAATCCTCGCCCGGCCCCATCATGACGCCCACCCAGCTGCATTATGCAGTGTTTAGATGTTAATCTAATCCCTCCTGAGCCTGGATATGGGGATCCAGTCCTGTCATGTACGTACAGGGCATCAGGCCTCAGGTCTTTCTAGTCTACACAGTTGGTCCTCTGAATACGGCTGCTCAGACCCGCCTGCACTGAAAAAGTAAACTTCTCTCCAGACCCGTCTAAGTGACTCACATAGATAAAGGAGTCAAAGGCTGTTTAACCTATCATGTAACCATCCCACAAAGAGCATAGGGAGCTGGCAAATGTCTGGTTTTGGGCTGGCACATGCAAAGTGGGTCTTGTACCTGACAACGCTAGCTAGAAGACTGGCTTCCTTATCACTTAGACGAGTCTGGAGACAGGTTTGTGGGATGGTAACCTGAGACAACCTTTAACTCATTTATTTTATGACAGTCACTTAGAAGAGTCTGGAGACAAGTTTACTTTTTCAGTGTGTCAGGGTCCTTGGAACAGCCCCCCCCCCCCCCCCGCTCAACCCTTGAACCAGGGTTCTTAAAAAAGGAGCCCCCCCCCCCCTGAAACATGGACTCTCTGTACAGTCCCTGTACCACAGCCATTAGAACAGAGGCCCCTTAATCAGGGCCTTAAGAAAATTTATAAATATTTTAACCGTAACTTATATATTGTGCTTCCATAGGCGATCCCCTTTATCATAATAATTCACAAATAAAGCCCTTTAGAGTAATTCGCCAGGGTGGCATCATGTCCTCCTGAAGAGTTGGCATGATGAAGCAATGCGAGTTACTCACCATGACTTCATTGATACCTCTTAGCAGCACTTCTTTAAAGGGTTAAACCGATTCATGATTGTCCAAAATGTAACAACTTTAAATTTCCTCTGACGGCCAAGTGTAGACGTTTTATTTTCAAAGGGGATTTTAGAAAGAAAATAAATCCATTTAAAATGTCTCACAGTACTTTCCACACCTCTGAATTCAGAGCAGATTTCTCAATAATGTCACTCTTTATCATCTGAGATCCTTACAGCATTAATACGAACGGGTTTTTCTTTTATTTTTCTTGGAAATGTGTTGATCGGAGAAGAGAGATTCTCTTTCCAGTAAAAAACGATGCTTTGTCATTCCGAACCAGAACAAAAACGGAGAACCAAAAACCCCGCTTGGAAAAAACAAGTGAATGTATCAGAGCATTGAGTTATTGATTTTTCTGCACTTTTTTACCCTTTAAGGATGCATGTCACTAAATCATGAAATTTGTCGTCATGATGCACCAATACAGCACCGGCGAGTAACTCGCCGGTGCTGTATTGGTGCATCATGCTGACTCTTGGGCAGTATAACAACGTCATAAGGTTGGCATGATGCTTGAATGCAGCACTGGCAAGTTACTTGCCAGGGCGGCAGTTGTTCATCATGACGACTGAGGGCTTCCTTGGTCGGTTAAGAGCCACAAAGGGATTTCATACATTATGTCTCTTTGCTGCCTTGCTTGGTGAAAGGCTATAGCCTTGTAAGTAACTTGCCAGGACTGCAGGCATAGATCCTGTCCACCCTTAAAGTATTACTATAAATGATATAATGTATTAGAGAACTATGTGCTCCTTAAAAGAGTGTTGCCACTCCTTAGGTGGACTTACTCTCCAAAATCAAACCATAGCCGCCATACAGCTTCTTCAGATGTATTTTCAGGACATTTTGATATTATGATTTTCCAACACACATATATTTGTCAGAGCTTAAATCTTATTGTATGGTCGGATTACACATAGAGCAATATACTTATGATTGTCCTACCCAGATTCCTCTCTGGACGTTTATATATTTTAACACCACTGAACCCCTGGGGCTTATACAAAACAGGAGTTTAATCAAATATTCAGTGCTCACACTAGCCATTAAAGTAGCCATGCCAGATATATAGACATGCCCTGATGTCCAGGGATTAGCCCTTATGAACTTCAAGTGCTTCAATGGCCCTTTTGCCATGCAGCTACCTGTACCCTACTAACCAGGGCTGCATTCACATGTCCGCTGTGCACCAATTAGTCAAACCTATGTTGAATTATTGGGAAAACATTTTTTTGCTTCAGTACAAATGAAAACATCACATGACTTGCTCTGTAATACATTGTAATAAATGGTATCCGCTTAGGACCCGCTGAAACGAAAATATTTTTCAGACCCTTCGGTAGCCTATCAGTGTGGTGGGGTTGTCAAGATGCTTGAATGCAGCACTGCCGAATTACATACCAGGGCTGCATTCATGCATCATGACATTCAAGGGAAATAGTACATTAAAGCACTATGCAGCCCTTAAAGGGTTATTTCCAGGTGGATTTACTCTCCTGACACTAGAGTCTATAGACTATATCTGTATCGGGGAGGTCCCTTAATGAAAGAAACACCTCCTGCCTGCCGGGGGGTCTCTACGCATATCAATGAAGCTGAGGTAGAGATCCAGTCTACGGCTCTTCTCATGGCTAGTTCTATCATATGTTCTAGCATATTCTATTGCAATGGATATCAATGCAATTGCAATGTCTCAAAAAGGGCTCATATTTGGTTAAAGTGACATGGTCCGATGATTAGGGCTCAAAAATAAATTTTGTTAAAAATGAACTAGAATGTTCCCTATGGCCATACTTCATGGCTAGCTACTTTATTTAATCTCATTCCCTAGGATCCAACTGATGATTTGACTAATTATCAGATTATGGCTCAGTTTTTTTATTTGAGTTCACGCTATTGTGCCCTTTCCTTCAAATCTAATATTGTACTAACATTTGAAACACATTTTAAGCAGGATTTAAAACATGGAAAAGATCGGACCATGTCACTTTAAATGGGATACATATGTGGGCTTATAAAAGCTTTTGTAAAATATACTAAAAATTGTGTCATACAAAACCAGACGCAGTCCCTTAATTAGGGTTTGGTTGAAATTTATCACAGTAGAATAATACAGGTTGATTGTAGAATGATGTTGATTGCTATAAACAGTGGTTAATGATAATGGATGATGAACAGTTTTGGTTGTGGTCAGCCTTCATCATTTTGATGGCGTTAGCACTTCATGTCAAGCTTTTCAACATCTTCCCCTCATATTGATTTGATTGTGTCTATCTATGTTAAAGATGTGCATTTCATCTTTCTAATCATCAATATATCTGTGTATGTATCCACTCATGTTACTTGTAAGAATCTTAAAGAAAGTATAAACAAATAGTATGACCAAGTAGTAGAAACGGAATGAAGAAATGACAAATATCCTCACTCATAGTAGATTATAAAAGCATGGAAGAAAACAAACAACGATACACATCAATGTAAAACCATAGCTCTAGATGTATTTCACAAGGATAAGAGCTAAGAGATAATGAACCAATAAAAACCTAATGGGGATAAGTCCCAATGTAATATCCTGTTCTATATTTGTGTTTAACCCTTTCAGAGGCGCTTAATGCTTTAACACATAATGTCATTTGAAGTCATGATGAATAAATGCAGCACTTTTCATCTATACTAACCAGGCATGCATTTTTACATCATGTCCTCCATATATGACTGGTACATTCCCAAAGGGGCGAAATGATGCACAAATGCAACCTTGTCAAATAGACTTGCCATGCCTGCATTAGTGCACTATTTTGACAAAGGGCATAGCATGTACACCGCACCCCTTAAAGAGTTAAGCTGAGGACAAACAATAGTTTTTCATTCCCGCTGTGTACCAGTCTTTTTATTGCCATTTGGTTGAAGAAAGACTTATTCACCGTCAACATACCCTGAGGGAACACATCACGTCATTAGCATCTAAAGCTGTTGGTTCAAACGTCATAAAACATGTCCCCATGAGGGCTGAGGGAGAAGAAGGTCCAGGGAGGAGAGGGCTGTATATGACTGTTAGAATGTAGTATGAGAACAACAGGCCAATAAGTGAATAAATCTGATATAAGGTTTATCTAAACGCGAGGAAATTTAGATTTCTAAGCATTATGCATATTTCTAGAATTCTCCCTATACCAGATTTTATCTAAACAAAGCTCATCAACAAAACAAGTATCAGTACATTTGATATGCTAAGATCCCTACACAATTGATAGGCAGCCGAATGTGTAACATCAAGAGAAAAACAGGCACTTCTATCCCCAGACAACTCTCAGACAGCCCCCAGTGTCCCGGATAATACTTTTAATGGTCCGGAGCATAATGATTTTAAAAGGAGTCCTAGGATTTCAATTTCAAAGGGGATTTAGAAGAAGAAAAAAACATTCAGTTAAATCTCTTACGGTACTTCCAACACTTCTGAATTCAGAGCAGATTTCTCATTGATGTCTCTTTATCATCCGAGGTCGTTACAGCATTAACAGAAATAAATTATTTGTGTTGATCGGAAAGGAGAGATTATTTTCCAAGCCAGTAAAAAACTGTTCCTTTGTCATCCCTAACCAGAACAAAAAATGAGAACAAAAACCATTGTCTGATAATCAAAATGGAAAGTGAATGTATCGAATCACTGAGTTAGTGAGTTCCTGTGCATTGTTGAACCATTTCAGGGCAATTTAGTTTATCCCTGCAAACTAAATCTTAAGCAGAACTTGTGCCATTCTCGTGTCAAAACCCAAGGATTTTTTGGAATTAAAAAATCCTTTTTTCTTTTAAATGTTCTTGTGTCATATTCCCTGTCATTTTTGAAAGTGAAACTCAGGAAATACAGATTTTCTTTCTACTTGTGGAGTTTCTGGTTATTTGCACAAGTACTACTCACAAAATACACATCACTATAAAACCTTCACTCGGAATGTTCACTTTTCTCAGGAATCTCCAGTGTCTATCTTTTGTCTACAGGTTGTTCTTTTCCAGGAATTGGGAATGTTTATAAGTTGTGTCATTCTTGAGTTCTGTTTGGAGGGTTATTCTTTTGTCAGCATGATAAATGAATGCAGGCCTGGTTTAGTATATTGCCAGACATGCATTCATGCATCATGCGAACCCTAATAGATTGAGACACTTTCAAAGCATCATTATGATGTATGAATTGCTGAATTCATCCAACATGATACCAAAGGGCATTATCTGATTATAAATATATATCACCATCACATTTAATGTATACATGTAATACCCTTAACTGAACTCTTTACCATACAGCTTGAACAGACTTCCCTTCACAAATAAGTTTTCTTTCTTTTTCTTGGAAATGTGTTGATTAGTGAAGAGAGATTATTTTTCCAAGCCAATAAAAAACGTTGCTTTGTCATTCCGAACCAAAACTAAAAATGGGAACCAAAAACCTTGTCTGGAAAATACAAGAGGAAAAATAATGTATCAGACCATTGAGTTATTGAGTTTACTGCATTTTTTTAACACTTTAACCTCTAAGGACGCATGTTGCTAAAACAGGACATCTGTTCTCATGATGCACCAATACAGCCCCTGCGAGTAACTCACCAGTGCTGTATTGGTGCATCATGCCGACCCTTGGGCAGTGTAACAACGTCATAAGGTTGGCATGATGCTTGAATGCAGCAGTGGCAAGTTACTTGCAAGGGCTGCATTTATGCATCATGATGACCAAGGGCATAACACATGTCATCCTTAAAGAAACACAAAGGGATTTCATACGTTATGTTTCTTTGTTGCCTTGGTGCAAGGCTGTAGCCTTGTAAGTCACTTTCCAAGACTACTTGCATAGATCTTGTCAACCCTTAAAGTATTACAAGAAATGGCATAATGTATTGAGAACTATGTGCTCCTTAAAAAGATAAGACCACTCCTCAGGTGGATTTACTCTCCAAAACCAAACCATAGCCGCCATACAGTTTCTTCAGATGTATTTTTCAGGACATATCAATATGATGATTTTCCAACACATATATATGTCAGAGTTGAATTTTTATTGTAGGGTCGGATTACATATAGAGCAATAAACTTATAATAGTCCTACCCAGATTCCTTTCTGGATGTTTATATATTGTAAGGCCACTGAACCCCTGGGGCTTATAAAAAAACAGGAGTTTAATCAAATATTCAGCGCTCAGACTAGCCATTAAAGTAGCCATGCCAGATACATAGACATGCCTTGATGTTCAGGGATTAACCCTTATGAACCACAAGTGCTTCAATGTGCTATGCCCTTTTGCCATCATGATGCATACATGCAGCCACCTGTACCCTACTCACAGGGACTGCATTTATATCTTTCAGGCCCTGCGGTAGCCTATCAATGCTGTTGGGTTGTCAAGATGCAGTTCTGCATAATTACTCACCAGGGCTACATTCATGCATAATGCCAGTAAAGAAAATAATACATTAAAGCACTATACAACCCTTAAAGGGTTATTTCCAGGTGGATTTACTCCCCTGCCACCAGACTCTATAGACGACACTTGCATCAGGGAGGTCCCTTAATGAAAGAAACACCTCCTGCCTGCCAGGGGGTCTCTACGCATATCAATGAAGCTGGGGTAGAGATTTAGTCTACAGCTCTACTCATGGCTAGTTCTATCATATGTTCTAGCATGTCCTATGGCAATGGATATCAAGGTTAAGTTTCATAGGGGGCTAATATTTGGTTAAATGGGATACATGTGTGGGCTTATGATAGGATTTGTGAAATGTACTAAAAATTGTATGTCACACAAAACCAGACGCAGTCCCTTAATTGGGGTTTGATTGAAATTCATTGCAGTAGAATGATACAACAGGCTGATTGTAGAATGATGTTGATTGCTATGAACAGTCAATGCTTGTGGATGATCAACAGTTTTGGCCATGGTCAGCCTTCATCATTTCAATGTATTTTGATGGCGTTAGCACTTCATGTAAAACTTTTCAAAATCTTCCCCTCATATTAATTTGATTGTGTCGATCTATGTTAAAAATGTGCTTTCATCTTTGTAAACATCAATATATCTGTGTATGTGTCCACTCATGTTGCTTGTAAGAATCTTAAAGAAAGTATAAACACATAGTATGACCAAGTAGTAGGGAAGGAATGAAGAAATGACAAATGTCCTCACTCATGGTATATTATAAAAGCATGGAATAAAACAAACAATGATACACATCAATGTTAACAACATAGCTGTAGATGTATTTCACAAGGATAAGAGCTAAGAGATGATGAACCAATAAAAACCTAATGGAGATAAGTCTCAATGTAATATCCTGTTCTATATCTGTGTTCAACCCTTTCAAAGCCCCTTAATGCTTTAATACATAATGTCATTTGAAGTCATCATGAATAAATGCTGCACTTTTCATCTACTAACCAGGGATGCATTCATACATCATGCCTTTCATATCTGACTGATACATTCTCAAAGGGGTGACAAATGCAGCCTTGTCAAATAGACCTGCCATGCCTTCATTAGTGTATTATTTTGACAATTGGCATGACATGTACTGCATCAAACTGCAGAGGAGTGGGCTTTGGAGTACCCCAAGGATCGGTCCTTGGACCACTCCTTTTCATTATCTTTATAAATGATGTGAGTGAAATTTTGGGAAATTGTGGACATTATATATACGCTGATGACTTGGTGATTTTTCACTCTGCCAACAAGATTGACTTGGTGGAAGAACGTATGCAAACAAGCTTGAATGTGTTGGCAAATTGGTTTATAGATAAGAGATTGACTGTAAACGCAGACAAGAGCAAAATTGTTTGGTGTGGTTCAACCCAAAAGTTACCCAAATGTAGAGGCATAAGGTTTCGGTTAGACAACATTGTACTGGAGACTGTAAACTGCTATAAGTATCTAGGCCTCAAGATTGATAATAACCTTAGTTTGGAACCAGCTATGAGGGAATTAACCAGCAAAGTACACCATAAGCTCTTCAGGTTTGGAAAATTGCGAGATTTCCAGACAGAATACGCTGCTGTGTTAGTGTACAAGTCTACAATAATGAGTTTGTTTGACTATGGCAGTTTTTGTCAGGAGGGTGTAGATGGGGGAGTGTTGAAAAAATTTGATAGAATACAGAAAAGGGGGCTGAGAATCTGCTACAAACAGAGAGATCTATGTGAAAATGAATTATATGAATTATCAAAAATTCAAACCCTCAAAAGATGACGGCAAGAGCTGCTCCTAACGTATATGTATAAATTATCTAATAAGAAAGAAATGTTGGACCTAAGGCCAAGGAGGGAGGGCTTGCGCTCGTGTAAGAAGATCAGGTTTAAGGTACCTAGAGCAAGAAACGCGGGCTACACTAAATCACCATTATACCGGGGGGCAGAATTGTGGGATAAATTGGGAGACTGGTACCAGAGGAGCAAAGATAAGTTAACCTTCAAAAAACGTATAAGGACCTTGGAAGATTTGGATGTACCCAACCAGAATCCAGGAGGGGAGGATGAAGATCGCCTTCCACTGGAAGAGTAGCCCTTGCTGACCTAGGAAGCTGTTATAATGACAGCATCCAGGGGAAGCAGAGCTACATGCTTTTAAATCCCTTATCTGAATGGACTATCAAGGCTGAGATGTTATTCTGGAAACTGTTGTGATGACAGTATCTGGAGAGCCTATGTCAAAATCTCACTGGTCAAGTATATACTTATGAATAACAAGACTGCATATAAAAATATGCAGTGAAGTATCTTACATGCTCCCTCATGAGGTGTGTTATTCTTTGTACCGTGCTTCAACCCTAGCTAGAAAATCACCAAAATTGGTGCTATGTTAATATTTCCTCTCTCAAATATTTGATTTTTGTACATAATGCAACTTTTGTTTATTTATTTTTGTTGTATATATCTCCCTGTACTTTTCATTTTGAACTCATCCACTGCATACCCATCTTTATCTCATCCAATATGTGAAAACAATGTACGCCTTATGTGAAAGAAAAGGTATCACCTTTCATTGTCATAAATTATACCACAAATTGTAATTTTTGTGATTTGGCAATAAAAACCTTTCAAACCTTAAAAAAATGTACAATGCATCCATTAAAGAGTTAGGCTATGGACAAACAATAGTTTTTCCTTCTCTCTGTGCACCAGTTTTTTTATTGCCATGAGGTTGAAGAAAGACTTATTCACCGGCCACATGGCCTGAGGGAACACATCACGTCATTAGCATCTAAAGCTGTCAGTTTGAACAGCATAAAACACCACAAGACGTCCCCATGAGTGCTAGAGAGAAGAAGGTCGAGGGAGGAGAGGGCTGTATATGGCTGTTAGAATGTAGTATGACAGCAACAGGCCAATACATGAATAAATCTGATACAAGGTTTATCTAAAGGTGAAAGAATTTAGATTTCTAAGCATCATGCATATTTCTAGAATTCTCCCGGCCCTATACCACATTTTATCTAAACAAAGCTCATCAACAAAACAAGTATCAGTACATTTGATATGCTGAGATCCCCACATGGTTGATGGGCAGCCAAATGTGTAACATCCAGAGAAAAACAGGCACTTCTATCCTCATACAACTCTCAGACAGCCCCCAGTGTCCCTGGTAATACTTTGAATGGGCCAGAGCATAATAATTCTAAAAGGCGTCCTAGGATTTCAATTTCAAAGGGGATTTAGAAGAAGAAAAAACATTTAGTTAAATCTCTTACAGTACTTCCCACACTTCTGAATTCAGAGCAGATTTCTCATTGATGTCTCTTTATCATCTGAGGTCGTTACAGCATTAACAGAAATAAGTTGATCGGAAAGGAGAGATTATTTTCCAAGCCAGTAAAAAACTATTCCTTTGTCATCCCTAACCAGAACAAAAAATGAGAACAAAAAACATTGTCTGAAAATTAATGTGGAAAGTGGATGTATCGAATCACTGGGTTAGTGAGTTTCTGTGCAATGTTAAAGTTCCTACCCAGAAACCACCTGGTGGCAAAAATCGAAGCTCATGAAAAGTATTCTTCAAGCAGTATTCATATTCCTACATACACCCCTTTCCCTAAATCAACTTTTTGTATTTGCTATTTGGACAGTATACCTCCATTGTTTCTTATTTCATCCATGACAAACCTCCTGAAATGTATCAATCCTATAACATTGGCATGATACTTGAATGAAGCAATGTCATTCACTGGGGTTGCATTCATGCATCGTGACAGCAAAGGGTAAAGCTCTATGCAAGCCGCTGTGTCTCATGAGATTGAGCCAATGTGATAGTCTTTGACTAGGTGCCATCTTTGACCGACCTGATAGAAACGTTTTATTTAGGGCAGATGAAGATGTGATTGGCCTTAAAAGGCTAATGGATACTTTAGATTGGTAATTAGTAGACCATTTATATCTTCATCTGCCCTGAATAAAATGTTTTCTATCAAGCCGCTCAAAGATGGCACCCAGTCAAAGATGGCACCCAGTCAAAGATGGCACCCAGTCAAAGATGGCACCGAGTCAAAGACTATAACATTGTCCCTACTTCGTGAGACACAGCCAAGCATTAAAGGGTTAATGCCAGTCCTCAGGTGGATTTACTCTCCTGCCACCAGAGTCTACAGACGACATCTGCATCAGGGACGTCCCTTAATGAAAGAAACACCTCCTGCCAGCCGGGGGTCTCTACGCATATCAATGAAGCTGGGGTAGAGATCTAGTCTACTGCTTGATCCATATATTGTGTTATACCGTAATATTGCTATGCAAATGAACGCAACAGAATTGTTAACTCTTTAAATGCAACCAAAATCTGTTAACTAGGGAGCGAGGATTTTTAGCAAGTATTTTCTCTTTGTTGTATCCCATTGAATTATTATCGCAGGGGTAGACACTCACATTGGCCCGGGAGGCAATGGCCTGTAGTTTTGGGTCCGGGCCCGCAGTTTCTGAAGAGTTTCCTTCCTATGGGCCCGTGTGGCCCGCAGGAGTACAAGGGGAAAATTCAAGGAGAATATGCCTATATCAATATAGTCATGTTATATCATTAGAAAGGGAAAATCACAACGAAGCCAGCCACTCTGGTACAGCCTGAATCTCTCTTGTTTGGGAATATACATAGTTTTCTCTTCAAGAAAGTAAAATATATATTCTGGGCCCACAGCCTTAGGTCTGGGCCCGTGCATTTCTGGGGCTACGGGCCTGGCTGGCTCATGGCTGAAAAATTTAGTGTCTACCCCTGTTATGACTCGGGCCCATATTCATCCTGCCATGGGATTAACTAAAGTTGATATCCGCCCACATAGGGTTAAGTCTCAAAGGTTATATGACGATTATGAGGGCCTTAATTAGTGTTTTAAAATGCATTTTACAATGTAAAACAGCTTTTCAACATATTTCCCTTTTCATGGAATTTGATTGTGTCTGTCTAATCTCAAAATGTGCTTTTTTAAAGAAAAGTATTCAACACACATAATGTTTGTCAGAATCTACTAAAACGTTAAAGAAAAGAGCTTTACTAAGAACAAATGAAAGAGAGAAGCTACAACAATCTTCACCCAGGGTAAATCATATTCATAAATATGGAAATAAAAACAAATGACAATATATACTTTTATCTAAAGAAACTCAATTTCAAAGGGGATTTAGAAGAAGAAGAAACATTTAGTTTAAATCTCTTATGGTACTGTAACGGGTTGACTATAAAGTCTAACTGTTATTGTTGTATATCTATTGTATGTTGTATGATGTAAGACAACACGGTTCTATTGTGTTTAATAACTGTTTTATTCATCTAACTAGTGTCGTCGGTTCGTTACATACACCGACTCCTCTAGTTCGGTTATCTATACGGTAGTGTACCGGTACCACCTTCGGTTACCGTCGGTAGTTGTTACATAATCATTTTTACATAACTAAACCTAACAGGTGGCGCTGCTAGTACGGTCACGTGGCTACGCAGCGCTGTATATAAGACGGCTGCTTCCCCATTGGAAGTCAGTCAGGTTTGGGACTGTCGTGACATGACCACCCTGTGCTCACGGGCTTAACTCTATGCTATAGGGTTGCCCACTGTATTATATATCTGTTCTGATCTTGTATATCCGCTGGTTATACTTGTACTATAATACCCAAGAGTTACCTTTACAATAAAGTCGCCGTATATTAAAGTCTAATTTACCTTGTCTGGTTTTTGTACTCAAGTGTCACATACGTAGTAAGAGACCAACTACATTGGTGCCGTGACCACTTGATCGAACCGACCATTGATAGGGTATTAAATAGACTTACAGTATATGGATTACCTATACGATTTTGTCAGCTCGTTCAGCGGCAGGACTAAAACCCCTGCTGAGGAACGTGAAGAAGCCGTACAGAATGTACGCTTCTTCACAGGCAAATCCAATAGGCGGGAGAGCCGGGCAGCCTCGGAGGTGCCCGGTGACGACCTCTCCCAAGAAGCAATAGGTGATCCTATTGTGGAAGCCTTTACCAAAGGAGAGGATGGGGAGCAATCTCCAATCCCGGGACCCTTTGATATAAGCTCCAGGAGGTCGTTGGACTCCCTTTCCACGAATCTTTTCTGTCCTGAGGGTCAGAAAATACCGGGTAGAGAGCCTAAAACTCTCGGCCCAGCTGCCTTCGGTTCTACACCGACGGTAGCAGATCCTTCATTGGATCCAGACACGTCGGTTTTCACTGATGGTGCCACTCCTACACCGAACGGTATGGGGGGTGGCGGGCTATCAAAGAAAACTAACGTGGCAACAGAAGCTCCTGGGAAGGGGTACCCGCCAGCAGTAGATGAGCCATCCAGTTTACCACTGGATGGGGACCTACTAGCTGCCATGGGGATCCCCACCAAGAAAACTGAGTTGCATGAGCTCGCTGAAGCCCGGAGGGAACTTGCTTCCATCAATCAAACTAGGAAGTTATTCCTAAGGGAGGTTGATGAGAAGAAAAAGTTCCTACTGGAACTCCAGAACGAGATGGCTTCCCACAAGGTGGAGGTTGACAAACTTTTGCACCAGAGGGTGTCCGGCGAATGTGAGGTTGCAAGCTTAACTTCCTTGGGAAAGGATTTGAGCACGCAGCTCCACTTAGCCAGACAGGACCTCGCAAGCTTAAGGCAAGTCAATCAGGACCTGAAGACGAAGTCGGAGAAAGTACCACCACCTTCCACGGTGGTACCTCCAGTCATACCCGTACCCAGTGTATACACGACAGTGACACCTTCAAGTGTCCCGCCGCTAGTACACACCACGGTAACAGGTATGACACCTCAGATGGGGGCTAGCTATCTACAGACTCCGGTCTGTGGTGGCGCCTTTGGAGGCACGGCAACACCTCCAGGGTACACCCACCCATCTACTGGTTCAACGATGTTGAACCAGCAGCAGACCATGGTCTCAGTTCCAGTACCGAAACCCAGAGCTAGACAAGGCTTAACGCCTGTCCAGCGGGCTAAGTACGACCGGAACCCGGCTATTGAGAAGCTGGGGACAGACATCGTCCCGCGGGACATCGATGAACTGGATGAACGGTATGCTCCTTTCAACTTTGGGGACATCAAACATCCTGATGCAGCCCGTCAAAAGGCCATCGATATTCCGCCTTTCATAGGGTCGCCACCCTGGAGAAAGTACAAAGTTCGGTTCAAGGCTATTGTGGAGAGCAATCGCTGGAACAATCAGCAAGCGCTGGTTGCTCTGAAGCAAGCACTCTGCAACGGGCCAGGTGAACCAGCCCTTTTGGCGTTCGAGAGAGTGAAGATCAAGACATTGAGCTCACTTGAAGAAACAGCTGAATGGGCGATTGGGAAGATTGGTGAGCATGACCCAAGGACTCAGCTGCTCAAACGTGTCCAACGCAAGGACGAGCATCTGAGATCCTACGGATTTGCTCTACAAGAACTGATATCCGAGTGTTATCAGGGATGTAGACCTGACACCCCCACTGTCATCCAGGAGTTAACCTCCAGGTTTGTCAATGGAGTCAGAGACACCAATCTCCAGGCATATCTGCGGGAGAAATGGCAGCCGGACTTATCTCTAGCTGACCTTTTTGACCATGCAGATGTGTATGACACCAAACAGGCTGTTTTTCCTAGTGGAGGAGTGTCGGCAGCTCCATCTGTAGCCCCGAAAGGAGCTCAGGTGGTAGAGGCCGCCACAAAACCACCTAAGAAAAAACAGCCCGCCTCTGAGGAGGTGGCGGCAGTAATGCCTGACAGGGACATGGAAAAGATGATTGAGGGTTTGTTGCGGAAGCACTTGGAAAAGAGCTCTGCGTCCACTTCTGATTCTGGATCTGGAAAGAGAAGGAAAAAGAAGAAAAAGGACACGAAACCTCAGCCATGTAGACGCTGTCAGAAGATGGGTCATTGGGCTAGCGAATGCAAAGCCCCTGCACCCATCGCTGCTAAAACCGAAAAGGAGACGGAAAACTGAATGGGGCCCATCCTCTTGGCAAGGATGGCGCCCCCACAGTTAGCCATGCCTGTAAGGGATTAGTAGACGGTGTTAACTCTTCCATGAACCAAGGCCGCGCAGAGGCAGAAGGGTCTGTACAACCTGTAAGCGTCTGGCAAGGCGGGGCTGGCAAGGACGAACGGAATCCGGAGGATTCTGTAGTCGCTGGCTTAGAGGAGTCTTGGTTAGAATCAATTGCCCAGAGCAGTGTGATTCAAGACTCCCCGAGCGACCCATGTTGGGATTATCTCCTGACAAAAGGGGTTGCTATGGATGGAGGGGGAAGCCCGATGCTGACCTCTGAGTGTGTCCCTTTACGGGGACAGCGTTGGTACCTGAGTCTGGTTATTTCCGGGACGCGTGGTGAATTTTTGGTCGACACGGGTGCATCTCACACCTTGGTCGATCGTAAATTCATGGCCCGTCTTTGCAACCAGCCCGAAACTCCGCTACTAGGAGTAAAGGCTCGGACTGCTACGGGAGATAGTATGCAGACTTATGGCAGAACTGTAAAACCTATGTTGGTTGATGGCAAGACATACTGGATATGTCCAACCATCACCGACATCACTGATGATGGCATACTGGGGATGGACTTTGCTGCTCTTTACGGGGTAACAATGAACACCGCAACGGGCCGACTTCAGATTAAACATCCTTATAAACAATCTGTACAGTGCGTTTTAAGGAATGGTTCTTCTGTGGCGTCAGTGGCACAAGACACTAAGTTGGCAGCAGGACATGTATCTGATGTCCTAGTCAGCTGCGTGGGAGTGCAGGCCAAACGGCCGGGAATGTTTGAACCAGAAGATCAAAAGCTCTCTGAGTTAGGTCTTGCTGGCTATCATACTTACCTGGCCAACGCTCGTTGGGGGGTGATACCGATTTGTAACTCGAGTAGTAGAGAAATCACTCTACGAAAGGGGACGCCTATTGGTAACACCACGCGAGCATATGGGGTAGACTCACTAACTACGGACTTTGTGGAAGTAGGTGTGGTGGCGGGAGACTCTTCCCACGAAGAGGCTCTAGCTAAATCCAACCTACCGAAACATTTAAGGTCCCTGTTGTGTGAGTCACACCTCACAACCCTAGAGAGCGAAATGGTGGCAAATGAGCTGTCGGAGTTATCTGACGCCTTTGCGCAACCAGGAGATCCTCTAGGGCGTACCAATACGGTACAACACCGGGTTGACACTGGGGACGCGCTTCCCAGTAGAATCCCCTACCGTCGGTTACCCATGGCTAAAAAAAGTGCTATGGAGGCTGAGGTAGAAAAGATGTTGGATGAAGATGTGATTCAACCTAGTGAGAGTCCATGGTCAAGTCCTGTGGTGATGGTCACCAAGAAGGATGGTTCCTGTCGATTTTGCATCGACTATAGGAAGTTGAACGGACTCACTAGGAAGAATGCATATCCTCTACCTCGGATAGATGAATGTGTGGAATCTCTGGGTGGGGCAAAATGGTTCTGTACACTAGATTTACAATCTGGTTATTGGCAGATCGGCATGGACCCCCGGGACCGAGAAAAAACCGCATTTTCTACCCATATGGGACTATTTGAGTTCAACGTCATGCCATTCGGGCTATGCAATGCCCCGGCAACCTTCGAGGCAATGATGGAAACCATGTTACGGGGTTTACTTTGGAAAAAGTGCCTAGTATACTTGGACGACATCATCGTCTTCGGTGGTTCTGTGGAGGAAACTCTACAGAACCTCCAAGCTGTGCTGAAACGCATCTTATCATATGGTCTGAAATTGAAACCTTCAAAGTGCAAGCTTTTTAGGAAGTCAGTTGAATACCTAGGTAGAATTGTTTCTGAACATGGCATCATGGCTGATCCTCATAAGATCGAAGTGGTACAGAACTGGCCTCGTCCGATGGACACGAAGGAGATACGCTCTTTCATCGGGTTTTGTTCATACTACAGAGATTTTATACCTGGATTCTCGAGAGTCGCAGCTCCCTTACAAGAGCTGATGATTGGAGAGAAGAAGGCTAAGGCTAAAATAGTCTGGTCTCCAGCCGCAGAACAGTCTTTCAGTGAGTTAAAGAGACTCTTCTTAGAAACACCTGTTTTGCACTACCCTGCACCTGTTGGTAAGTTCATCTTGGACACTGATGCTTCTAATACAAGTATTGGTGCTGCCTTGTCGCAGATCCAGGATGGGCGAGAAGTGCCGCTGGCATTTTCGTCCAACAGTCTAAGCAAAACACAACGTAACTACTGCACAACCAAGCGTGAACTCTTGGCAGTGGTGGTTTACACAAAAAAGTACAGACATTTCCTATATGGTGGGAATTATCTCGTACGGACGGATCATTCATCTCTGCAGTGGCTCCTTAACTTCAAGGACGCTGAGGGGATGATGGGTAGATGGTTGAACCACCTCTCTGAGTTTGGCATGACGAATGAGCATATCATACACAGGAGTGGAGTAGATCATGTGAATGCGGACAGCTTGTCCCGCTATCCTATCCGGAACTGTCACCGTGTAGACTGCCGAGACTGTGGGTCTCACAATGCAGTGATTGCGTCTGTGGGTGCGAAAGTTCCTAACTGGACGTTAAATCACTTGAAGGATGAGCAGCTTGCAGATCCAGCTATTTCGAGGGTGTACTCCTTGAAGTTGTTGGGCCTGTCCAAGCCTGTTCGCCCCGCACTTTCGCTGGAATGTAAAGAAGTTAGACAACTGTTAGCTCAGTGGGATAATCTTTTTATACGGAACAGTGTATTGTGCCGCTGGAGAGTGCAACCTGGCAGGAAGAGAGCAGCTCAGTCTGTAGTGCCTTTGTCACTCAGACTACAGTTGCTCAATTACTGTCATGGCCACCGAACTTCAGCACACTTTGGCAGACAACGGACTGAGGCAAAGATTAAGAGTAGATATTACTGGCCTGGTATGACTTTGGACATACGGCGTTGGGTGAGACAATGTCCCCAATGCTGTTTATCAAAGCCTGGACCTGGTATTGGTAAACTACCTCTAAGTCAAGAGCTATTCGGTGTTCGATTTGCCCGGATCGCTGTTGATATCATTAGTGGTTTCAACACGACCCCCCGTGGGAATACCTGTATGATGGTGGTACAGGACTACTATACCAAGTACGTCCAAGTATATCCGTTGGTAAATCATACAGCTGTTACCTGCGCAGAAGCACTTTTCGAGAATTGGATCCTCACGTGGGGAGGTCCTTTAATGCTTCACTCCGACCAGGGTCGTGAGTTTGAATCTCGACTGTGGGCAGAACTGTGTAGTAAAATACACATCTGCAAGACGCATACGAACCCCTACCGACCTCAATCGGATGGTATGGTGGAACGTTTCAATCGGACGTTGATCCAATGTCTCACGACAATGGTTAATGAGCACCGGGATGATTGGGATGAGCACGCTCGCTATATCTCCCATGCTTACAATGCTACCGAACATGCGTCGACGGGCTGTACGCCTAATATGCTCGTAATGGGTGAAGACATAGTCATGCCTAGTGACATGGTCTATGGAGTGCAGGGACACCAGCTCGAGCAACCCTGCACAGTGATGTTTGTTGAGTCACTTCGACAATCATTACGCGAGTCCTATGGAGTAGTAAGGGACAACTTGGAAAAATCTGCTAGTTTGCAGAAGGTGGGCTATGACACGGGCCTTAAACTCCGCCAATTCAAGGTGGGGGATAAGGTCGCGAGATTTAGCACACCAAATTCCAAAGTCAAGACCCTGTACTCCTGGGATGGTCCGCATACGGTTACTATGGTGGTTAGTGAAACTACTGTAGTAATACGGTTGCAAAAAGGGACTCTCACTAAATCACATGTGGCTAGACTCCGACCTTGGTATGGAGTTCCATATATAGATGACGGTGAAGATTCCCTCGGTGCTGGTCGAGTACCAGCACCAACCGACCCTGTGCTACCGAAGATACCGAAGGCAGGACCAACGGTCATACCGTCGGTACCGACGGTAGCGCGCCGAAGGGGTCGTCCTAGGAAATTACCGATTGAACCACAGTCGTGTGTTACCAAGCCCAAGCGCGGTAGGCCTCGTAAAAAAGGGCCAGCTGTGCGTAAAGGACTAACCGTAGGCACCGGTAAACAAAGCAAGGTGATACCTCCGGTGTCACCATTGCTGGACATACCGGTACAAGGTCTACGGAGGAGCACACGTGTCAGAGAGCGAGATAAAATTGTGTAAACATTTTTTTCTTACCTTGTTGACGACATTTAGCTGCTGGCTTGATTAAATTTCCCTGGACAGTTCCGTACTGGGCCGGTGGTCATTGGCCCGGTACTCGATCACCAAAACACAACGAGAAGAGACGGGTTATCCGGTGTGGTTATCCGTTGGAGGTAGAAAAGCACGTGTTCAGGGCGGGTGGCTGGCTTTGCCGATTAGTTCTAAGTATGGGACTAGTTTTGACCACATATTGCTTAGCAACATGCTGCTGTGTATATCCTCTAATGCCGGTATATCATTCCCGGGTTATCCGGTGGCTCCGCCACGAAAATTGTAAACAACAGTGAGAGTTCCCACGGTCGGATATGCCAGACGTGGGAAGGGCGCTGCCCGCGTCACCTGATCGATTTCTCCCGCCAAATGAGCCGTGAGAAATTGGGTCACCTCGGCGCGTCTTCGGGGCGCGACCCCTGATTGGCTGAGAAGCCGGTCAAGGGGCGGGGTCACGGGGGACGGGTGGGGTATATAAGCCCCACAGGCGGCCAGGCTTCTTCAGATCAACACGTTTGCCCGTAGGGTAGCGTGTTGATCAGTGGTGCCTAGGTCTGCCCGGCAGTACCTACACTATTGTTTACTAGCTGTGCTACTAAATGCTCGGGTGAGTGAACCGTGAGGTTCACCTACGCCTGAGCTAACAGTATGGCAGCCCGTGTAGATGGCAAATGCACGGCCCCGGAGAAGGCTGAGGCCTCCGATGGGGAAGACCGAGTTCTCGAGTCTGACACGGAAATGGACACTACCGGTGCTCCAACCGTCGGTCAAGGCTCGGCTTCGGTACCAACTGAACCTAACCCTGAGGGGTCGGGTGATGTTGTTCCGAAGACAGAACCTGGTCTGGGTGGTAGTAATACCAACCAGGAGGAGAACCCTGCAGGGGGATCTTCTCCGAAACCCGCCGGTGTATTGGCACAAGAACCGACGGTCCCTGATGGTGATTCATCAGACGGGTCCACGGTTCGTGCTAAGACCAAACGGAAGCGGAAGCGTAAGAGGAGGATTGCATCTTCCCCTGAGACTCCTGCTACCGAAGAGGTCGCACCGACTGAGGCAGATAGACTCAAAGCTGTTGCTGATAGACTGGCCAAGGCGGAAGCCGAGGGATGGTCTGTCGCAGAGAGCAGAGCCAATCGACGCCTCCGCGCCAAGGCAGCGCATGTCCGTCTAAACCTGTGTCTCCGTGATGATGACCGGGAGAACCTGAGCCTTTCTGATTTAATTCAGGAAAATGGCAAAATGGCTCTTCCTGCACCTCACACGACCGATGGTTCAGACGACGAAGACTGGTTGACAGGTGATTCCCATCCCATTGACTGGTACCTCGTGTACCTCAGGGCAGTGTTAGACGGGAATAAACCTAACATCCATAGGTCATGCCGCCCCAAGCTGAAATATGCTTGGAAGAACTACGTGCCAGGGGATCCCTGCCCGTACGTTCGCTGTCAGCGCCTGAAAGGGACTGCGACAGCAGCAAAACGGTGGCCAAACCTGTTCAAGTTTGCCCGTCATTTGGTAGAGAAGCACATGAATGTGCGTCCCTACTTGTACTGTGTGAGTGGGAGTACGAGTACTTCCTGCCCTGAGTACAGTGACGGGGAACTATTCCGTAGCCAACGGAGATCTGGTTTGGTAAGGCATCTTTGCGACAATAAGGGCGTGAACAAGCGCACTATTAGTCGTGGAGTTGAGGCTGCACTGAAGGTTTGGGGGTGCCACAAACGTGTAGGAAATCTACAGTTTAAGTGGCGAACCAACAAACTTAAACAGTGGAACTACCTCACGGAGGCTGACTGGGAGAGGTTGTGTAAGGGCGCCAAGTGCGAACAAACCGACCTCGGACCAGCTACAGAAGCTCCGATGCCCACTGTAAAGAAGGATACCCCTCCTAAGAAGAAAAATCTAAAAAGGGGCCGCCAGTCATCCAAAGATGATACCAAAGGTGGACGTGACCGTTCCCGCAGTGAACCTGCGAAGAAACGTGTCGCCACCGCCACGGTAACATCTGAGGTCGACCGTAGCCAAACCGTCGGTACCGTCACGGTATCTTCGGTTGCATTGCCCCCGGTTGCTGATCAACTGCCCAGGCAGGAGAGACAGAGACTGGGTAATGCACTGGCTATTGTTCAGAACTCTTTGGGTGACGAGCAGGCGGGTCAAGTCGCTGCTGACTATGTCAAGCAGTACAAGTGGAGTCAGAAGCAAAAGAAAGCTTCAGCCCCACAGGAGAGTGTCTCACCTGTCAGTGACGCTGAACAGGTGGAGGTACAACAGCCGGATGGGGCGTCAGCCCAGCCGACTGCTCCAACCCAGCACGGAGCAACCTCTAACCCCGTAAGGGATGACGAGGTGACTCCAGTACCTGAGCACAGGGCTGTTGACGAAGGGCTGGCAGGGTTACCTGTGTTGCCTGGAGATGGTCCTGCTTTTGACACTGGATTCTCTGACACTCTAGTCCCCGGATTTGAGTGCTACAGAGCTAAGATGGCTGAAAACGCAAGTAAGCTACTCCAGTTTCAGATTTCTTTCTTGGAGAAGTCCTACTTTGAGCAGTACAAGTTGCTCAGAGAACAGGCTATCCGGGAAGGGAAAGCTTGGGTTGCTGAACGTACCAGAGTCCTTGCCGAGCGTGAGGCGAGTCTGGAGGAAGATCATGCCCTCTGGAGGGCTACGATCGAACAGCTCGAATCTAGGTTGACAACTTGTGACGCCAAGTTCTTCCGGCAGTTCGGGCTAAAGCTGACAGAGTGGGAGAGAACTGGTTTTCCAGATCTCCAGTCCAGGTTGGGGCTTGCCGCAAGGCCTGCTCCTCCTGTGACCCCGGTACTGTCAGTACACCCACCTAGGTATGAGATGCCATTTTCTTTCATGGCACAATCTACCCGGGTGGTCAGTGGCGGGGAGCCTACTGCGGCGCCGAGTACCCTCTCGGTAGCCCCAGGTGGAGCCCTTCCTCTCCAGGTGGAGGCTGCTGTGGTTTACACCACGGAGGCCCCTCCTGGAGGAAGTCCTGATGGGGAAGGAAAGCCATCCGGCGGTGTCCCTATGGACACCTAAGGTTGGTCCCCCGTCAGGCCCTCTGGGGTGCACTGTTCCGCCCCTCGGAGGTAAAACTAAACCATCGACGCAGCTACACGCCCCTGGACAACCAAAAGCAGACCGACGGTGCTGTCGTGACTTAACTGAGTCTCTACTACCACCACACTGGAAGCAGCCTGATGTCTTCAACCGTGGTTTACTACTAAGCCACAACCGTCGGTGCTCTACTACTGTCCAGGGCTCCTGATCCTGTGGTCACATTCTACTATTGTGACCTATGAACTATTATATGGATCATCCTCCTGTGATAATTATTTATAGGGAGGCACGGACCTACCTTTTTATATTTATATTTCACAAGAGATGGAAGTACTATACCGGTACTGGACTCTATCCATCTCTACCACCATAAACTGCTAGGTACTGGAGTACCGCCCCTAATAAGGATGACGATCTATCCCACCTTATTTAGGATACGCTATTATGGATTTTTATATATAAACTTTTCTACGCCAAAGGAAGTGGGAACTGCTATAGTTCCAATTATAAAACTTTTCTTCGCCAAAGGAAGTGAGAGCTATTATAGTTCTATTATTTATATATAAGGACACTAACTCCACACGGATTCGCACCATTGCTGAATGAAGTAGGTGATGTGTTGAGTTTCCAAGGTGGTTATTTGGTGCCTTTACTATTAACTGATACTAGTCTAGGACTATCAGTTGGACAGTTTTTATATCATGTGCCTACGGGACTATGGTTTTACAAAGACTATATTGTTGATATAAACTGTTATGTGCATGTTAACTTGTATGTTCATGTATGTATGCCTGTTGTTACTATGAGTAGAAATGTTACTTGTTGATAAATAGATATACGTGGTATATAATGTATCCAAGAGGTATTATTATTATAAAACCAACCCTTCCTACATTCTAAAGGGGGGTAGTGTAACGGGTTGACTATAAAGTCTAACTGTTATTGTTGTATATCTATTGTATGTTGTATGATGTAAGACAACACGGTTCTATTGTGTTTAATAACTGTTTTATTCATCTAACTAGTGTCGTCGGTTCGTTACATACACCGACTCCTCTAGTTCGGTTATCTATACGGTAGTGTACCGGTACCACCTTCGGTTACCGTCGGTAGTTGTTACATAATCATTTTTACATAACTAAACCTAACAGGTGGCGCTGCTAGTACGGTCACGTGGCTACGCAGCGCTGTATATAAGACGGCTGCTTCCCCATTGGAAGTCAGTCAGGTTTGGGACTGTCGTGACATGACCACCCTGTGCTCACGGGCTTAACTCTATGCTATAGGGTTGCCCACTGTATTATATATCTGTTCTGATCTTGTATATCCGCTGGTTATACTTGTACTATAATACCCAAGAGTTACCTTTACAATAAAGTCGCCGTATATTAAAGTCTAATTTACCTTGTCTGGTTTTTGTACTCAAGTGTCACATACGTAGTAAGAGACCAACTACAGTACTTCCCACACTTCTGAATTCAGAGCAGATTTCTCATTGATGTCTCTTTATCATCTGAGGTCGTTACAGCATTAACAGAAATATAATATAATATAATATTATTATTTGTGTTGATCGGAAAGGAGAGAATTTTTCCAAGGCAGTAAAAAACTGTTTCTTTGTCATCCCTAACCAGAACAAAAAATGAGAACAAAAACCATTGTCTGAAAATTAAAGTGGAAAGTGGATGTATCGAATCACTGGGTTAGTGAGTTTCTGTGCAATGTTAAAGTTCCTACCCAGAAACCACCTGGTGGCAAAAATCGAAGCTCATGAAAAGTATTCTTCAAGCAGTTATCATATTCCTACATACACCCCTTTCCCTAAATCAACTATTTGTAGTTGCTATTTGGACAGTATACCTCCATTGTTTCTTATTTCATCCATGACGAACCTTCTGAAGTGTATCAATCCTGTAACATTGGCATGATACTTGAATGAAGCAATGTAATTCACTGGGGTTGCATTCATGCATCGTGACAGCAAAGGGTAAAGCGCTATGCAAGCCGCTGTGTCTCATAAGGTTGAGCCAATGTGATAGTCTTTGACTAGGTGCCATCTTTGACAGACCTGATAGAAACGTTTTATTTAGGGCAGATGAAGATGTGATTGGCCTAAAAAGGCTAATGGATACTTTAGATTAGTAATTAGTAGACCATTTATATCTTCATCTGCCCTGAATAAAATGTTTTCTATCAAGCCGCTCAAAGATGGCACCCAGTCAAAGATGGCACCCAGTCAAAGATGGCACCCAGTCAAAGATGCCACTGAGTCAAAGACTATAACATTGTCCCTACTTCGTGAGACACAGCCAAGCATTAAAGGGTTAATGCCAGTCCTCAGGTGGATTTACTCTCCTGCCACCAGAGTCTACAGACGACATCTGCATCAGGGACGTCCCTTAATGAAAGAAACACCTCCTGCCAGCCGGGGGTCTCTACGCATATCAATGAAGCTGGGGTAGAGATCTAGTCTACTGCTTGATCCATATATTGTGTTATACCGTAATATTGCTATGCAAATGAACGCAACAGAATTTTTAACTCTTTAAATGCAACCAAAATCTGTTAACTAGGGAGCGAGGATTTTTAGCAAGTATTTTCTCTTTGTTGTATCCCATTGAATTATTATCGCAGGGGTAGACACTCACATTGGCCCGGGAGGCAATGGCCTGTAGTTTTGGGTCCGGGCCCACAGTTTCTGAAGAGTTTCCTTTCTATGGGCCCGGGTGGCCCGCAGGTGTGCAAGGGGAAAATTCAAGGAGAATATGCCTATATCAATATAGTCATGTTATATCATTAGAAAGGGAAAATCACAACGAAGCCAGCCACTCTGGTACAGTCTGAATCTCTCTTGATTGGGAATATATATAGTTTTCTCTTCAAGAAAGTAAAATATATATTCTGGGCCCACAGCCTTAGGTCTGGGCCCGTGCATTTCTGGGGCTACGGGCCTGGCTGGCCCATGGCTGAAAAATTTAGTGTCTACCCCTGTTATGACTCGGGCCCATATTCATCCTGCCATGGCATTAACTAAAGTTGATATCCACCCACGTAGGGTTAAGTCTCAAAGGTTATATGACGATTATGAGGGCTTTAATTAGTGTTTTAAAATGCATTTTACAATGTATAAACAGCTTTTCAACATATTTCCCTTTTCATGGAATTTGATTGTGTCTGTCTAATCTCAAAATGTGCTTTTTTAAAGAAAAGTATTCAACACACATAATGTTTGGCAGAATCTACTAAAATGTTAAAGAAAAGAGCTTTACTAAGGACAAATGAAAGAGAGAAGCTACAACAATCTTCACCCAGGATAAATCATATTCATAAATATGGAAATAAAAATAAACGACAATATATACTTTTATCTAAAGAAACTCAATTTCAAAGGGGATTTAGAAGAAGAAGAAACATTTAGTTTAAATCTCTTATGGTACTTCCCACACTTCTGAATTCAGAGCAGATTTCTCATTGATGTCTCTTTATCATCTGAGGTTGTTACAGCATTAACAGAAATACATTATTTGTGTTGATCGGAAAGGAGAGATTTTTTCCAAGCCAGTAAAAAACTGTTTCTTTGTCATCCCTAACCAGAACAAAAAAAAGAGAACAAAAACTATTGTCTGAAAATTAAAGTGGAAAGTGAATGTGTTGAATCACTGGGTTAGTGAGTTTCTGTGCAATGTTAAAGTTCCTACCCAGAAACCACCTGGTGGCAAAAATCGAAGCTCATGAAAAGTATTCTTCAAGCAGTATTCATATTCCTACATACACCCTTTTCCCTAAATCAACTTTTTGTATTTGCTATTTGGACAGTATACCTCCATTGTTTCTTATTTCATCCATGACGAACCTTCTGAAGTGTATCAATCCTGTAACATTGGCATGATACTTGAATGAAGCAATGTCATTCACTGGGGTTGCATTCATGCATCGTGACAGCAAAGGGTAAAGCGCTATGTAAGCCGCTGAGCCAATGTGATAGTCTTTGACTAGGTGCCATCTTTGACCGACCTGATAGAAACGTTTTATTTAGGGCAGATGAAGATGTGATTGGCCTAAAAAGGCTAATGGATACTTTAGATTGGTAATTAGTAGACCATTTATATCTTCATCTGCCCTGAATAAAATGTTTTCTATCAAGCCGCTCAAAGATGGCACCCAGTCAAAGATGGCACCCAGTCAAAGATGGCACCCAGTCAAAGATGGCACCGAGTCAAAGACTATAACATTGTCCCTACTTCGTGAGACACAGCCAAGCATTAAAGGGTTAATGCCAGTCCTCAGGTGGATTTACTCTCCTACCACCAGAGTCTACAGACGACATCTGCATCAGGGACGTCCCTTAATGAAAGAAACACCTCCTGCCAGCCGGGGGTCTCTACGCATATCAATGAAGCTGGGGTAGAGATCTAGTCTACTGCTTGATCCATATATTGTGTTATACCGTAATATTGCTATGCAAATGAACGCGACAGAATTTTTAACTCTTTAAATGCAACCAAAATCTGTTAACTGGGGAGCGAGGATTTTTAGCAAGTATTTTCTCTTTGTTGAATCCCATTGAATTATTATCGCAGGGGAAGACACTCACATTGGCCCGGGAGGCAATGGCCTGTAGTTTTGGGTCCGGGCCCGCAGTTTCTGAAGAGTTTCCTTCCTATGGGCCCGGATGGCCCGCAGGTGTGCAAGGGGAAAATTCAAGGAGAATATGCCTATATCAATATAGTCATGTTATATCATTAGAAAGGGAAAATCACAACGAAGCCAGCCACTCTGGTACAGTCTGAATCTCTCTTGATCGGGGATTATATAGTTTTCTCTTCAAGAAAGTAAAATATATATTCTGGGCCCACAGCCTTAGGTCTGGGCCCGTGCATTTCTGGGGCTACGGGCCTGGCTGGCCCATGGCTGAAAAATTTAGTGTCTACCCCTGTTATGACTCAGGCCCATGGTCATCCTGCCATGGCATTAACTAAAGTTGATATCCGCCCACATAGGGTTAAGTCTCAAAGGTTACATGACGATTATGAGGGCTTTAATTAGCGTTTTAAAATGCATTTTACAATGTATAAACAGCTTTTCAACATATCTCCCTTTTCATGGAATTTGTTTGTGTCTGTCTAATCTCAAAATGTGCTTTTTTAAAGAAAAGTATTCAACACACATAATGTTTGGCAGAATCTACTAAAACGTTAAAGAAAAGAGCTTTACTAAGGACAAATGAAAGAGAGAAGTGACAACAATCTTCACCCAGGATAAATCATATTCATAAATATGGAAATAAAAACAAACGACAATATACTTTTATCTAAAGAAACTCTAGAAGTACATTACAAAAATGAATGGCAAGAGATGATGTATGAAGCATGAAGCAACAAAAACCTAATGGGGATAAGTCCCAATCTAATATCCTGTTCTATGTTTGTGTTTAACCCTATCAGGAATGCAAAGTGCTCTAATGTATCGTGCCCTTTGTGGGTATAATGAACAAATATATGGTCCTGCCAGGTTGACTTGCCAGGGCTACTGTTATACATCCTGGAAACCCTATAGTGTAGGGTTGATACACTCCCAAAGGGTTAGAATGATGCATTTATGCAGACATATTACTCTCCATGGCTGCATTGATGCATCATGAGAGCAAAGGGTTTAATGTATTGAAGTGCTATGAAGGGTTAAGCTAAGGAGAAACAATAGTTTTTTATTCTCTCAGTGCGCCGGTATTTTTATTGCCATTTGGTTGAAGAAAGACTTATTCACCGGCCACATACCCTGAGGGAACACATCACGTCATTAGCATCTAAAGCTGTCAGTTTGAACAGCATAAAACACCACAAGACGTCCCCATGAGGGCTAAGGGAGAAGAAGGTTGAGGGAGGACAGGACTGTATATGACTGTTAGAATGTAGTATGAGTCTAAGAGGGACAGGCCATCATGTGAACATATTGAGTTGTATGTAAAAAGTGAGAAAATTCTCCGCATATTTCTTCAAATCCCAAGATCATAGAAGTCATCTACACAAAAACAGAAACACTTGCCGAGCGCTTATGTTCTGTTTACATGTATCTATTGCAACAGCTACCATATCATCGCATATAGGTATCTATTTATTTGAGTTCCCCTGTACCCCCAGCTCCTAATCAAATCAGGCAGCTATTCAAGGGCTGGCAGTTATTGTATTCGTGTCATGACCCCCCCCCCCGAATACCCAAGGAAAAAGAGTGCTCATAAGGCATTTGATAGCAAAACCAAGTTGTATTTGTAGTCATTACTCAAAACACAGGCTTATATCTGATGTCTAGAAGGCACACTAATCGATCAAAGATGGTATATTTTTTAATCAAACACCACCCCCTACCCCGAGCCCCTACCACAGGGTATAATTACATACAATGCAATAGATTACACATTAAAACAACCCCTTTGTAGTCATCGATGGGAACCCCCAGCACCTATTCAAACTCAGCACCTATATGTAACGATACGGTAGTTGGACCTTGCTCTAATATCAGTGAATAAAGCTGTGGTTAGAACTAAGGGATATTATGGAAACATTGGTAGAGGAGTTTGTATCAATATCAGTATCATACCAAGCTGTATTTAAGAAAGTGAGAAAATTCTCTGCACATTTCCTGGATTCCCACGATCATAGTTCTAAGTGATCTACACAAAAACACAAACCATGTGCTTAGTGCTTATTTCCTGTTTATACTTATCTACTGCATCAGTTAATAAACCTCATTCTGATAAAGCTCTGGTTAGAACTAAGGGCTATTTGGAGACATTGATGGAGGAGTTTGTATCAATATCAGTGTTGGCGGCTCCCTGTCTCTGTCTAATGTAGTTCCTGTAACCTGCCACCAGAGGTCACCCCTGGTGCCACAGAGGTTAAGTAGCAGTCATCATGTGACATGACAAGGACCAAGGCGACGGAGACGTTTGCGTGTAACGGCTGGTTTATTGGTCAGAATTGTAATAAGTGCATTGTAAAAAAAGAGATTTCCGGTCTTTCTCACTTTCGAATATAGCTATATACCTCTGACCTAATTTTGTCAGCTCTAAAGAGAACCCACTAACTTTCAGCAAAATATCCAATAAATGGCATATACTATAGAGGTTCAAACAAGGAAAATTCGCTGTTACAAAACTATGTATCTGGTGAATAAAGTTTAATATTTATGTTATTGACTGAGATCACTTATCGATTCCACCATTGCCCAACATTCCTGCTTCTCGGGTGGAGAAAAGCAGAGGCCATCTGCTTTAGTGAAGTATCAGCAAATATCCACTTAAGATATTACCACGAGCAGTGGACTTTATTAAATATCTGTCCTACTACTGCAAGGCAGACTACCACTTTTTGTGGATGACTCCTTGCCAACTTGAGATGTCCCGTGAGGTACTTGATGTACGTCTGGACCTTAAACGAATCAATCAATCAATCAAACACCATGTCTATGTGGTGTCTGAGGTTAAAGAACCCTTGCTTCGGTAAATGTGCAGGAACGGGATTTCTATCTTTTGGCTCATCTCATAGATTCGATCATCCTGGATACGATCATCCGAGGTAGGCCTTCGGCTTACCTTATTACTTGTGAAAAACTGAAACTTGAGTAAGTCTCACCTGCATAGTCAGTGGGACGTTAAACTACACAAACAAACAAAAACAAACAAAAAGCATATTCAGGGACACAGGAAAAGGATTCAATGCCTTTATTATTTATTATCTCATGCCTATTGTGACAGCTACTCCGTGTAGATCCTGTAACCGACCCCTCAGTGTGGGTGGGGTGAACTATTTAGCAACAGCTGAACATTTGAAAGTGCTATGTCCATTGTTGTCAAATGCTACTTTCTATTATCGTCATGCTACATGAATGCAGCCCTGGTGAGTAACTCGCCGGTGCTGCATTCACGCACCATACCAACCCTTTTGGAGGGTATCAAATCTTTTGGGGGAGTTACTGGCAAAGGACAAAAAGGGGCATACTGCATTAAAGCACTATGAGACCTTTAAAGGCCTAACACTAGGGGGTGGGTGGGGTTAAAAGTGGTTGTAGTGTTAACAGTGAGGAGGGTGTGGGTGGTGTATTATTGTTACAGTGTGACAGTATGACAGAATAAGGATACGGACTGTGTGTATCTATGGGCGTCAGTGACCCTAGTATGGGCGTCATGTTACCCTTCATATACCGTTTCATCCAAATAAAGCCCCAGGGCACTCTTAAATTAGACGGTACTGTTACCCTGGCACGACAGGCACTCATTCAAGACCAGGGGATCAAAGATTTGACATACTAGAATAAGCATTATAAATATATATATATATATATATATATATATATATATATATATATATATATATTTATTATGCTTATTCTATGTTTTTATTTTTAAATGGTTTGACGAAATATCAAGTCGGGTAGGCCTAGACACTGAGCCTTGTATTTCGCAAAAGCTGAATAACCAGCCCCCGTATTTCCTCAAACCTCCGTATTTCCTCAAAACTTCACTTCCGGCAGTGCGTAAGGATCACTCCGCATACTGCGTTCAATACCCTCAGGCAGGCCGAGATGGTCTAGTGGTTAGCGCTCTCGCCTCGCACCGCGGCGGCCCGGGTTCGATTCCCGGACACTGCGGAGACGAATTCGTCGCTTGAAAACGATTTTTAGCTCAACGGAGACCGGACGCTGCGATCAGCTGATCGTTGACCCACATTCAGATCGAGACGATATCTTTTTTTTTTCATTGACTCCGTTTGGGGGTTAAAATACCTTAATGTTAATGGAAACAAAGCCTAAGCGCTACAAAACATCCCATATTTACACGTACAATAGCTGAATTAGGCCTTAACCCCCCAGAAAATTTGGTTGAGGCTTTCTAACATGATGGATCGGGGAAAAATTGAGACGATAAATGTGGCCGCCCGGCTTGCGCTTGATCAACTTGCCAGCGGTTTAGGCGTCTTGAACTTAAACTTGACCTAGATTTTTCGGGCGACGATATATTTTTCAGCGATAAGGGACGATTCATACTTTTATCGTCTTTCTTTTTTGACAAATTAATACAATAAAATGCAAAATAAGGCCTAATTTGTACAAATTAAGACGATGTAGGCGATCGAAGGGGGGGGGGCTTTTTTTTTGGCGGAGGGGCACAGACCGGAAGTGTGTATCGAGCAAGGTGTCATGGCGGCGTCGGGGCGTTTTGGAGACGATTCAGGTTAATAAAATGTCTTTTTCTCCTTAAATACTTGACATCTGCATTTAAAAATAAATACCCTTATAAAGGGTTTCAACGAAATACGGGGCCTTTCAATGTCAATCTGTCGGGGAAATACACAACTTAAACAAATCCTCTATACATATCAGAGCTATGAACCATAACACTACTAATCCCTATGCCCTGTTCAAAGGCTAGCAAAGATTTTACCTTGGTATTTTATAATTCATATTTTTTTTAGGTACCTTACCATCATGATTAAGCGCCTGTTTCAAAAAAGCGCTGGTCTTTTTATGAGCGCCTGGGGTACAGGTGAAGATTCGTCAAGCACTGAAAAAGGATCTCCAATAAGCGTCTGTCTTTAACGGGTCCTGCTAAACTGAAAAGTGCCCAGCACTAAATCGCGACGGTACGGTACCCCTTCACCTGAATCCTTATATACAGGACAGGCCCTCTGTCAATAGCAGTTACTTCATTGTGACAGTATACTGTTCGCAGCCGACCCCTTAGGCTATAGTAACACAATTGCTTTTTCCACTAAAAGAAATGAGTTCTAATAGTCCCCCCCCCCCATGAAGAGAGGCTCTCTCAAGAGGTCTGAATCCCCCCCCCCACCAGGTCTACCAAGCCCCTTGTTGTTAAAAACTCCTAAAATCACATCAGTGTACACATGTGTGTCAATACCAACTGTCGTTCTATCTGCCGAGATGGACCGGGGCCAAGTTAATTATTTTCTTTTCTTTCCTTTTTTTACCCTATGTTGGTAGCCAAGTGTCTCCTTTTATCACTGTGTGTGGGTTGGTAGTGGGAAGGCACTTCATGTGTGGTTGGTGTGCCATGCATGGTCAGCGCTGATAAGATGCTGACATACATGCACAAAAGGTGTAGTTTCATATTGATATATATATAACTGGGTGTGTCATTATTGCAGCCCTGTGCCCTAGCGATACAAGCTGTAGTGGATAGCCCAGTCAAGGGGTCATGACACCAATATCCCACTGCCCATAAGGCTATAGTGGTTTTACCTATACATATTAAAGGTACGGCTGTTATTATGAGGTTACCAAAAAGTTGTATGGTAGGGCCTATACATGGCCTCTATCACCATAAGTAGGTTTGGCTCATAGCAATCTATATAAAGTAGCAGCTACACTATAGGTCCATTCAAAACTGAATTGATGGCATTGGCTGAGGGGAACTGGCATTGGCACTGGGAATTTGGTTAACAGAAAAAAAGCACTACCACTATGGGAGTTTTAGGTAAAAAAATATACGCTGATCACAGCTACAAAGCATCTATCACTAGTATTGCCCTAGGGTAACTATATACAGTTGGGGACTGTGAGATGGGGTATTCTGCCTAAACACATTCAGGGAGAGATGAGAGTGAGAGATGAGAGAAATAAGATAAGAGAGATAAAAGAGAGATATAAAGAGGGAGATACAAAAAAAGTATAATCTTATCCCTTGCTTATCCTTCTCATATCTCATTTATATCATCTTCCCATCTTTTACCTCTCACTGCAAAGGAGAGGAGGAAAAGAGAGATCAGAGAGAGATCAGAGACATGGAGAGAGCAAGATAACATATAAGGGAGATACCACAGAGAAGGGAGATAAGACAGAGAGAGAGAACTCATAGATACAATATAAATATAAGAGAGATCAGAGACAGAAAGCACAATATAGCACTGGTAAAATGCGGGGAGTGAGCAACAAAGTCCCAGCGAATGAAATTAACGGGAAATACATGATGAGATTTAAAGCAAAAAAGGCAAGTTCATTAATGCTAAAAACCAGCTCCCGCTTGGTGATGCCTGGAGGCTGTAGTGGCCGGGGATGATGATGATGATGATGGAATTCAGACGTGATTGTAAATGAAAATGTTTGAAACCATTAGAGGGGGTGGTGAACCGGCACGGCTCACGTACATTCATCACTGCCAGCCATAATGGGACATTATTCTAATTAGCTGCCGTTAATGATGCCTGGGGAGTAATGTGTTCTCTGTATGTATAGAGTTTGTACAGCAACACCTGGTGAGAACATGTCCTCACTATAAGCACTGCATGAATGTTTGCATTTAAGCAAATTAAATATGCTCTAAGAAACACTTTAACCCTTTAAGGAGACATGTCGCTAAAAGATCACATTTATCGTCATGATGCACCACTGCAGACCCAGCGAGTAACTCGCTGGTGCTGCAGTGATGCATCATGCTGACCATTTGGGAGTGTCTCAACCCCGTAGGGCTGGCATGATGCTTGAATTTAGCACTGGCGAGTAACTCACAAGGGCTGTATTCATGCATCATGATGGCCAAGTGCATGATGCATTACGTATGAGTTAAGCATATAAATTAATTACGAGCAAATGAGGCTTAAAGCCACTTAAATGTCTTTCTGTGATATTTATATTGCATTACTGAACTTAAAGCCACTTAAAAGTTCCTTTAAGGCATCTCAACTAAGTGTAAATATATGCAATTATTCGTGCAGTGAAGGGACTGAATCTGCTTATAGTCCAGTTATCTTGAAACGAATATATACAGTCTAGACGCATCACAAATTACATCAGAATGTTTTTCACCATCACATATTTTGGAAAGGCTTATAGAATGACCAAAAGTCAAATCAGAGTGGTGGAACACCCTCACATATGCCAAAATCCAAAATAGCCGCCAACTTATACCAATTACAAAATCGCAGGGCAAAATATCGATGGCTTAATTATTTCAGATATGTTCAGTTTGGGCTCATAGACTATAACTATATAGTCAATAAACCAGGCTACATTGAGCTTTATGCTGTTTAGCTTCATGAAGCATGAATGCAGCTCTGATAACTAATAAACTATTGCTGTATCAAAAGATGATAACAGTAGAGGGTATGAAACAGTAATGGTATACAACCTCAAATAGACCAGTTGCCAGCAGGTACTGAACTATGTGCACATATATCTACACCACCAACCATTACAGCTAAATAAGTTGCTCCATAGTCGTGGTTGACCGGCCAAGCAAGACTCCGGGACTCATAAGTGTTGTAACAAGATTAACGAGAGTAGCTAATGTAACAAATTGGCGCTTGTTAGTTGTTTTTAGTTTGGCTTATAGAGGCAGGGGTTGGGGAGCCCTGGGAAGAGACTCATTTGTTCACTGTGAATTAGCTCGGACAGGCGTATAGTAACCCATTAAAGGGAGTGGTATCTTTTTCAGCAAAAATAGTGGAAAACACTGTGCATTACTATAGCTAAGGCTAAATAAAAAGGTTTCAGGTTACCCATTCCTACCCAGCAAAACAGGCCCAACCCTACAAGTTTTTATCAATATTTATAATTCATTTCAGGGGTATTTCAGAGTCAAGAGTCAAGGCCGTCATTTGCGAGTTGGCACTGAAGTTCGCAAGTCAATTTCTGGGTACATTTCAGGCCAAAACAAAAAATTAAATCCAACCCACCTGCCCTTTATGGCCTAATCTTGGTCGGCCAACATAAATTTGATCCTTGCTTGGAGGGGAAAATAAATGTTGACCCTTTGCTCCGGGGAACTAAAACAATTTTTATTGGTGAGCTCGTTTAAAAATTCACAAACCCTCTGTTAATAGAATAACAGCTCCCTGAGCAGGGAATGATGCATAAAGGTTTCATTCAGCCTGACCCTCACTAGAATGGCCCTTGACCCATCTATTATAGTCCAGCAGTGCCTGACCCTTGTATGAGAGTAGTATTGGCGACATTGGGTGACTCTGATATTTGCCTCTGTGTTCAGGCTTTAATGCTCAGGACATTAGTGTTGAGGACCCTTAATGCTGTGGGTCATTATGCTGTACGTTGTATGCATAATGCCTTGCTGAGGGTGATGATTACTGCCTAGGTTAGCCCTCATCAAGGTGCATTATGGTAACTTGTTGACGCTATGACTGTATTGCACGATTATTATAACTGGTAAAGTTATATATGTTTAGAACTACCTACACCATGTTATGAAGGTGTATAAAATTTGAATTGAAACACCCTATAACTGTTGACTCAGAGAAGCCATACTCTCATAATAAAAGGTGCTTTGACAGTACCGGTTAGCTCAGATAAGAATGCTGATATTTCAGCTAGCATATACCCAGTAAACAAAAAACGTTATACACCATTTTATAACGTTATAATTATGACGTTAGATAACGTTTCTCTAAGGCTCCTTACTATGGCATAACGTTATATGAAATTTTATAACGTTATTTTGACGTAAAATAAAGTTTTTTTGTTAGCTGGGTATACATATCTATTTTGCAGCAGTATATTAACTGTGATATAATACTAGATAAACCTGTATGTATAACATAATACTTACCTCTATATGGCTAACCATGCTATGTTACAAACTGACGGTACCCCCCCCCCCCCTCTCTCACCACCTGAGCAAAGACCATGCAAGCCAAGACGGATGGAAAGCCCACATCTCCCTACCCCCCCTCCCCCCCTCCCCTCCCCCTGCACACATCCCCCTCCCTTCCATCACCATACATTGTATCCCCCACTCATGCTCGGACACATACTAACACCAAAAAAAGGTCTGTCATACTACTAAAAAATGAGTAGTTGCTTTGACCCCCTGGACTTTGACAACCATAAGGGTCTTGTGGTCATGGCATGTAATATCTGTAGTTTATACGGCAAAACCATAAGAATATCCTACTTCCTACCACAAGCAGATATTCTAGGTGTGTGTGAGACCTGGCTTGATAAGCATCATGATACCTCCATGGTATCCTACCCAGGATATAACATTGTGCGAATGGATCGTAGGCCCCATGTAGACAAGGACTGTGGAGGGCAATTATTTTATGTAAAGGAGGATATTACAATCACGGTCTGTGATGAAGAATCAATAATATGCCCTAATTATGAGATCCTCACGTTGCTTCTTGAATTCCACACCACACTTTATAAAGTAATACTAGTCTACAAACCCCCTGAAGCCAGTAACCAACCCTTAATTGACTTTCTGATTAGCATTCTTGACAATACCCTTCCTACACGTAAGCTTATAGTAATGGGTGATTTCAACATTGATCTGTTGACATTATCAAGGGCAGACGAGCGTCGAATAAACTCCCTAAAAAGCCATAATGGTCTGACACAACTAATCACTGTGCCCACTAGGGTAAGGGAAGGCACTAGAACGCTTATTGATCACCTGTACACTAATTGTGATTATGTAACACACCAAGGGGTGATAAATTCCTTCATAAGTGATCATATGCCAATCTTTATGATACTGAAACATGAGCGTAATACAATTAAAAAGGTCAAAAAACTAATACGAATTTATAAAAACTATAACTTTAACACATTCCTTGATGCTTTCAAAGGTGGCCCATGGCTGGACTACAATGTTAATTCCTCCCCCAATGCGCTGTGGGATATATTTTTCAAGAATCTTATAAGTTCACTCACCATCACTGCCCCCCTAAGACAGGCCTACGTGACCATCGACAAGCCCGAATGGCTAACAGATGATATCTTAGCCCTAATGCAAGAAAGAGACAGATTCTTTAGGCGAGCAAGGCAATATAATAACCAGGAAGACTGGGACGCAGCCCATAGGCTACAACAGCAGGTTGATACTGATAGTGACAACAATAAGCGTAATAAAGTAGCTGTTCTATTAGAGAAATACAAAAATGATCCTGAAAGCTTCTGGAGGGGTGTAAGGAAACTTCTCCCCAAATATAAAGGTGATAGGATTAATAAACTGATTGATGATTCAACTCGTCAGGAGATCACTGGTAATAGCATTCCTGACTATATAAATAACTTCTTTACCACTATTGGTATGAAGCTAGCCTCAAAACTGCCTAAGCTCCCATATATTAGTCATATAAGCCAGCACTCCAATAACAACAAGGACCTGCTCTACCATCTCTTAAATGAAGAGCATGTCACAAAAGCAATAAGGAGCATTGATACAACCAAATCATCAGCCATTACTAATGTTAAAGCTAAGGTGATAAAACAGCTTCTCTTAGTGGATGGGTCTAAACTTAGAACAATATTTAATGCCTCGCTACTTACTGCAACCTTCCCTAGTAAATGGAAGCATGCAGTAGTCTCTCCGATCCCTAAGAAACCTAATAGCAGATCAGTAAATGACCTCAGACCTATAAGTCAGCTCCCCTTGCCTAGTAAAATTTTAGAAAAATTAATAATCAATAGACTAATAGAATATATTGAAGACAATAACATAATTAACAAAGCACAGCACGGTTTCCGAAAACATCACTCAACCATTACAGCTGTTGGTGATTACCTGAATATGGTGTATAACAACTACAACAATAGACAAACCACCTTCTCACTATTTTTAGATTATAAGAAAGCGTTCGATACAGTCTCACATAAAATATTACTTAAAAAACTTCAGGATATAGGACTTAGTCAAAATAGCTGCAACTGGTTTAAATCTTATCTTAGCGAAAGAACACAAAGTATCTCTGTCAATAATCTAATTTCGAAATCACTCCCCATTAATTATGGTGTACCCCAAGGCTCCACAGCTGGCCCAATTTTATTTATAATATATATTAATGACATAGTTCATCACGTTGGCGATTGCAGTATAACTCTATACGCAGATGATGCTGTCATCTCATCAACATCCCCTGTCCTACTCCAGCAAGCAATTGATAACCTCTCTACCTGGTGCATAAGAAACTCGCTGACCATTAATGAAGCCAAAACAAAATGGATGTTCCTTGGCCCAAAACCACCTCAGCAAAGATTCACAATAAACAATAAAGAACTAGAGGAAGTACACATCTTTAACTACCTAGGGATAAAGTTAGACAATAGCCTAGAGTTTGCAAAACACATCACTGACCTCTATGATAAGACCTCCTCAAAAGTAATCCAACTAGCTAGAATTAAGAAATTTGCAGATACCACCACATCAATAGCCATTTATAAAAGCACTATATTGCCACACCTTGATTATGGTGATGTAGTATATGATGAAAATTCAAAAGCAAACTTAAAAAGACTACAATTGGTACAAAATAAAGCCCTGAGAATTGCACACAATATAAGGCTAGGTCCCAACCCCCGCTTAAATACTGCACAGCTTCACCACAATGCGAATTTAAAAATGTTGAAAGAAAGGAGACTATTACATCTGCTTCACCATGCTTTTTATCTTAAGCAAACAGGTCAATATACTGATAACAGGAGGCTACAAACTAGGCATTTCGATGGAGTAAGACTCTGTCAAGTCAGGGTCAGGCACCCGGTTTTTGAAAAATCACTCCACTATAGGGCAGTCAATATATGGAACAATTTAAAGACTAAATATACGCTAATAGTGGAAAAAAACATTTTCAAAGATATCATTGGGAGGGACTTTCCGAATTGCTTTATAATCCCACTTCAATTATGAGACCCACAATCTCAACCCCCCCTCCCCCCCCCCCACCACCACTATCTCTGTCATTACTAACCACACATAACTGATGGAATTTTCCACAGTATGCCGTGAGTACCTGAATTATTAACAATCCTCATCAGATGGAACTTCCACTGTACTGAGAATTTAACCCTAACTGTCATATTTATGCCTATGTCATCATTGTTGCAATGTTGTTATACACCTATCTTCAATGTTAGAAACGAACACTCACCAATGGATGGAATTTCCACCACTGGAGTCATTATATGCTTATGTTAAACTATACCTTACCTTCTGTATACACATGCTGTTGCTGCTGATATGTGATGTTACCTAAGCTGTTACTATGTCAATAATACTCCTGTTGTTGTCTTGCTGTCATTATTTCCCTTATAATACGACTTTTCATAGCGAGCACCTCATACCTCAACCACCCCCCCCCTTCACAACCACTCCTGTATATAACTCATTCCACCCACAAGCTAAGTGTCACCTGCTGCCCCTTCCCCTTCCCCACACCACCACCCCACCCCCCCCCCGCCCCCCACACCCCCCCCCCCCCCCACCCCCCCCCCACCCACTGTGATCGTTTTCCTCCTGTCTTCAATGCATGATGTTTGTGATTTCCATACAGTAGTATTAGAAAAACTATAGTACAAATTCCGAACACGTGAGGGGCATATGGAATTTCCAATGCCTCACCTGTAAGACAACTTGTCGCTTACATAAGTAAGTGGTACTGTATAAACCATGCCTTGACAAAACCTGACATATATAGGTTATAATTTATAAAGCATACTTGTTATTTCTGCCTGAATTGTATGACACATTGTTGCTGCCAAACACTAATTCAACCAACCAGACATTTTCATATGGGCCCAGGTGGCAGAACGGCCAGCCGAACCTGGTGTATAAATAAGTCTCTATGTACTGATTTAGCCCAAATAAAACTTTGTTAAAAAAAACATCTGTTACATACTGTATTATATGTTATGCCCTACCAATTTTGAAGTATGTTGTAGATCGAAGATTATTTTTGAAATAAATACACATTGATAACTCAATGCTAAGGGTCATATGACTCATAATGCTGAGGACTCAATGCGGAATGCATTTGTGCTGAGAGACTTGATGCTGATGGCCTTAATGATGAGGGCCCTAATATTTGGGCCTTGGTTCTGCAGGCTTTATTGTGGATGGTTATACTGCTAAGGGTCTAGTACCCTTAAAGGGGCATTCTCACCACTCACACTTACCACATAGTAGACTAGAACAGTACTAGAACTGTGAGAGGGATACGCTGGGCGATTATGCCACTTTAATACTGCAAGGTTTAATACTGAGGGTGAGAGTCTTTATTCTGGGAGCCTAAATATGAATTTGAGACTAAGTTTATACACTAGACATAGAGCTTATGTGAATGAATTTTACCTAACTTTACAGCAAGGCCCAATGCAAAGTGCCCCCCCCCCCATACTGGACAATTGATTGATGTCCGTCTTCATTGTTACATCAAGGTGGGGGCACAAGGTTGGTCACAGATGCTGGGGTGAGGGAGTACTTAAAGTTGTGGGATTTAACCCTTTAAAGGAGCGGATAAGTCCATTATTATTCAATGATGGACTGATGCAGTGCAGTGAGTAACTCAACGGCAACAAACCACCATTTCAGGTGAGTTTCAACCTTACATAGTCAGCATAATACATGAACGCAGCACTGGTGAGTTATTTGCCACAGCTACATTCATGTATCACGAAAACCAATGAATTAAAGTACGTTGTTCTACTGAAATGGTTCAGAACCAGCAGAGATTAAGCCGATTTAGGAGTGGAAAATTAAGTCCCTGGAAAATCACACAAAGGGCTTCTAGGTGCTGGAGGAGGTCACAACATTTAAAATTCTGGAAAAACCGACAGGCCTAGGGTCAATTCAGGTTCCACTGCCTTTCAGAGGCACGACTGAAAAGACATTAGAGAGGAGAAGAAAAAGCCATGAAAAAAAAACATGGCGGAAATAACAAAGGGGAGGACGTAATAACCAACCATTTTCCCCTGGTTCCCAGTTGGCTCCTATTGCCCTTTGGGAAATGGACTTCTTTTGAAAAGAAGAAAAGAGGAGAAAATAAATTGAAAAAACGGATTTAGTTCATTGTTTGAGAAGTTCTGAGTGTGGAGCCTGATGGCTGTAGATACAGTTTTCTGTTACACGTCTGGCAGTTCGACACCTTAAAGGCCCTATAGTGCTTTAATGTGTTATGCCTGCTGCCGTCATGGTGCATGAGTATACTGATCTGGGCTGTAGTTGTACATCATAAACCTTTGGGGAGTGTAACAACCACATGGTTTGGCATGAGGCTTGACTGTACCACTGAAGACTTACTGAACAGCATTGCCCTTTTGCATCATCTTGATAAGGGAACATTGTGCTTTTAATATTATTGTTGTAGTTAATTACAGCACTGTGCGGTCATTAAAGTCGATGCAAGTATTTCACAATGTAATGGTGCAGACTCAGCAATTGCCATATTCATGGAAAATCATCATTAGATTAGAATGCCTAGGTCTGATATCTAAAAATTAGGGCCTATAGCATTATAATTGCTTCCTTCAATTTACATAATATAGACAAAATAATTCAACCCAAACCAATACACCATTAACTTGTTCTGTTATAAGCCAACCCCTTATCCAAACCATATTTCCAATGTCAACGTTAAAGCTCCAAGTTGTTTCTAAAATCTTGAAAATCTTGAACTATTTCTGTCTGGTTTGGCTCCTCTGGGCTGATAAAACTCATTACTTTCAAACTAAGATGACAAAACTTTTTTTTTCTAGTACCCTCTTTAGGTGTAAGACAAAAATTTACAAACCTAAGATGACAAAACAGCTTTTTCTGACAGTTTTATGGAGACAAATATGTGATTTTGTCCCCATGGGTTCTCTAAGCTGATCCACGGGTGCCAATTGGTGTGTTGCTAATTGGATTGAATTTTAATTGATACTTGACAGTATCGCTTCAATGGAAAATCAATTCAGAGTGGACGTAATATAGGATGAGTTGTCAAGAGGCCATCTGTATCTTCATGGTTTATTGCATTTTTTATTATTAGTGTGAGGGGAAACTTGGCTGGATTCGGGTAGCCTGAGATAGAGTAGTAACACTATGTAAGATATGGTTTTCGACACTAGGCGAGATATTCATTTTGTCCTGGCCCACTTTTCAGTTCATCCAAGAGTGCACATAAAGATTAGATCAAATGGGCCAAGTAAATGTGCTCCTTATAACAGGAAGTTGTTTATATAGTGTTTTATGAGATTCAACATTGAATTTTAAAAAACTGTGGTAACACAACAATAACTCTGAAACTTTCAAAGAAGAATCTGTCTTTTATCTAATCTATTATTCATTACATTCAGACAAAATAAATTCACAGCTTTTGTATAACACTTTGGAGTTCAATAGAAACAATATACTTGGTTCACCCATATTACAATTGTGACAGTATTGTTTGCAGAATTTACCATATTAACACAATGCCATTTTTATATCTCACATTAAAAAATATATCCGATTCCCCCCGTGAATCCTAATTGAGAAGAGTGTATCAAACAGCGTCAGCTCAACCTCTTGATAGCTATACATATATGATAAACATATACCATTGTGTGTTATTATTAAGTCAAATATCTAATGATATTTGTAAGTAACTTAAGAATTATGAAAAATGAGAGTTCAATTTGTGCAATTCATAATCATTTTAACTTTGAGTACCTCTACCCTATATCATTTCCTTGATGATGCAATGAGATAAAGCTCATTTTTCATGACACAGGATGTAGCGTTTCAGTCTTGCTGGTCCTGGGAGAGTCCTCACCACTGATGGCTGAAGTGAGACAAGGTTATCCCGTATACAGCCTCGGCAGTACCACTGCAGTAACTGAGGCTGCCTGAGAAACCTAAGTACTCCATGAATCTGGTCAACAGCCATCTCTAATGGTTTCCTAATTCCCTCAACGTCATAGATGTCAAGCTTGGTAGGATAGACATCTGGGTAGACATCCAGGGACTCGTCACTGAACTCCAACAGATCAGCCATTTGTTGGGCCCAATAGTCAGGGAAGCTGCATTTCTTTTGGTTGCCTGGTACCTCTTGAAGTTCTTCCCACTTGGCTTGCTGAAAACCTCTCCACATATCATATAGTTCAAAATCTTCTGAACCATACTCATCATCATCGGTGTACTTCTGCAGTCCAGTGGAAATAGCCAGTTCCATGTTGCTGAGTTGTGTCTGTGCTCCATGTGAGACCCTTATACCAGCCTGTAGCAGGATCATTGGTGTATCAAGGAAGCGGCTTCCATGAGATCTCATCAAATGGCCTATAAACACAGTAGACTGTAGTAAGACATCTGCCCCGTGTCTGATAAGCCACTTGATTGTGTTACTGCTGGTACCTTCACTGACGGCACACTCCAGGGCTGTTCTGTGCTGCCCATCCTCCGTGATGATGTTGCATCCATTCAGGAAGACCATGTCAAGCTGCTGCTTCAGGAACATGTATTGACCTTGAGCATTGCGTTGTGTTATGAGTCTGTGTAGCACCGGTGCCCGACAAGCCACCTTACAATTGACATCAGCACCATGCATTAGCAGCAGCTCAATGAGATCAAATGGACAACTATCATTCCGTAGTGCCAGGCCTAGTGTTTCTAAAGCAACAGAAGTTGTCAATTTCACTCCAGCATCAAGTAGCATCTTCACCACCTCTGTTGACCCTAGAATCGCGGCTTCATCTAGTGCAGTCCTATCACCCCATTCGACAATGACTGCTCCATAACAACTTAACTTTACCTTGTGTGAAACATTTGGTCTGCCCCATGCTGCAACAGAAGCTGGGCAATCTTTGGGCGACTATATGGGTGCCTATAATTAAGAATTGCAAACAATAAAGGAATATTTTCCCATTGATCATCATGGTCATTTGGATCTGCACCGTGTTTAAGCAGCAACTCCACTACCGAAATCCAACCTTCACTTATTGCTTCGTGTAGGGCAGACCTTTGTACCCATTTTTCCTCATCATAACTTCCAATATTTACCCTGTGTTTTACATTTGGGTTCGCTCCATGCTCCAAAAGGAGCTTTGCAATAGCGGTGCCGTCCCCATCATCACCACCTTGTTGAACTCCCTTCAAGTTTAACAAAGGTATATTTTCAAGTTCATCATCATGGTTATTGGGATCTGCCCCATGCTGTAGCAATAACTCAATGAGATCTGGTGAACATTCGTGTCTGATTGCCAGTGCCAGTGGGTTTTGTGAGCCTTGAGATGGTGTGATCTTGACAACAGCGTCAAGAAAGATCTTCACTATCTCTGAACTCCCAAATGCTGCTGCATACTGTAAGGTTGTTGTATGTACCCATTCTGAAGTACGCCATTCCCCTACGTCTCTCAGCACTATTACATGTGGGTTTGCCCCATGCCTCAAGAGCAGTTGGAGAATAGTTGTCTCATTCCTACACCATGCAGAATTCAAGATTGCTTGAAATATAGGAACATTTTCTAATTGACCATCATGGTCATTGGGATCTGCCCCCTGTTTTAGGAGTAGCTCGATGAGATCCAGAGAACAATCTCTGTTCTGTAGTGCCAGTGCGAGTGGGTTTTGTGATCCGGCAGTCGTTGTGCATTTTGCACCAGCATCAATGAGGATCTTTGCTACATCAGTATACGCAATCCTTGCTGCTTCATGTAGGGCAGACCTCTGGACACGTTGTATTTTATTATTTTCAGTCGTAACTAAATTCAACCTGTGTGTTATATTTGGGTTTGCTCCATGCGCCAACAGGAGGTGGACAACCTCCAGGGTCAAAGGGTTGATCTCGTCAATGTTATACATAATAATCACATAGCTTAGTAACTCTATACTAAGCCTTTCCTCCATATTCAGTAACTCATTCACATCCCAACCACTTTCAAGAATGGTCCTCAGCTCTTCTATATTCTCATTTCTCACAATCTTTTTGATGATGTCAGACCTTTTCTGGTTTGATCCTTCATCCAGGCTAATTGTCCAATCAGACATATCAACATCAGGATCGGAATCAATATGCCACTCAGCATCCGTTTCATACCAATAACAGCCTTCTGCCATTGTAATGTTTCAATTGGTTAAGTCAACTAATTACATGGCCGCATAACTGGCCACTATGTAAGTAGGTTGCAAGGAAAGGTACATCTACAGATTTGGGTGTGGTTGGACATATATATATATTTCTTCTCTCCATTGACTAGAAGATGATCTTCTTACAGTTCATGGTTAGGATGGGCCTGTAATCAAAAAAGTAGAAAAAGTCATTCTAGCAAATGTAAGACATTGTAGAGACCAGACAATGTTATTGACTGCACTGTGACAATATCCTGTTGAAAAAATGGAGAATCAATGTTGAATTTGACGGTGCATCACATTAATTGTGATTTACCGTAAGACACTGGAAAACTCATTAATTTTACATTGAACATCCGCAAACCAGTACAGTAAAACTATACATGTGTATTCATTAATGGTGAATCTCATATCAAATGTTTGCCCAGCAGGTGGCAGCTTGGTTCGATAGAGAGACTTTACTGGTAGCTCTCACTTTAATTCATACCTAAATGTATCAGATTCATAAAGATATCCAAGTATCTCAAAATTGCACAATCAAAATCGAAGCCTTTGGCATATTAAAGATAAAAAAAAATTATATTCTCCCCTTTTGAGACCCTGGGAACTAGTAAGGATAGTATTAACAATTGTATATTGTTATGATGCATTCAATTATACTTCTAATGCCAATATTTACAGGCCTGGAATTAATATACATTAATAAATCAAATTATAATTATAATCCGAATTGAATAGCAAAGAATCATTGTATAATAATGATGAATCACCATAAAAATAGAACAGGAAAGGCCTGTAAATCTTATGGGGAAAACAAAATATGGTTACCATAAAAAAAAGAGGTGAAGGTCTGGTGTTACTAATTTTGCGGGTTATTTTTACAGAGGGGGGAACAGTTGGGGAGCTCCCCCTTCACACCTCCCGAGTGTGGTTGAACTTTTTTATATACTTTTCCGAACATGAGCATCTTCTCCTGCCAAGGAAAGAGGAGTAGAGTTATGTTTCTTCACCCCCAGCCTGAAAAGATATTGCCCATGGCCAAACTAGTTTAAAGGACAGCCAGCCCCACCCCCTCTCTGGACATGTCGTTTTGAGAGTTGGTGGTATCATTCACATGTTAAAAACAGATCTTAAAATACATTTTAACAAATCTGCGTGGAAGCTATTCAGGAGCCTGACACATTTCTACATACCTTGAGTGTATGAAGTAGCCTGACAGAGAAGGTTAATGGATCCGTTATGTGTATCAGTCCTGGTTTCACCTGCTGATCGAGTCACAATGGTATGTGTCCGCCCCCTAGATATGTGTGCCATATTATGCTACATTATATCTGTAGACACAGGATTTATCTCTCCTTATCTCCCCCACCATTCATTCTTAACCTACTTCTACTACCAAACTGTAAATATATATTTCTATATATGCATACATGAATGCAGCCCCGGGCATGCAACCCTGGTGTGTCCACTCACCTGGAGCCCGTTTTTCCCCATTAGTTGAATACGGTAGCTGATTCGGGGTCGATTTATTTTTATGCCGAAGTGCTGGTGTAGCCACCTGGTGGTGCTTCCAGGCACCAACAGGACTAGGCATATGACATTTGCACTTCACAAAAAGTCAGAATGGGCACTGCCATCTTGGATTTCACCGCCATCTTGGATTAAGGAGTCACAACACGACAATAATATAAATCAACCTTTGATAGGTCCTGAGGTTGATTATAATCATACCTACCCCCTCTAAAATGGACACAAGGAATTTAATGGTTCTATTGGTTTGTTGATAATACAGCTGGTTGCCTAGCAACAGCTATTCTAATTGTTTATATGTCTAGCAACACACATTTCCATGGTCCTGAGGTTAAAAGTTCAAGGCTTTTTCTTCTCTATAATATCTTTTCAGCGGTGCCTCTGAAGGGCAGTGGAAGATGAATTGACCCTAAGCCTGTCGTTTTTTCCAGGATTTTAAATGTTGTGACCTCTTCCAGCACCTAGACGCCCTTTGTGTGATTTTCCAGGGACTTAATTTTCCGCTTCCTAATCAGTTTGATCTCTGCTGGTCCTTTTAAGGACAGCAATGTGTTTTGTGTGATTTTCCAAGGTAACTCTTGTCCATTTCATGACATGATGCACCAACATAGCACTGACACTCTCTGATTTATCTCTTCTCTTTCTCACTCAACTATCTCACTCTCCTTTTAAAATATCTCTTTCCCTCATAATCTACCCAATCATTTCTGAGAGTGTTTGCCATTAAGAATAAAGTTGGCACTCAAAGTTAAACCGCTGCCTATAAATAGCTGTAGTCTTTGAAGTTTATACTTCCAGATGAATTCATGCCGATGAGCGTATTGGCACAAAAAGGTGTAAAATGTATCCCTAATGTAGAAGCATTATTAAACAATATTGAGAGGGAAAGAGAGTAGCTATTAAAGCTTGTATCGCACATGAACGTCGTTCACATCATATGTATTGATATATTCAAAACTGAATTAATGGCACAGGCTGAGGGGAATGGGCAGCAACACGTGGAATATAGTTAACGGAAAATAAACTACCAACATGGGAGTTCAGACAAAAAATATAAGTGCACAGAAGCTACAAAGCATCTATCAATAATAGGGCCCTCAGCTAACTGCGGTCGGTGACTGTGGGATGGGTATTCTGACTGTACAAAATATAATTATGAAGATACATTTTGAAGGAGATAGAAGGTAAGATATGGGTAGATCTAGAGGGACACATGCAAACAACACAAGAAGAAAAAGATAAGGATTGATTTTATGATGCATTCTTGACCGCGGGAACACATGCATGTTGTGAATATTACTTGATAGAAGTTCCCAAAATCTATACCCAATCCATGTGATACAGACCCACATATCAAAACACATTGTTACACCCCTCCATTAAGCATAATGCTCAGGCATGAAATAATGATACACAAAACACAAACTACCGTATCCCAGTATGGTATCGAGACATTAACAAAGATGTTTCTTACTTACCCTTTAAAAATCGCATAGTACTACACACTTTATGGTCATGATGCATGTATGCAGCAATGGTGAATAACTCAAAAGTGATACAACAAAGCATAATGGGATTGGTAAATTCCCTCAGAGTCCAAGTGATGCATAAATGCCACCAATCACCATCAGCAGCTTACTACCCTTTCCCTCCCTCCCAAACCTTCAATTCACCATGCAATAAACCATGCAGATACAGATGGCCTCTTGATAACCCCTCCTATATTGCGTCCGCTCCGAATTGATTTTCCCTCAAAGCGATACTGTCAAATATCAATTAAAATTCAATCCAATTACCGGCACACTGGTCGGCACCCGTGGAAGAGCTTAGAGGACCCAGGGGGACGAAATCACAATATTTATCTCGATGAAGCTGTCAGAAAAAGCTTTTTTGTCATCCTTAGTTTGGATGTAATGAGTTCTGTGAGCCCAAAGGAGACAAACCAGACAGACCTGGTTCAACATTTTCTCAGATTTTAGAAACAATTCGAGGCTTTAATTTGGTCTGAATCCCTGATGATCAGAGTTGACATCGGGGATAGGGTTACAATAAGGGGTCGGTTGTTAAATTGACATGGTCCGACTTTTATCAATATTTTGAACTAGACTTAAATGTGTTCAAAATGTCATTACAATATCATATTTGAATGATCGGGCACAATAAGATATAGATGATGGGCAAAAAGAGGCAATTAAGAGGTTCCCATGATGTATGGCCATATTGAACATTCTGGTTCATTTTTGGCAAAAAAAAAGATTTTGAGCCCTAATCATCAGACCATGCCACGTTAACTGGAAAAGGTCATGCTGTGTTGGTTCTGGTTGGATTGCTATGTCAAAATGATGTAAAGCAAAGGAAAGATTACATCACAATATTGTTTAAGTATCATAGTGAGGTTTCCTTAATTGTTTTTGTTTTCCATAAACATGCCAAACTGTATGTCTACATCATTACTCTGTGAATGGAGGCAGGGCTGTTATATAACTCCTCAGTGCTGAAATCAAACTTCATACCAAACCTATTAGATCGGTGCACTCCTGAAAGGCTTATGATGCACAAATGCAGCCCTAGTAAGTCGACTCGCCAAGGCTATAATGCTACATATGCAGACAAAGGACATTACACATTAATTCACAATAAGGCCATTAAAGTGTTAAACTGACAGTCATGCATGTGACAGAATGCTGTCTCCACACCCATCCCTCCCTGTAAGCAGAATTTCCTCTCACAATGAACTACAACCGTTTTTCAATTTATTTTCTCCTAATTTCTTCTTTTCAGAAGAAGTCCATTTCCCAAAAGGGCAATGGGAGCCAAATGGGAACCAGGGGAAAATGGTTGGTTATTACTGCCTCTCCTTTGTTATTTCCACCTTGTTTTTATTTCAAGGCTTTTTCCTCTCCTCTATAATGTCTTTTCAGTGGTGCCTCTGAAAGGCAGTGGAACCTGAATTGACCCTAGGCCTGTCGGTTTTTCTAGAATTTTAAATATTGTGACCTCTTCCAGCACCTAGACGCCCTTTGTGTGATTTTCCAGGGACTTAATTTTCCGCTCCAAAATCGGTTTGATCTCTGCTGGTCCATAACCCTTTGAGTACAACAATGTGCTTCAATTGATTTGGTTTTATGATACATGTATGTGCTGCATTATGTATAATGCTGACTATGTAAGGTTGAAACTCACCTGAATTTGTGGTTTGCTGCACAAATTCAGTGCTGTTGAGTTATTTTACTGCACTGCATCATGAAATAATGAAGGCCTCGTCCGCTTCTTTAAAGGGTTAAATGCCACAACCTTAAGTACTCCCTCACCCCAGCCCCTGTGACCAACCTTGTGCCCCAATCTTGATGTGACAATGCAGTGGGACATCCATCAATTGCCCAGTATGGGAGCGGGCACTTTGCATGGCACCTTGCTGTGAAGTTTGGTAAAATTCATTCATAAGCTTCGTGTCCAGTGTATAAACTAAATCCCTAAGTTTATATTTAGGTTTTCAGAACCCTCACCCTCAGTATCGAACCTTGCAGTATTACTTCAGAGTGGGCGTAATCTAGGACATGTTATCATGGTTCATTACAGGTTTAGGAGGGTGGAAAGAGGGAGTTAGTTACTGAGGCCTAACACTAAAATAACCTGTATTCCGGTAACCCGACCGACCCTTTTATTTTGGCCCGACCTTAAAATATCAAATAAAGACTCCATAAATTAGATGCTACCTTACATCTCATCTCATGATCCTAAAAATAATTCTCTTAGAAAATAAGAAAAATCGACAGACCTACCCAATTCTCATTTGCCCATGTTACCGGAACACAGGTTACTTTTTTGTTAGGCCTGGTGGTGATTGGTGTCATTTATGCATTGCACAGGCTCTTATATTAGGGAATGTATAAGTGTCATGATGCTTTGATGTGGCTCACCATACTCACCCTAAAGGGTACGTAAAACGCATCAGTGTGTGAATGTATCAATACCAACTCTCTTCATACATACACAGATGGACCAGGGCCACTTTCATGATTAATTCTTTTCCTATATGACTCCATATTTGGTACCGGGTAGCCAAGGCTCTTCTCTATTTATCACTGTGTGTGTAGTAGGAGTAGTGGTAGTGGGTAGGGGTTATTCTTTAAGTCTTTCTGTATGTGCATCAAGGTTAGGTGGTGCTATATTTGGATCGTGTGGGGCTAAAAAGAAGTCTCTGAGGTATCGGATGATGACTTTTGCACAAGATCTCACTGAGATATAGTAGTTTGTGTCTTATGCATCATGATTTCATGCCTGCGCATTATGTTTTAACCCATTAAACCTAGGGGTAGTGGCATAAGGATGTACATGTGTTATATCTAAAGACGAATACTGTAGCGTCCACCGAAAAGTCAAAGAAAGACCAGACTCGTCAAGTTGAATGAACGGTGATATTTTATTCCCTGGCACGTCAGAGCGATCCTCCTTCTTTCAAATTTCAAGCAAGACAAGACATTCCGACTTGCACTATATAGTCATTACCTTCCGTCCCCCCGGCGCCAAAATATTTCATCCCAGCGACCGGTGGCATTTCCAACGCCCACCATTCATCCAACAGCCACACCGACCAACTCCGTCCCCCTCCAACTGGACCCCTTTAAACTGTGTTTACATGTGTCTAGCCGGGGCGGCAGAAGGAAGCCACAGCCTCCCCTCCGCCACCGCTACAATACCTTCTTTGTACCACTTCGATCATCCTAATGAATTTGTCTAAAAAAAAGAGAGCAAGACGACAGCGAGAAAAAGAAGAAATAGATCAGAGAGGGTCAGTGCTATTTGATGCATCATGTTGGAAAATGGACAAGGGTTACATCAGGTACACTGAAAATCCATAGATTAATAGGGTTAGTCAGTACAGACTATCCTCGTTTCGTCATATGTGTGTTAGTCATAATGGCAAAGTTATATTCAAAAATGACTGAGGGGTCAGTCAGTAGTGGCTAACCTAGGTTCATCATCAGTGTGTTTTATTTGTATACCACTAGTTGGGGCCACCTGTAAGATACCATGACCACCACTCAGTGGCTCCCCCTGGAAATAAAAAGACTAAGGTGGGTTGGTCAGTACTGACCAACCTGACAATAATAACTTACCTAGGTTAGTCGTATAGGGAGCCAAAAAATGACTAAGTAAGGCACTAGTTACTGAGATATTGGTCGTATAGGGAGCCTCGGAATATCAGTGTATTTATTACACTATGCTCTTTTGTTGTCGTGATGCATGAATACAGCCAAGGTGAGTAGACACACCAGGGCTGCATGCCCGGGGCAGCATAAATACACCACATATAGGAGATATATTTAGGCCTACAGTTTGGTAGTAGAAGTAGGTTAAGAATGATAGTGGGGGGCGATAAAGTAAAGATAAATCCTGTGGCTACAGATATGATGTAGCATCATATGGCACACATATCTAAGGGGCGGACACATACCATTGTGACTAGGTCAGCAGGTGGAACCAGGACTGATAGATGTAAGCAGATCCATTAACCTTCTCTGTCAGGCCACTGCATATAATCCACGTATGTAGAAACATGTAGGGCTTATTATAGAAAACTGGATAGGGAGTAAAAACTGTGAAATGCTTCTAGTTGTGCTTTATATCAAACCGCCATACAGAAATGTCAGAGGCACTTGTCTGATTTTCAGAACTTGGTTGTGTTTGAGGCATGGAATTTAAGGTGCATATGTTCCGGGGGGAGGGGGGGGGGGAGGAGTCCTGAATAGCTTCCATACAGATTTGTTGAAATTTATTTCAAGATGTATTTATTATGAGCGCTATAACTCTCGGGGTTATGGTGGTATAAAGAGGAGTCTTGACAATTCACCAGAGGGCAGGCCTGTGCATATTGGCCTGACTTATTATATTTACAATGTTGGTCACTAGATGGCCCCAGGGGGTAGTTCCAGATCCCGCCACAGGGGCGCTCATATCACCCTACCTGGAGAGCTCAGGGACAGGGGCCCGGTCTTACCTATCTGACCGCCGACGTGACCACATCTACCCTCGCCAAAAAACTTTGATTTGTGCTGGTGGACTTGTGTGATATGTGCCTTCAGGGGTTTGTTACGCAAGGCCCATGTGACATCGTCGAACCAGGAGATAACGGTGTCTGACATTTCCTTCTGTTCTTGGGGTCTGTTACTTCGCCTACCAAAAACCAAGACTATCCAATATGGTGAACGAGTGTTGGCTTCAATTTTGATTGTGTAATTATTTAGATACTTGGATTTCTAATACATTTAGGTATGATTCATTGTGATAGCTTCCACTAAAGTCTCTCTATCAAACCAAGCTGCCACCTGGTGGGCAAACATTTGATATAAGATTCACCGTAATTACAATTACAGTGATGCACCATCAAATTTTACTTTGAATCTCCGTTATTTTTAACAGGATATTTTTACAGTGTAGTCAGTCAAATTGTCTGGTCCCTATCATGTTTTACATTTGCTAGAATGACTACTTCTACTTTTCTGATTACAGGCCCAACCTCAACATTAGCTGTAAGAAGATCATTTTCGAGTAAATGGAGAGAAGAGAGATCACGTCCAACCACACCAAACTCTGTATACATTTCTTTGCAATCTCCTTTCATAGTGGGCCAGCAATGCTGCCATGTTATTAGTTAATAAGGACTTAGCCCATTGCAACTCACACTGAAACAGCACAATGGCTGACTTCTGTTATTGGCATGAAACGGATGCTGTGTGGGATTTTGATTCTGATTCTGATCCTGATTCTGATGTTGATGTGTCTGATTGGACAATTAGCCTGGATGAAGGATCAAACCAGAAAAGGTCTGACATTATCAAAAAGATTGTGAGAACTAAGAACATAGATCAGCTGAGGACCATTCTTGAAAGTGGTTGGGATATAAATGAGTTGCTGAATATGGGTGAAGGGCTTAGTATAGAATTATTAAGTTATGTGATTATTATGTATAACATGGATGAGATCAACCCTTTGACCCTGGAGGTTGTCCACCTCCTGTTGGCGCATGGAGCGAACCCAAATCTCACACACAGGTTAAATTTAGTTACGATAAAAAATAATAAAATACAATGTGTCCAGAGGTCTGCCCTACATGAAGCAGCAAGGATAGCGTATACTGATGTAGCAAAGATCCTCATTGATGCTGGTGCAAAATGCACAACCACTGCTGGATCTCAAAACCCACTAGCACTGGCACTACTGAACAAAGACTGTTCTCCGGATCTTATCAAGCTACTCCTAAAAAACGGGGCAGATCCCAATGACCATGATGGTCAATATGAAGATGTTCCTATATTTAAAGCAATCTGGTATTCTATAATTCTGAATGAGACAACTATTCTCCAACTGCTCTTGTGGCATGGAGCAAACCCACATGTAAAAGTGCTGGAAGATGTAGGAGGATCAACAAAATCAGAATGGGTACATACAACAACCTTACAGTATGCAGCAGCATTTGGGAGTTCAGAGATAGTGAAGATCTTTCTTGACGCTGGTGTCAAGATCACACCATCTGAAAGCTCTCAAAACCCACTGGCCCTGGCACTCAGACAAGAATGTTCACCAGATCTCATTGGGTTGCTGCTAAAGCATGGGGCAGATCCGAATGACCATGATGATAAACTTGAAAATATACCTTTGTTAAACTTGAAGGGAGTTCGGCAAGGTGGTGATGCTGGGGACGGCACAGCTATCGCAAAGCTCCTTTTGGATCATGGAGCAAACCCAAATGTAAAACACAGGGTGAATATTGGAAGTTATGAAGAGGAAAAGTGGGTGCACAGGAATGCCTTACACGAAGCAATAGACCAAGGTTGGAGTGAGGCGGTTGAGTTGCTGCTTAAATATGGTGCAGATCCAAATGACCATGATGATCAATGGGAAAATATTCCTTTGTTATTTGCAATTCTTCATTATAGGCTCCAATATTGTCGCTCAAAGATTGTCCAGCTTCTGTTGCAGCATGGGGCAAACCCAAATGTATCACACAAGGTAAAGTTAAGTCGTTATGGAGCAGTTGTTGTCAAATGGGGTGACAGGACTGCGCTAGATGAAGCCACGCTACTTGAGTCAACAGAGGTGGTGAAGATGCTACTTGATGCTGGAGTGAAATTGACAACTTCTGTTGCTTCAGAAACACTAGGCCTGGCACTACAGGAGTCTAGTTGTCCATTTGATCTCATTGAGCTGCTGCTTATGCATGGTGCGGATGTTAATTGTAAGGTGGCTTGTGGGGCACCGGTGCTACACAGACTCATAACACAACAGGATGCTCAAGGTCAGTACATGTTCCTCAAGCAGCAGCTAGACATGGTCTTCCTGAAGGGAGGCAACATCATCATGGAGGATGGGCAGCACAGAACAGCCCTGGAGTGTGCTGTCAGTGAAGGCACTAACAGTAACACAATCAGGTGGCTTATCAGACACGGGGCAGATGTCTTACTACAGTCTACTGTGTTTAAAAGTCATTTTATGAGACATGATGGAGGCCTCTTCCTTGATACACCAATGATCCTGCTACAGGCTGGTATGAGGGTCTCACATGGAGCACAGACACAGCTCAGCAACACAGAACTGGCCATTTCCACTAGGCTGCAGAAGGACACTGAGAATGATGTCTCGGAGGATTATAATCTATATGGAATGTGGGAAGGTTTTGAGAAAGCCAAGTGGGAAGAACTTCAAGAGGTACCAGGCAACCCAAAGAAATGCAGCTTCCCTGAGTTTTGGACCCAACAAATGGCTGATCTGCTGGAGTTCAGTGACGAGTCCCTGGATGTTTACCCAGATGTCTATCCTACCCAGCTTGACATCTATCACATTAAGGGCATTAGGACACCATTGCAGAAGACTGTTGACCAAATTCATGGAGTACTTAGGTTTCTCAGGCAGCCTCAGTTACTGCAGTGGTACTGCCGAGGCTGTATACGGGATAACCTTGTCTCACTTCAGCCATCAGTGGTGAAGACTCTCCCAGGACCAGCTAAACTGAAACGCTACATCCTGTGTCATGAAATATGAGCTTTATCTATTTGCATCATCAAGGAAATGATATAGGGTAGAGGTACTATAGGTAAAATGATTCATGTACACACATATTGTGATTTGGGTGAAGAAAGTCTCTTGTCTCATTGATCAAACTCCAAAGTGTCATATGAAACCTGTGGATTCTACATTGATAGAATGTTATAAATAATAGATGAGATTCAAGTCAAATTCTTCTTTTTTTTAAGCCATTGTTGTGCTATCAGACAAATTCATTCTTTAATGGTGAATCAAATTGTATGTGGGATAGATATTTAGCTTCCTTTTATAAGGAGCCCGTTCCCTTGGCACAACTTATCTGATGTTTATAAAAATGCTTGGATGAACTGAAAAGTGGACCTTGACAAATGGCATATCTCGCCTAGTCTAAAAAAGTATATTTTCCACTGTGTTACTACTCTATCTCAGGCTACTCTGAATCCAGCCAAGTTTCCCCTCCAACACATATGATAAACCATGCAGATACAGATGGCCCATAATAACACATTCTAGATAACATCCTCTCTGAATTGATTTTCCATTGAAGCGATACTGTCAAATATCAATTAACATTCGATCCAATAAGCAACACACCAATCGACACCCATAGATGAGCTTAGAGGACCCAAGGGAACAAAGTCCATTTCCCAAAGGGCAATAGGAGCCAAATGGGAACCAGGGGAAAATGGTTGGTTATTACTACATCTCCTTTGTTATTTCCACCTTGTTTTTTTCATGGCTTTTTCCACTCCTCTATAATGTCTTTTCAGTGATGCCTCTGAAAGGCAGTGGAAACTGAATTGACCCTAGGCCTGTCGGTTTTTCCAGAATTTGAAATGTTGTCACCTCTTCCAGCACCTAGAAGCCCTTTGTGTGATTTTCCAGGGACTTAATTTTTCCGCTCCCAAATCGGTTTGATCTTTGCTGGTCCTTTTAAGGACAGCAATGTGTTTTAATACCATTGTTTCCATGATATATGCATGCAGCCCTGGTGAGTATCTCTATGCAGTGCAGTGCTGCATTCATGTATTATACTGACTATTAGGGGTTGATACTTTCCAAAAATGGTTGGTATGATGCACAAATCCAGTGCTACCGAGTAATAACTTTAAGTACTCTCTCACCCCAGCATTTGTGATCACCCCTCTGCTTCCAACTTGATGTAACAATGTGGAGGGACATCAATCAATTGTCCATTATTAGGGACACAGAGGTTCCCATGTAATGTGTTTGAATCCCTGAATATATGTTTAGACATAATTAGTACCATAAGCATAAATTCCCTCAGAATCATGGCCCTCATCATTAGGGCTAAGTGATTACCATAAGGGCCTAAGAATTTAAATCATTAGCCTTAAAGTCCTTAGTATCAAGTCCCTTAACACTGAAGCCCTCGGTATTGAGGCCTTCACCATCAAGGTCCATGGGCAAGGAAAAAAGCCCTTGGCTTCAGCACTAGGGCCCACAGCCTTAAGGGCCACATCACCAAGGCCATCATCAGCAAAGCCCCCAGTATTGACGGCAACTTACGTAGGCCCTTCGCGTAAAGGCCTTCAAGGTTGAAGCCCTCAGCACAGATGCCCTGAGCATAACGACCCTCACCACACTCAGTATTAAAGTCTCCAGCAGAATTAGGCCCTTAGGATCAAAGCCTTGAATATAAAAGCTCTCAGCATTAAGCCCTTGTGTTTCAAGGCTCCCAGCACAATTGCCCGTCTGGTGTTAATTACAATTATGTGGACCTTGATATTGGATGCTATTTTATAGGCCATATGTCTGTCTGTTCAATTTAAAGTGCAAGTACTTCATAATGACAATAGTAAAACACACACATTACCCCAGTTAACAAAAAAACCGTTATACAACAATTTATATAACTATGGGTCCTTATTATGGCTAAACGTTACATAACATCTAAAACATTATTTTGATGTAAATTATGTTTTTTGGTTAGCTGGAACCCGAACTACTTGCCTCTCACTCTAACCATAAGAGGTAGCCTGATTATAATTCAGCCGTCATCTATATGCATGGCCTGGAAACTGATAGCTCACAAGCCGTGTCACGGATAATTATATTTTTAATTAACCACCTGTAAATGTGAGTTGAATGTCAATTCCATGATGAATTACTGTCATCACTAACAGTCATCAGTTAACTGTAGTCAACCTATCACAAACACATGTGCACTAACCACATTTCATGTATTATTATACATTCACCAGGAATAATGGGGAAATAATTATATCATTTGATCAACCGTTTAAGGGTTAAATAGTTCTTTAATATACCTTGCACTTTGCTGTTATAGTGTGTCTACTCACCAGGGCTGCAACTTGGTAATAAATTAACATAAAACTGTCAGGTATCATGCTCTTCTAAAGAGCAAAAGAGGCAAGAGATATATGATAATTACAATGGAAAGAAAGGCATGGAGAAGAGAGAGAAGAGATAGAAGAGACAGAACAAATGAAGGGAAAAAAACATAAGAGGGAGGAATAAGAGAGAGAGAGCATAAAAGAAAGTGTGAAGTGGTGGTAAAATATTGGGAGTGAGCTACTAAGTCACAGTGAGTGTCTGTGAATTGTCACACAAGCACACTGAAATAATTCTACAATATGCGACTGCCACAAAAATATTAGCTGTAGAAATACAAGGTGTTTCCCCATATTGTTGTTGAAAGAAAATCCAAAGGGTTACCAATAAGCCTGCTAATTCAAAGAGAACAAATCAGTCCCTTCCAAAGGGCTTCTCAACCCCTAACTCTAAAATGCCCAACTAAAAACAACCAACAAGCGCCAATTTGTTACATTTGCTACTCTCATTAATCTTGTTACAACACTTATGAGTCTAGAAGTCTCGCTTGGCCTGTCAACCACAACTATGGAGCAACTTGTTTGGCCACCCACCATTTGTAAAGGTATATGTACACATAGTTCACCACCTACTGGCATTTGATCCTCTTAGGGTTGCATACATTTACTGTATTTTGTCATCTCTATCATCATTTTACTTTAATGCATCACTAGTTAACAAGTCGTCAGTGCTGCATTCATACTTCATTGGGTGAAAGAGCATAAAGCTCATTAGCTCATGGACTATCATGGTTTAACTACATAAGTGCTTGAGCTTGTTTCTTAAGTAACATTCTAGAATTCAGGATACCACTCCCTTGTAGTGTGGACATGTTCTTACCAGGTGTTGCTGTACAAACTCTATACATACAGTGAACACATTACTCCCCAGGCATCATTAATGGCAGCTAATTAGAATAATGTCCCATTATGGCTGGCAGTGATGAATGTACGTGAGCCGTGCCGGTTCACCACCCCCTCTAATGGTTTCAAACATTTTCATTTACAATCACGTCTGAATTCCATCATCATCATCATCATCATCCCCGGCCACCACAGCCTCCAGGCATCACCAAGCGGGAGCTGGTTTTTAGCGGTAATGAATTTACCTTTTTTGCTTTAAATCTCATTGTGTATTTCCTATTAATTCCACTCCCTGTGACTTTGTAGCTCACTCCCCATATTTTACCACCACTTCAAACTTTCTAATCCTTTCTCCCTCTCTGATCCCTCCCCCTTATATATTTTCTTCTCTGTTTATTCTGTCTCTTCTATCTCTTCTCTCTCTTCTCCGTGCCTTTTTTCCATGTAAATATCTTATCTCTCTTTCCTCTTTTGTGTCCATCTCATCTCGCTCTCATCTTTATTCATGTCGCTTGTCTCTCCTTTCCCACACTCTTTATATATCTAATCTCTCTCATATTCTTTTCATATCTCAATTTTTTATCTGCCTCTTACCTCTCTTTTCTCTCACTGATCTATCTTATCTCTTTTCACATCTGTCTCTTTATAAAGCATTCCAATTCTCACTCCCTATCTATTTCAAAATGTATTTTCAGTCCGCTAGGGCACCTTTATTGATCTATGCTTGTACCTGTGATCAATATTCTTTTTTTACATTTAGGGGTAGTGTATTTTCTCTTAACAATATTCAAAGTTAACATAGCGCCGCTGCCAGTTCCCCTCAGCCATAAATTCAGTTTTGAATATACCCAGACCTTCACTGTAGCTGCTACTTTATACAGATTGCTATAAGACAAACTCACTCAACGTGTTATAGGCCATGTATACCATACAGCTATTTCATAACCTCATAATAACAGCCTTTAATAGTGATTAAAACATAATAACCTAATTTGCAGTGGGATATTGGTATCATGACCCTTGGCCGGACTATCCACAACTATGGTTTGCATCGCTCAGGCACAGAGGTGTAAAAATACCATACCCTACTCTCTCTACATGGTTGTGTACCTTTCAGTATGTACCCATCACATAACCTATTATGCTATCTATCTTCTTCTGCTACTTAAGTCTAATATCTTTCTCTTATATCTTTAAATGGTGTTTCACCACACTGAGTAAAGCTATTCATGTACAAGGGGAATATAAAAACATTTGACTGAAAAATAACTATTGGCAAGCATGCACGCCTATATATCATCTTCAGCATAACATCTTTTACATACATACACAAATAAATAAATAAATAAACAAATAAATAAATAAATAAATAAATAAATATGTATATATATACACACATATCAGCATAAAACTATGCCTTTGTACATCATCCTCTCACTGCGGAGGCATATAGCAAACCTACCACACAGTGTCTTGTAACATCTACCTAAACCAACATAAGCCCAAAATCCACGGCGGCAGGAAGCTGCGTCAAAACGGTATCGCCCCTCTGTCGCCACTATTTCGCCACCATTTCGCCCTACCGCGCTGATTTCGCCCCTGTAACGCAGTGGACTTTGGCGGCACAGGCGCGAAAAAGGGGCGGCAGGGCAAAATAGTGGCGCCAGAGGGGCGATACCGTTTTAACGCAGCTTCCTGCCGCCGTGGATTTTGGGCTTTACACACACAGTAATAAGGAGAAAAAAACACAGGAAACACCTGGCTACCAGAATAGGGTAACAGATGAAAGAAAAACCATTCGGCCCCAATCCATTGCTGCAGATAGGGTAGATTCACCTGGAGTCGGACACATACCTTGAGACGGACACTTGATTTTGAGGTTAATCAGGCACTTCAGGCTCATTATTTGTGAATAATGGTAAAGTTTAAGTGTCATTCTTTCCAAAAGAGTAACACTTAAAGTCGTAATGGCAAGGAATAACCTTAAATTCCGCTGTCCGTCTTAGGGTATGTGTCCGACTCATGGTGAATCTACCCTACAACAACAATTGCTATTGACACACATGTGATGTGATTTCATTAACTACACAGCTGCTTTACATCAACCAATATGTCTACTCACCCGGACTGCATTCATGCATCATGTACACAAATATATTGGTATATATAATATATTAATCAAGTAGGGTCAACCTGATGTTTAAATGCAGCAGGGATGAGATACTTGCTGAGTTGACCTGAGTTGAGGCTATATTAATGCTAAGGGCTCTAATGATGAGGGCCTTGATTATATTATGAGGGCATTAATGCTAAGGGTCAAACTACTAGGGGCCTAATGTCAATACTTTTGATACTGAGGATGCTAATTTGTCACGCCACAAAACCCCTTATTATACCTTCATCAATTGTATTACGTCATATTACGTCATATTACGTCATAATTATGACTTATGATTATTAATATTCATATTTATTATTATTTGTAATACGCACAATACTTTATACATATTTTCAATCCATATGTCCATCAAAGTACACCTAGACGTCAGACATACATATTACTCACTAAGCCAAGCCAAACTAACCCCCACACATAATTAATCCATAGATCACAAACAGACCCTTATCCTAGGGACAATAGGTAACGGTCAGCCCCTCCAGACGACAAGGCACCGACCGGTCACCTATACACAAAACAAATGAACTATATGTTGACCCCAAGGATTAACTGTCAACACATAAAACAATGCTATAAAGCTGGACACCCTTAATCAGTGTGGCACCGCCAAAGCCACTTGAGCCGGCTGGAGACCACCTGGAGGCAGGCGACAAAGCCCCCACGTGTGCATGCTACTTATTATGTAATCCATTACCCATAATGCACTGGACCCAGGCTCCCCACCCGCGGTCCAGCGCACACCACATGTTAAAGCCATGAATATATAATTATCCAATCAAATGTCAAATGTATATTATCCAATGAAAACCACTGTTACATCTACTTCCGGTCACATGGGCACCCCCTCCACCTGCCGGGTACCTGTACTTATACCCCGGTCAGATGGAGGAGGAGATCACTTATCATCTTGCAACCATCAGTAACTTATATACTGAGCCCTAGTGACTGGTACTCTGATATTAATATTATTATTAATAAAAGATACCAAGTATTGAAACTGACGTCTCACCTCATCTTTACACCCTCATTGATGTGGAAGGGTTTTCCCTAGCCACAAATTATCTTGATTCTGGGATTGTAAATGGAAATTCAGGTATTTAGTTCAAACACTGCACACGAGGTGCATGTGAATTAATTTCCCCAAACCCAACAGCAAGAACCAATCCAATATTCCCAGATAATGGACAAGGTTTATTAATGTTCATCCTCATTACTACATCAAGGTGGGGGCACATGGTTGGTCACAGTTGCTGGGGTGAGGGAGTACTTAAAGTTGTGGGATTTAACCCCTTAAACAATGAATGAAGCCTTTATTATTTCCGATTAACTGATGCGGTGCAGTGAGTAACTGGATGGCACTACATGTGTGCATTAAACTATTTCAGGTGTGTTTGAACATAGTACTGCATAGTACATGGATGCAGCACTCATTCATATATCATCAAAACAAAATGATTAAAGCATGTAGATGTCTTTACATGGTTCAAAACCAACAGAGATGAAACTGATTCAGAGGCAAAAAATCAAGTCCTTGGAAAATCCACAAAGGGCTTCTAGGTGCTGGAGGAGGTCACAACATTCTAAAATCCAGAAAACAACAGGCCTAGGGTCAATTTAGTTTCCACTGCCTTTCAGAGGCACCACTGAAAAGACTTTAGAGAGGAGAGGAAAAAGCCATGAAATGAATACAAGGTGGAAATAACAAAGGGGAGGATGTAATAACCAACCATTTTCCCCTGGTTCCCAGTGGGGTCTCATTGCCCTTTGGGAAATGGACTTCTTTTGAAAAGAAGAAATTAGAAGAAAACAGATTGAAAAATGGTTTTAGTTCATTGTGGGAGAAAGTTCTGAGTGTTGGGAGGGATGGCTGTGAACACAGTCTTCTGTTACACGCCTGTCTGTTTAACACGCTAAGGGATTTATAGTGCTTTAATGAGCTATGTCCTTTGTCACCCTGATGTATGAATGTAGCCCTGGTGAGTCTTCTTACCAGGGCAGTATATGTGCAACACGCCAACCCTTTGGGCATGTATTAACCTGATGAGTACTGCTTGATTGCAGCACTTGATGAGTACCTTGATGGCACTGCATTAATTCATCATTGCAGCAAATTTTTTAGGGAAAGTCATCATTAAATTGAAATACCCAGCTCTGATATTTAAACATAATGATTTTTTTCCCTTCACTCTTACATAGACCAGTGTAATAGTAGAAACAGTTTCTAAAGAGAGTCCAGATTGCCGACAGAATGACTCCCCCCTCTAGGAGAGCCCATGACCCTATGGGACTCTCTTAGGTGAGTCAGGGAACTATGTGACTCAACCACCACTGTTTCTAAAATCGGAGAAAATTTTAATGTCTCTCTGGTTTGGTCCTCTGGGCTGACGGAACTCATTACATCCGAACTAAGGATGACAAAACAGCTTTTTCTGACAGCTTCATGGAGATGAATATGTGATTTTGTCCCCTTGGGTCCTCTAATCTCATCCACGGCTGCCGATCGGTGTGCCGTTAATTGGATTGAATTTTAATTGATATTTGACAGTATCGCTTTGATGGAAAAATCAATTCAGAGCGGACGTTATATAGGATGAGTTATCAAGAGGCCATCTGTATCTGCATGGTTTATCACTTGGTTTATTACATGTAGGCGCAAGGGAGGTAGGGCACCCGGAGGGAGGGTAGGGTAAGCTGACGGTGATAGGCAGAGAGAAAAGATAGGGAGGGATTGACGGTGGTAATGAAAAAAAGAGAGAAAAAATGGACAATAAAGGGAGAGCCAGGGAAGAAATTTGAGAGGAAGGGAGGAGTGAAGAGGGTATTGGAGGTATTTTGTAAACTGATGCAAGGAAGGTACAGAGGGAGGGAGAGAGGAAGGGAAATAAAGGAAGGGAAGAGCAGACATGTATAAAGGATTCATAGAGGGAGGGAGGGAGGGAGGGAGGGTGGCAGGGAGGGAGGGAGGAAGGGGGAAGGGAGGGAGGGATGGAGGCAGGGAGGGAGGGAGGGAGGAAGGAAGGAAGAAAGGGAGGGAGGGAGGCAGGGAGGCAGGAAGGAAGGAAGGAAGGAAGGAAGGAAGAAAGGAAGGAAGGAAGAAAGGGAGGGAGGCAGGAAGGGAGGGAGGCAGGAAGGGAGGGAGGGAGGGAGGGAGGGAGGGAGGGAGGGAGGGAGGGAGGCAGGGAGGGAGGCAGGGAGGGAGGGAGGGAGGGAGGGAGGAGGGAGGGAGGGAGGGAGGGAGGGAGGGAGGGAGGGGATGAGGATGAGAGATTGGAAAAGTACCAGTGATATCCGGGGGAAAAAAGACTAGAACCTTTTACAGGATTGTTTTTCAGTTGACAGTGACATCTTGTAGACATTACACAATGCAATTCATAAACACACACTGCAGCTATATATATATAGATATATATTGTGCCTACACAATATCATGGTATTCAATAGGTTGCCACAAACATTCAAAAACATCAAACAGCCAGATGTCCTTATATAACTCTCTCAGAGTACAGCGGGATGAGTGGGATGCAGCTATAGTATAACGGCTGCTCTATGTTGGCATGTCGGCGTCAGCTGCCGTCCGTCTGTCTACCCCACCACCCAGATAGCATCACCCTGCTCCCCGCACCCCAACTACAGAGCCAACACCATCTGCATTCTAAGTTGTACTAGTAATCCTCCCTACTCTCTGATAATCTCAGACTAGGAAACACACCCCTTCCCCTTAAAGAACACTGCCATTCCGCTAAAATTGTGGCATGAGACAAGGGCTATTTTTTTATTTGGGTAGACATTTGGCAACATGGCTAATCTTAACTTGTAAAAGGTGCCATGAACTGGTGTAGGTACTAGATATAATGGTATAATATCAAACTAGCAAATACACCCATATCGCTTAAGGAGGACTGCCACCTGGGCATAAATTAAAAGTGACAGTTATTTTCTAAAAACTAAATCAGTATCATTTTTGTATGTTACCAAAATACCTCTATTCAAGAGAAAATAATGAAGCTCGTTGTTCGGACACACAATATTTCTGTTAACTATGCAAGAGGCTGACAAATTGCCTTTATTTCTGTTTTTTCGGAACACGGATGGTGTTGGATGAGGAGACAGAGTGCAGGGCAGATAGCATCTCCCAGCTGGACGACCCCACCCTGTAGTTACTGCTATCCATCTCCCTGCTCGTTATGGTTGACTTGCGTTACTTCTACACACATTAAATAATGTATACTGCACTGTGTGCGGTCTGCTGATGGCACCAGGGGTATAGGGAGGGGGTGGGGGCGTGAGGGGGGAGAGGGGTGGAGGGGGTGGAGGGGGTGGAGGGGGTGGAGGGGGTGGAGGGGGTGGAGGGGGTGGAGGGGGTGGAGGGGGTGGAGGGGGTGGAGGGGGTGGAGGGGGTGGAGGGGGTGGAGGGGGTGGAGGGGGTGGAGGGGGTGGAGGGGGTGGAGGGGGTGGAGGGGGTGGAGGGGGTGGAGGGGGTGGAGGGGGTGGAGGGGGTGGAGGGGGTGGAGGGGGTGGAGGGGGCGGAGGGGGTGGAGGGGGTGGAGGGGGCGGAGGGGGTGGAGGGGGTGGAGGGGTGAAGGGGAGGGGTGCAGAGTAGGGGGGGCAGGGATGGGGACAGGGGGTAGGAAGGGCGAGGTAGAAGGCATAGGGGAGGTTTGAGGGTAATAGGAAGTGAGGGAGGGAGGGAGGGAGGGAGGATGGGGGGATGGGGGAGGGAAGGAGGCAGGGAGGGAGGGAGAAAAGGAGGGACGGAGGGACGGAGTGACAGAGGGACGGAGGGACAGAGGGACAGAGGGAGAATTAAAAAGAGAAGTGAGGTAGAAGAGAAGTGAGAGAGATGGGGAGTGTGTAAGAGGGGAGAGGATAGATGTAATGAAGGCTGGGTAGAAAAGATGGAGACAGCGTTGAGGGAAAAGAGAAGAAGAGACGTGAGTAAGAGAGTGAATGAGTGAGTGTTTAGCGAGGGAGGGAGGAATGGGAAGGGAGGGAGGGAGAGAGAGAGAGAGAGAGGGAGGGAGGGAGGGAGGGAGGGAGGGAGGGAGGGAGGGAGGGAGAGAGAGAGAGAGAGAGCAAGAGGAGGGGATGAAGAGAGGGATGAAAAGAGGGAGAGAATTTAGATTAATCTGTAAAAAAACATCTGAAATCTACCGCATCGGGGGGGGGGGGAATAGGATGGGAAGGATTGAGGGAGCAAGGTCACTGGGTTTACACGACCTTCCCTATTCACATTTCTGTATAATAATATCAGTTGTGTAAATTCTTCTGTGCATCCCTATAATCTTTGTTGTTTCAATATGTATACTTTAAATGAACAACTTTTTCTCTACATTTCTTTAATCAATGTATATACCTAGTACTCACCAGCCGTTTGTCGAATTTACCACAGAAAGGCCCTCTGGAGCCGGGTGCATATGGGAACCACGGGGACCTAACCTGTTTAACTCCAGAATAAAGAATACCTTAAAAGAAAACTAGATAAACAGCCTAGAGTTGGTTCCAGGAGGAGGAGGCGGGATGTAAGAGGGACCGGAGAGAGAGAGGGAGTGAAAGAGGGAAGTAGGGGGACATGGAGAGAGGAGAAAGCTTAAGGGGTGGTGAGAGGGAGAAGGAGAGGGAAGGAGAGAGGTAGGGAGAGAGGGACAGAGGTGACTATAAAGAAGGCTTTGGTTATAGAAAGGCAGAGGATGTGTATGCATTACATTAGTACTGCATTCTCTATGTCTTGATGAGAAAGTACATGGTTGGTTGCCATTTTTTACAGTAGATTCTACTGTAGGTGTACAGTTTATTGTAAGAATCTACTGTAAATTTACAGTATATTCTACTGTAGTCCATTCTACAGTCTTGTCTGATGTAAATCTACAGTAAATTCCACTGTGTACCTACACTCACCATTTACTGTGTACATATAATTAGGCATGGTATGGAAGGTACAAAAGTAGGCTATGAACGATACAAGGGGCGAAATTAAACTTGAGGTTCAGGGAATTATAACATGAAATGCAGAGAAAGGGAAGCAGTAGAATAGTCCCGTGTATATATGTACACTGGTAGAAGGAAGTAGTGTTTCTGTACACCAACTACTGGGGGCAACTTTGGTTCCAGTAGAGTGTGCTGTAGACGGGCCCTGATCCATTGCGCCACAGAGCCATTCCTATCAGGATATACCCCTACTCTACTTCTCAACTGATTATATATACGGGTGGCTCTGTTTATAAGCAACCAAAGGCTCCCGGATGACCACCTTTGATTTTATCCTAAATTAGTTATCTGATAGCCCAATGTATCCTGAGTATCATCTGTGAATATGGCTTGGATATTCTGAGCGGTTCCAGAGATCTGACCCATTATGTGCAGGGTGGTGAGTTCACTAAATGGAGTTCTTAGAGCTGGTCCATATTCAGAAGTCTGTTCCAGCTGTCATAGTTTTTATAAAACAGACTTCTGAAAATGGACCAGCTCTAAGAACTCCATTTGGTGAACTCACCACCCTGCATATAACGGGTCAGATCTCTGGAACTGCTCAAATTATCCAAGAGTAGTATAGTATGTATCGGAACGGGACTATAGTTAAGTACTGTTTATTACTCAATCGACCTGCAGCCAATCAGAGGCCTCCATTTGGTCACGTGACCGGAAGTGACCTACTTAGGGGATTAGTGGTGACGTCACGTGACCTAGTTAGCCAATCAGAGGCCGCCATTTGGTCACGTGACCGGAAGTGAGGTCATATGACCTACTTATGGACCGGAAGTGACGTCATATGACCTACTTAGGGGACCGGAAGTGAGGTCATATGACCTACTTTAGGATCACGTGACCGGAAGTGACCTGATGAGTCACGTGACCGGAAGTGACGTCACATGACCTAATGGCCAACCGGAAGTGAGTGACCTGATTGAGGATCACGTGACCGGAAGTGACCTGATTGATCACGTGACCGGAAGAAGAAGAAGAAGTGACGTCACGCGACTTAATGAAGAGATGAGCGTCTTTAAGGGGTCACACGCTTTAAAATGTGATATCTTTTTTTTTGGAGGAGGAGGAGGAGGAGGAGGAGGAGGAGGAGGAGGAGGAGAAGGAGGCGAGTCTCTTATTTTTTTCGGTAAACTAATAAAAAACACTACGATATAAGTTTTTGTTTTTTTTTCATTTTTTATTGTTTTACGAGCGACTGGAAGTGACTTATTGAACTAGGTAGAAGCGTTCTTTAGAGTGTATAAAGGGGGGGGGGGGAGGGGAGGGGAGGGGAGGGAAGGGGAGGGGGGCCCCTTTAAGATGCATGGGGAGGGGGGCGCTTTTAGGATGCATGGGGCGAGTGGTGGGGGGGGAGGGGGGGAGGGGGGAGGGGGGCACTCTAGGGGGGTGGGGGGGCACTCTAAGGGGCGTTTGTCTCTTTTAAGAAAAAAAGAAAAGAAAAAGATTTCAATCGAGAGACACGCTTCTTCCTCTCGAGAGGAAGAAGCGTGTCTCTTCGTTTTTTTTTGTTTATCACATGCTTCGATGAGGCGATCAGCTGCGACTGGAGGAAGTGACACTTTAAGAGGGCGCGCGTCTTAATTGTTATGATATTTTTTATTTTATTTTTTTACTTACTAATAAAGAAGACGTATGAAAATAAAACACAACAATTCACATGTCCGTCGTTCTCGTTGTTTCTTGCTTGATAAAGTCAAGTAATATCGCGATGCCGAGGTCAAACTTTCCCATGTCCTCAGTCAACACTCGAAGGAGTTCAAAAGGTGTACCGCCGGCACCGTCAGCTTCATCTTGCCACATTTTCAACACTCGGAAGGCCCACTCAGCGGGACTTCCTCCGTATTCGCATTCTTCAGCGATCTTATCTAACCTCTCAGGCGACAATTTTAAATGGTCCCCCACCTCTTTCCACCTGCTACCTAGACGTCTGCCGAGGGTGCCCAAGTGCTTATGCATCGCGCGCGAGTCGAGGTTTTCGAAATCCAACCCCTGTCTGTGGAGAAGGGACATCCACTGAGCCAACAGTTCCACGCGTCTAATGCGGGTGAAGACGCGACCGAGCTCTCCCCATCTATGACGATGCGGGGTTTCACCCCACCAGACTCGGAACATCGCCGTACACAGCTCCTCCGGTGTCTTGACACTGCGCTCTACTAGAGCATCCATACGGGCGGCGGTAACTTTTAAGCTACTGCCCAACTCTCTCCAACAGCCGCTCAACTCTTTACCTAGTTGACGAAGCAAGGCGTCGCTATAGGCTAACCGCCGCTGTCCTACCTCTCTGTTCTCCCCATCGGTCTGCCTCGCGCGTCTCACGTCGTCAAGCCGCATTAACTTTTTTTCAGGTGGACAAGGCGGTGAAGGCGAGCTTGAAAGTGGAATAGCTTGAGCCATCTCGTCTCGTCTTGGCGGCGGCGGCGGCGGCGGCGGCGGCGGTGGCGGCGGCGGCGGCGGCGGCGGTGGTGGCGGCGGTGGTGGTAGTAGACGTTACTGTGGTCAGAGGCGATATGGTTTTTTTCCAACAGAAATCAGAGCTTTTTATACAGAGGGAGTTTAATCCCATTTCCAACAGCACTCCAGCTGTGTAGCGACCTGTCCGCATGACGCTTTTTCAACCGCTCCGCTCCTTAAGAGCTTAGATGACGAGGGGTGTGTCATCGCTATCCGTGGAGACCAGCTGAAAACGGTGTTTCTTCCTCATCCATAGCCTTACCTCCTACCCCCTACCTGAGGACGTCTCCCTCCCTCTGACATTCATTGTAACAAACGTCAGAGGTCAGGTGAAAATCGGATTTTTTTCATGCACAGCCTTAGTCAGCTGTCACCCCTCCCTATTGAACTAGCCGGCCGCCGCCTGGCCGGCCCGGTCTACTCACCACGGCAGGAGGTGGTGATTTTTTTTTTGTCTTACACTTAAGTCGCTCACCACATGCACACGCCTCTACTCACAGACAGACACGTTCGTCTTAGGGGGGTCCTGCTTCACGCCACACGCCTCCTGTAGTTTTTTTTGTATACACACTCTAAGCTCATCACCGTAAATCCTTTATACAGCTAACGCGCGCGGAATGGCTGAACAGGGTGGTAAGTGGCTTAGCTCATGACAGTGGATCCCTCAAAAAAAAAGAGGGGAAAGGGATCCAGCTGAAAACGTCATACCTTATGTCTTTGTGAATGGCCGCCGGTCAGTCGACGGCAGCAACCGCTTAATCCTTTATACAGCTAATGCGCGTTGAATTGCTGAACAGGGTGGTAAGCGGCTTAGCTCATGACAGTCGATCTCTCAAAAGGGGGGAAAGTGATCCAGCTGAAAACGTCATGCCTTATGTCTTTTGTTTCTCTTTGTGAACGGCCGCCGGCCAGCCGGCGGCAGCTGAACAGGGTCAGTAAGTAGCTTAGCTCTAGAAGCGAGAAGGCGTATATAAGGGGTCTGGAAACCTCCATTCACTCACTCATTCTTTTACTGCTCTCTACAGTCACCACCATGAGCAAAAGACAACACCTAGCGCCGTCCAAGAACAAGAAGACTACGCGGAACAGCGCTCGTTTAGCGTCAGTGCCTCCTCTTGCTACTGAAAATGAGACTACCGCCGCAGCCGCTTGGTCTTATCACCCTCCCGCTGTAGCTAGCGCTCGCGGCAGTAGTAGTAGTAGTAGCAGTAGTAGTAGCAGTAGTAGTACTAGTAGTAGTAGTAGTAGTAGTAGTACTACTGGTAGTAGTCGTCGTGCTAGCGACGTTGTTACACTCGCGACGGTACACGTTGCTGCTAAGCGCGCTGCCGCTGCTACTGCCGCCCCGCCTGCTGCGGCTGCTGCTGCTGCTGCACCTGCTACCGCTGCGCCTGCTACTGCTGCGCCTGCTGAGGCTGCTGCGCCTGCTACTGTTGCGTCTGCTGCTGCTGCTGCTGCTGCTGCTGCTGCTGCTTCTGCTGCACCTGCTGCTACCGCTACTACTACTGACGACAACGCTCCTGGCACAGCGCAGTACTGGCAACCGGGTTTTTACCTCCCCACTACTGTTGATGACTTTGATGACCTGCCGCACGTTGCACAGCCCCTCTCCTCCACCACTACATCGACCGACGCCCTCGACGCCGCTCGCGCTGAGAGTGACAGCTATTCGGACACTCAGCCCCTAAACCGAGAAGAAGAGGAGGAGGAGGAGGAGCAGCAGCAACAGGGTGAGACAGAGAACGACGCTGACGACGAGGCGTACGAACAACCTGAAGGGAAAGGGGTGGGCGGTACGTTTTTCGGCTTCCCTCTTCGACCTTTCGACCTCACTTCCTCCACTAGTAGCGTCCCGTCCGGTCCGTGGCGACTGCCCTCACCGCCACCTTACGAGGGCGGCGGCGCTTCATCTTCTACCGCTACACTCAGCACCGACGGCGTGTGGCTGCGCTGTTCCAACAACGAGGCCTCGGATACCACCAGCGCTGACGCTGCTCCTGCTATCGGTTCTGCTGCTGATTCAGCTCACGCTGATGGTGTTACTCATCCTGCGGGTGTGAAACGTTCTAAGGTGAGTTCCAGAACAACAAGGCCTAGTAAGAAGAGAAAAATACAAGAAAAAGAACGAGATGGACGAGAAGAAGCCGAGAAAACCTTCTCCCGTCTTCTCGGGTTAGAGTTCTGCTTAGACGGAGCTTTGACGCTGGAGATCTGGGAGGACGTGGCTAGACTGTCTAGGAGGCCGCGCTACACAAAAGACGGCCAGGTGAAAGAGGCGTCTCTGACCAGAAGCAAGCGAGTGCACTTCACGGCCGACGCGCTGCGCGAGCTAATAGCACGCATCGCCGATATCCGCGCAGTGGTGCGCATACGCGACACAGCGGCCGCGCAAGGAAAACCTAATCACACCCCCTGGTTCGCAGTGCTGGATGAGGAGGGCGAAGTGTACGCAGCTGTGAGCTACTACAGCGGTAAGAACCTCGTCCACGTGCGCAAGTACGAAGGTCCTGACAAAAAACCCACACAGCAGGGAGTGACGCTGTCCGCCAGAGCGCTCAAAGAGTTGGATGACAAAACAGAGATCATTCTGAAATATCTCGGCATAGATTCGGAATGAGAGACGCTCAACGCTCACGCGCGCGCGCACACACACACACACACACACACACAGCGTTTGACGTACGCTGTATGAGACAGACAGACGGATACACAGACAGCAGACAGAAAGATAAATAGATAGATAGATAGACAGATAGATTGATAGATAGATAGATAGTTAGACGGCTAAGTAGTTGGTAACTGAGTGAAAAAAAACATGACACAGTACGTATGCGAAAAGTGTTTCAAAATGTTTAAAAGACCGTACAACCACGAGAGACACGTAGAAAATTGTAGAGTAGTACCTAAGTTTTGCCCTCTATGCGGCGAAGGCGATTGCCGAAAGATCGCCTGTCGACGCGAATCTCTGGACAGAGTGACCGTCCCTCCGCGCATATGTGCTGTACCGAACGGGGAGGAAACGTTCACGGCGAATTGGCCTGCGATACAAACGGGCGTCAGGATGCACGGGACTCGCGTTAGTGTAACAAACTTCAGGCTACCAACCGGCGAGTTGAGTGACGCTGTAGATACTATGCGTCGCATTCACTTGACACAAAGATTCAGATACAAAGTGGGTTTCTCGGTAGGCTTACTCTTACAACACAGAGAAGACAAGAGCAAACTGCGCTACTTTCACGCCTCCCAGAACAACGCAACTCTCATACAACCACTCCCTACTATAACTAATTCAGAAACTTTGGAAGAGCTCCTCTCAAAGATGGAAAACACCGTCGCTTGCGAGGAAGTACGGAAACTTTGCGACGCTGACACCAAGTGGCACGTTCTTTTTCCTACCAATTTGAACATTTGCGTTTACATGGGACCGGGGGAATTCCCCATAGGCGGTAGGATCACTCAGGCCGGTTGAGTTGGAAAGAGAAGCGGCGTGTTAGATTTTCCCAACAAGGACAACCTCTGCATCTTCCACTGCATTTCCTTTCACTTATACAACACCAGCAAGCGCGCTTCAGATTTGTTACGTCAGTTCTGTCCCGCTGCCACACCTGAATCCTTTCCGGGTCTGAACATCCGCGACTTACCCGCGTTAGAGAACTTGTTTGACGTACAGATAGCGGTTTACACCGCGTCGCGTCAAGTGCCGGGGCGGAAGTTGAGAAGACGCGTTACTCTGATCAGACCGCCTTCCAGAACTCTGGCAGCCCGAGGTAAAGTCAACCTACACCTGACGGCGAAAGGCGGTTTGCACGTCTCTCTCGTCACGGACTTCAACGCGTACGCGGGCATATACGAATGTTGCAAGTGTAAGGCGGCGTTCACCACCGAGTTCTTGCTGAAGAGACACAGGAACCAGCTTTCCTCTTGCCGACAAGTCAAGTTGCGCTACGTAGGTGGCATCTACCAAAATTCGAGAACGATTTTCGAAGCGCTAGCAGACTTCTCCATTTTTCCCCCCGACGGACATTCCGGAATCTACCCTTACAAGATCGCCTTCGATTTCGAGGCTTTCTTCAGACCGTGCAAAGAACCGTCGACGGAACACGTGTCCCTGCTGTGGGATCACGTCCCTTTGTCGGCTAGCGTCGCATCCGACTTTCCGGGGTGGGAGGGGCCCGTCTGCTTCGTCAGAGAATCCGACGCAGATTCCGACCCCTTGTTGGACCGAGTTTTAAATCACATAAACGAGAACGCCAAAGTCATCGGGGAAGCTGTGCTAGAACTTTACCGACCGACCTTAGCGAAGTTAGATGCGGCGATAGGTGAAGCTCTCCTGCTGGAGGAGGCGACGTTCACCCCTTCTCCAGGCGGCTTCGCTGCGGCTCAGACCAGACACCCGTTAGTTCAACTGAAGAAGCGTCTTCTGAGATACATCCGGCAAGCTCCAGTCGTGGGCTTCAACTCGGGGCGTTACGACTTGAACCTGATCAAAATACGCCTTCACTCGTTCTTCGCCTCCGGAGACCGAAGAAACCAAGAATTCAGCGTCATAAAGAGAAGCAATCAATACTTGGCGGTTTACACACAGCACACGGTTTTCTTGGACGTAGTCAACTATTTGGCACCCGGTTACAACTACGCGACCTATTTGCGAGCTTTCACCAGGAACGAAGAGAAAGGTCACTTTCCTTACGAATGGATGACGTCTACCAGGAAACTGGCAAACAGAACGCTGCCACCGAGATCGGCTTTCGACAGCGAGCTGACGGGCGTCAAAATGTCCGAATCCGACTACGCCGCATGTCAGAAAGTTTGGTCCGACGAGAAGATGCAAACTATGGAAGACTACTTGATCCACTACAACAACAAAGACGTCAAACCTTTCATAGAAGCTCTGAAAAATCACGCTAAATTTTTCCAAGATCGCGGCATTGACATGTTGAAAGACGGAGTTTCTCTCGCCGGTTTGACTTTACGGTTCCTCTTCCAAAACCTAGAAGACGCGTTCACAACGTTCCCCCAGTTCGACGCCGTCCTCCACGCTCTGATCAAAGAAAATCTAGTCGGCGGTCCTTCCATCATCTTCCATAGATTTCACGAGAAGGGCACCACGCGGATAAGGGAGCACAAGTACGGCGAAGAAGCGAGACCGTGCCAACACATCCTAGGACTAGACGCTAACTCTCTGTACTTGCGCTGCATGAGCGAAGCGCACTGCACGGGCTATTACGCGGTGAGACGGCCCGAGACCGAGTTCAAGCCCGAAATTAGGCAAAGAAACTCTCACAGCGCTTTGGAGTGGTTACGCTTCGTAGAGCACGACCGCGACGTGAAACTGCGCCACGCTTTGAACGGCGGCGAGATGGTTGTAGGCTGTCGGAGAATTCGCGTGGACGGGTTTCACGCGGCCTCTAATACGGTTTTCCAGTTTCACGGGTGTTGGTTCCACGCTCACGAGTGAATACCGTCGCACCGATATCAATGCGCTTCACTGAGAGAGGAGAGACGCGACAGAACGACCAGAGTAAGCGCTTACTTTAAAGCGCTAGGTCACAAGCTGGTCGTCGTGTGGGAGTGCGAATGGCGAGAGATGAAGCGTCGAGATGAGCGGGTCAAGGCCTCCCAACAACGCTGGAAGGTTGACGCTTTGAAAGTGTCTCGAAACGCGATGAGCGAGAGCGACATCCTTTCCGCTGTGAAAGAGGAGAAAATGTTCGGTTTAGTTCAAGTGGACATCACTACGCCGCCTCACCTACGAGACTACTTCGAAGAAATGACCCCCGTTTTCAAGAACGCGACCGTTTCAAAATCGGACATAGGACCTCACATGTCAGACTTTGCGCAAGAAGAAAAGCTGTTGAACACGCCTCAGAGATGTCTGATAGGGAGTTACCACGGAAAAAATATTCTCTTGGGAACGCCGCTTCTCAAGTGGTATTTAGAGCACGGTTTGATAGTCACCAAAGTGCAGCTGGTGGTAGAATACCTACCTAAACGCTCCTTTGCCGGTTTCGCGGACGAAGTAACGGCGGCGCGAAGACGTGGCGACGTGAACGAGAACGAGAAAATTCTGTCAGACTGTTACAAGTTAATGGGAAACGCTACGTACGGTAAAACAATCTGCAACAAAGAAAAACACACGGCGGTGAGATACACTGACAGTCGGAAGTTCGAACTATTGGCCAATTCGTGGCGCTTCAAAAAGGCGTCCGAGTTGAGTTCCGATCTGTTTGAAGTCGAACTACAACCGAAAACAGTCAACAACAACCTCCCTATTCAAATAGGGTTCATGGTATACCAGTACGCGAAGTTGAAAATGTTAGAGTTCACATACGACTTCTTGGATAGATTCGTCGATCGGCGCGATTATGCCCTTTGTCAAATGGACACCGACAGTCTTTACATGGCTCTCAGCGGTGACACGTTGGATGACCTAGTCAAACCTCGCCTGAGAGAGACGTACTTCAGAGAGAAACGAAAGTGGCTTCCGACAGCGGTGTGCGACGATCACTTAGAGCTTTTCGTGAAGACAAAAACGGAAAGAGTGCGAGAATGGTGTCCGCCGCCCGGCGGATGTTGTGAGAGACGGTACCTTCACGATCTGAGAACTTCGGGGCTTATGAAAGCGGAGTGGGAAGGTGACTGGATCCTAAGTCTCAACCCTAAGACTTACATTTGCTACGATCGAGTCAGCGACACCGGTGAAAGAAAATCCAAAAAATGGAGTGCAAAAGGCGTACAGAAGAAACAAAACCCTCAGGAACCAGACGACTTCTTGGATGTTCTTCGCCAACGAAAAACTCTCATTGCTGTAAATAGAAACTTCAAAGTGGTGCGAAACAAAATGGTCACCTACACCATAGAGAAAGACGGCGTGCGCTACTTGTATTATAAGCGTCGCGTGCATTCTGACGGTGTGACAACGAGTCCTTTAGAGATATGAAAAAAAAAAAAAATAAGCGTGTGCATCTTTTCAAAAATATAGTGTTTATCAAGATTGAAAAAAAAATAAATAAAAAAAATAAAATAAAATATTGTTGTGTTTTTATTTTCATACGTCTTCTTTTACTAGTAAGTCGCGCAGTCTCTTAAAGCGTCACTCATGTGACGACGTCGCTTCCAGTCACGTGATCCTAAAGACCCTCACTTCCTAAACAAAAAACTTCTTCTTCCGCTCACGTGATCAATCAAGTCACTTCCGGTCACGTGATCCTCAATGAGGTCACTCACTTCCGGTCGGCCATTAGGTCATGTGACGTCACTTCCGCTCACGTGACTCATCAGGTCACTTCCGGTCACGTGATCCTAAATTAAGTCATATGACGTCACTTCCGGTCCCCTAAGTAGGTCAGTAGGTTACCCAGAATGCACCACTAATCCCCTAAGTAGGTCACTTCCGGTCACGTGACCAAATGGTGGCCTCTGATTGGCTGCAGGGTTACCCAGAATGCACCACTAATCCCCTAAGTAGGTCACTTCCGGTCACGTGACCAAATGGAGGCCTCTGATTGGCTGCATGTCGATTGAGTAATAAACAGTACTTAACTATAGTCCCGTTCCGATACATACTATACTACTTCCAAGCCATATTTACTAATGATACTTGGGACATATATATCCATCATTCTAATGACTTGGGAGCAAATTGAAGGTGGTCACCCGGGAGGATCTTCCATTTTTGGTAGCTTATAAATGGACTCACCCATACACAAAGCGTGGTAGGGAAGTAGAGAGGAGAAAGCATAAGGGGTGGTGAAAGGAAGAAAGATAGAAGTAGGATGACTGACTAAGGCATAGTAAAGGAGGCTTTGGTTATGTGAAGGCAGGGGATATGGATACAGGCAAGTGCTCTGTAAATAGTGTACGTACACAGTATAATTTAGATCTACAGCAGAATATACTGTAGAATTGATTTGCAGTAGAATCTACTGTAGATTTACAGTAGATTCTACTGTTTACCTACAATAAACTCTACAACTTACAGTAGAATCCACGTATACTGTACACCTTCTAAAATGACAACCAACAGTGGAAGGAACGGAGGGAAGAAATACAAAGTAGGAAATTAAAGTTGGAGTTTTAGGGAATCACAACGTGAATGGTTAAAAGGGAAACAGTAGTATAATGTGGCGGATATATGTACACAAAGCGCGGGGTGAGTCGGCCTGGTTTGCAGTCACCCAGGGAGTGTTTGCAGAGGTTGCAGATAAGGCAGGCTCTGATCTATTGTGACCACTCAGTAATTGTCCGACCCCGCCCGGTTCCCACCGGCCATGATTATCACAGCCTCCCCTAATGAACGGTGTGGTAGCCAGGGTCTGTTGTGGGCATGGGCATGGGTATGGGAGTGGTAGGGAGGGAGGGAGGGAGGGAGGGAGGGAGGGAGGGAGGGAAGGAGGGGGAGGTAGAGAGGGAGGGAGGGGGAGGGAGGGGGAGGGGGGATAAGGGGTTTGGTGGAAGGGGTAGGGGGAGGGAGAGAGGGAGGGAAGAGGGAGGGAAGAGGGAGGGAAGAGGGAGGGAGGGAGTGAGGGGGAGGGGGGATAAGGGGTTTGGAGGAAGGGGGAGGGGGAGGGAGAGAGGGAGAGAGGGAGGGAGGGGGTAGGGAGGGGTGGTAAAGGGGGAGGGAGGGGTGGTAAGGAGGGAAGGAAGGAGGGAGGGAGGGAGGAAGGGAGGAAGGAAGGGAGGAAGGAAGGGAGGGAGGGCTAGGGAGGGGATGGAGCGTGGAGGAGGGCTGGGTAAAAGCCCTAGGGAAGGGAGTGAGGGCAGAGTTAGGAAGAGGGGTCAGATGGAAGGAGAGAGTATGGAAGGGAGAACTCAGACAGGTGAGAGGGGGCATGGAGCAAGACAATGGTAGGGGGAGCGGACAAGAATAAGGGATGGGTGGCGCTGGAGGCTTTGGGGACAGGAAAGGGGGGGTGGGGGTAGGAAGGGTGCCAAAGAGGGTTGTGAGAGAGTGGGAGGGACAATGTGAGATGGAGGGGAAGAGGAGAAAAGGGAGATGGGGAGAAAGTAAGAGTATGGTGGCGAAGGGAGGGAGAAAGGGAGACAGAAAGACGCACAAAAGGGAGGGAGGCAATAAGGAAGGGAGAGGGGAGAGGCAGAGATTGATGGTAGGAGGAAAGCAGGGGGATAGGAGTTGGAGGGTTGGAGCAGGTAAGGGGGGGGGGGAGGAAGAAGGAAGAGGATGCTGGGGAGAGGGGATTGAGGAAGAGTGCACAGATGCCCCAGCCCTTAGTCTGAAGCGGCTATTCCAGGTTAGGCATAGGATAATTGGGTCAGGCATCATCAAGTGCTGTTCAGAAATGACTGAGGCATAACAACATATAACTAAAGCCTTACTCAACAGGAATCAACTCATTGAAATGTAAAATACTAAGGTGAGCTGGTCAGTACTGACCAACCTGACATTATTACTAGTCTAGGTTGGTCATCTAGGGAGCCAAAACATGACTAACTTGGTTAGGCTATAGTGACTGAGATATTGGTCGTATAGGGAGCCAAAGAATATCGGTGTGGTGGAGGAAATGCTGGGGGAGGGTGGGAGCCTTGGAGAAGAGTAGATGGGGGAGGGAGGGGACTGCAATACCAGCTATTCTCCCCGTGGTTGCATTATTCAGGTGCCTCTCTGCGGGGTCCCCTTTCTGTTCACTCTGTCTGCCACACCCGGGCACACAGTCTGACTGGGAGGTAACCATTTAATGACTGCCTTACCGAATAAAGTCTTACACAACTGCAGCATTGATTGCCAGTGTTGTATTGATGCATCATGCAGACCGTCAGGTATATAGCAACCTCATAGGGTTGACATGCTGTGTGAATGCAGCACCGATGGGGTTGGAATGCATTCATTATAAAAGAAAATGGGTATGATTACATTAAAGCATTGTGTGGAGCTTATAGTGTTATAGGCATCACTATTCAGAGTAATCTCTACCCCCACCTATCATTACTCCTGCAGAATCTATGCCTCTAACGTACTTCCCTTGTGCCCTGTGTTCGCGAGCACAAGGAGCAAAGAATAGCCCTTGCTCTCTGTTTCCACCTAGATTTAATTGATTGGTTTCTCTATTTAAGGATACTGGATACAATCTAAGTGTCCCCCTGTGGATGCTTTGAGAACCTTCAGAAACTGTTTAGGGTCACCCGAGCTCCACCTGGTGGATGTGCATGCAAACACCAATTTGGAAAATATTTTAGTAGTTTTTTCCAAGAGAGCCTTGAACTTAGGACCTCAGGATTTACAGGCAAACTTGCTACTGACTGACCCAACCAGACAAGTGTCTGTGAGGACTGCTAATGTTATGGTCAGTGGTACTTAGCATGTCTAATTTGAAAAACTTTTTGAGTTTTCCCCAGGAGAGGCTGGAACTCACAACCTATGAATCAACAGGCAGGCAGGCTACTGACTGAGCTAACCGGGCAAGTGTCTGTGAGCACTGTAAAGATATATATGTAGGATCTGATGGCTACAAGGGGAATATCATCTAATGATGTAGCTTGTCAGGTGGTTCCTGTCCATTTACTAAACATTGGCACCATGTTTGGTGTTGTTCTTTTGATATATTACACCTATCATATATAGCCATGTTCTGATAGACTTTGGTGAACAATCTATGGGTTGATTCCTTTTAATGAATGGATTATCTTGCAAATTTTCAAAAAAAAAGTCCGCACTATATAACTCAATAGTTTCAACCCTATTGAGATATAATATGTGAGTTACATAAAGGATCCTGAGAAATATCCTAAGGCACCTAACTAAAGTAATTACTGTTATGATAAACATTTTGATGCCTTGTTTTGGGTTGAAATGATCTCTTGGATCTCTGTAAAAAGTCCCACCAGGTGGGGTGCTTTTACTCTGATATGGCACCATAAATCTCTTTCATATTTTTTTTTCTGTACTATTTATATATATAGGAAGATGTGGGGCGATTCTCAAGGGGTTTCTATGGTTTTCTGAGATAGTATCCAGTATCCTTAAGCCTAAGTAACATTTCCCTAAATCAAAACCCTGCTTCCTCAATCCCCTTTCAAAAGTAATCTGCTTCCTATACCCCTGTGGGTGGGTCTGCCTTTCCACCATTTCCTCACCATATTAAAGGTACGCTTTATGATGAAGTTCAAAGGATGCTGTGAAACAGTATTGTCTGTTATTGATTTCATAGACCAGATCATAACTTCTGATGTATCAGAGATAGTAAGGGAAGCAGTGATGTCTTTTACGGAATTTTGATTCAATGGGATCGATCACGCTTACAACGCTACACTGTCTCTCAAGGGTTACATGTGTGGTGTCCTTCTTGTTGCCTTATCCCTTGAGAGGACAAGTTAATCCTGATTGTTATGCATGCCACAATAATAGATTTAATCACTTTAACGTCACAACCTGCCACCTTGAGCCTAATCCTATCCCCTACCTACCTGATCCTCACGGATCTGTAAATCAATGTAATCTTTTCCTATTCTGTGCCATTCACTCTGATTCTGCAGATCCTGCCAGAGTTATTGCCCATCACTGTGGATCACAGTTTTCTGTCCCTGTCTGAATTGACTGAATTAACACATCAACATCCAGACTATGTTATTGATCAATTAAGAGGTTTCAATGGTCACTTCACAATGGGAATATACCGTTCCTATACATGAATGTAGGAAGCATAGTCAGCAAGGTCATGCAGCGCTGGCCTATGGAAAAGGGAGTTAAGCAATGCTTTACAATGAAGGGAGAATCAGGCTATCCTGGAGTGTGGAGGGAGGGTCAGGCAATGCTGGACTGTGGAGAGAGTCAGGCAATGCTGGACTGTGGAGAGAGTCAGGCAATGCTGGACTATGGAGGGAGAGTCAGGCAATGCTGGACTATTGAGGGAGAGTCAGGCATTGCTGGACTATTGAGGGAGAGTCAGGCAATGCTGGACTGTGGAGAGAGTCAGGCAATGCTGGACTATGGAGGGAGAGTCAGGCAATGCTGGACTGTGGAGGGAGTCAGGCAATGCTGGATTGTGGAGGGAGTCAGGCAATGCTGGACTGTGGAGGGAGTCAGGCAATACTGGAATGTGGAGGGAGTCAGGCAATGCTGGACTGTGGAGGGAGTCAGGCAATACTGGACTGTGGAGGGAGTCAGGCAATACTGGACTGTGGAGGGAGTCAGGCAATGCTGGATTGTGGAGGGAGTCAGGCAATGCTGGACTATGGAGGGAGTCAGGCAATGTTGGACTGTGGAGGGAATGCTTGAATATAAACGAGGCATCAGGCAATGATGGACTCTTTAGTCTGGCATTGTTTGGAGAAGAGGCAACGATATTCTCTCTTTAAGAGGTAGTTAGGCAATGTTGTTTTGTGGAAGGAGACTCTATAGTTTTGTCACCCTGATGGTTATTGATGCCACATTAAGATTTAATCACGTTAATGTCACAACCTGCCACCTTCAGCACAATCCTGTCCCCTATCTACCTGATCCTCACGGATCTGTAAATCAATGTAATCTTTGCCCATTCGATCAGATCCTGCAGTTTTTACCCAGCTCATGTGAAGTAGTTGCCTCATCCTCTCCTGTCTGCTTGCCCAGAGTAGAAGAAAGAATATTCTCTGTTTTTAGATCTAAATACATTACAATACGCCGCCTACTCTCGTGCACTATACCGAACCTTCAGGAGTATATCAAATCTATAGTGTCTGCACTATGTGTTCACGCAGCCATGTTGAGTTACTCACCGGGGCTGCATTCATGCATCAGAACCACAAAGGGCATATAGTTTATCAAAGCATTATGTTGACCTTAAAGGGTTCAGACTTTCATGATATTCATTTGAAATGGCAGACAGAGGAACTGGAGGAGGAGCAAATGTCAGACTTAATAGCCTTATCATATCTCAAACCCAATAAGGCATTTTTTAATGGATAGCTCGGCTTCATTCAGCTCTTTAAAAGCAGCATGATGCACTTATGCATCTTAGTCGCATGAAAATCATTGAATATTCCCTAGTATTATTGTAAATTGTTTAATATTAATGTAAATTATCAAAAATCCTTGAACATAAGCGTAAATTCATTATTTTTACTCCAAGGCGTAAATTTTGTTTTGCAACAGCCCCCTAGGCTGTATATATGCCTCAGGATAACAAGGGGCACAATACCGTATTTGACGTAATAAGCGCCCTCCCCTTTTTGAGGTAATTTTTAGACTAGAACAAAGGGTCAAATTTCGTGATTTCGGGGACATTCAAACTCTTAAGTACTAAAACCGTCATAAAAATAATTTTATAAGCGCCCTTGGCGCTTATTACGTCGAATACGGTATACCGTCCTTAAAGGGTTAATACCTTCATGATTTATTTTTGACATGTTGTCTGTGTAACTAGAGAAAGAGCCCAACAAATGTCAAAGTAAATGCATGCCCTTGTCATGCCGCAAACCAATAATGTACTTTATATGGATATCTCAGTTTCATTTCTTTTAGTGCTCATGATGCATAAATGTTGTGATGTTGAGTAACTTGCCAGAGCTGCACTATTACATTATGCCGACCCCGAGGTGTGTGTGCACTAATTATCGGGTGGCCTGATGCACCAATACAGCAAAAGTTACTCACCAGCGCAACATTTATGAATCATTAGCTATAAAGTTCAGAGGTAACATGCTGTCCTTAAAGGAGTACAAAATGGCAATGCCATTTCTTTTGCTGAAACAACAAAATTGAATCAGGGATCGACTTACTATGGTCTGGAAACATCCCGGTCCCCTTTCTGCAAAAAGTATATCAGTCTAAGCCTTATATAATCCCCATCTGTTACAACGTAATTGAAGAGTCCCTTCAACAGAAGGGATCACATTTTGTGTACGCCATCTAAACAAAACAACTTTTTACATTACTATTGTTAAAAGTATCTAACCAACCAACACTTAGGGAGTGGTCATTATCTATCAAAGGGGGGAGGGGACATATTCTGACAGATGTGATGCCCCTATCCCTCAAAAGGCCCCTATCCCTCAAAATTGGTGTGTTTGAGGGATAGGGACCAGGTGAAGTCCCTATATGCCAAACAGCCCCTATCCCTCAAAACGGTTTGAGACATAGGGCCCATGTGAAGTCCCAAAGCCACAAATAATTTTTCCATGTCCCTATCCCTCAAAATGGTCTGAAAACTATTCAAAACATAGGGCCTATGTGAAGTCCCTAAGGCTCAAAAAGCTGCCCCCCAAAATTTGCCAACACCCTACAGTATTGTGCATATTAATTCTAAACCATACAGTAAAAGTGGGGGCTGAGTGGCCTGGGCCCAAATCAGAATCAAAGGACCCTCAAACACTAAAATGTCTATAAAATGTTTCAAAAGGTATTTGGATGCACCATCATACCCTCCCCATAAAGATTTGCTCCCTTAGCTTCTGACAGGGGGCTGAAAAGTGTTTGCACGCTTGCGAAAATCCACCCACCCCCACCCCATCATTGAAAAATGACAATCCCCTTCAAATATCCTGTCCAGAATCCCCCTCAGCTGTGACTAGTGGATCTCCCCCACACAGCCCGGCTGTCACCGCACCCCTAGATCCGGCTCCACACACCGGGACAAACCCCGCCTTTTTGTGCTGAGGAATCTGGCCCACTGTGGGGTCACGTGTGATCTGTCAACACAAACAAGGGAGAGCTGCTGATGGGAACCGTAAATCATGTACTGGAGGGTGTGGGGGGAGAGTGGATTGCTGCAAAGGGGGGTGGGATGTAAATCAAGTACTGGAGAGAGGGAGGGGGCTTGGGGGAGGGAGGGAGGGAGGGGTGGTTCCCATGTCCCCTGTCAATTTTGAAAATTTCTCATGTCGCCATATCGATGTCCCATGTCACTATCTATTCATTCCCCCTGCCTCATGTCACTTGGCCATAGACAGTCGAATCTAGGGTAGGGGGTAGGAAAGGGGAAGGAAGAAACTGAACAGGGTGGGGAGGCAGGGGTAAAGGGAGAGGAATTAAGAAAGGAGGACGATGGGGGTAGGAGAGACAGGGGCTGGGGAGGAATAGAAGCTTAGACAGAGGAGAGGTATAGGGGGAGAGTGGCAGAAAAAGGGGAGAGTGGGAGGGAAGGAGGCAGGGGCAGGTGAGGAAAATTATTAGTAGAACAGGAGGTGGAGGGCGGAGCAGAGGTGGGAAGATTAGGAAGGAAGGAAAGGCCACTCTGGCCCCAACTTATCCTTGGACGTATCCGAGCGACATCGCTGGTATCTGAGGGGCCATGACCGTGTCACTCCCCCCATATATTGGGAGATGCCTACACGGTACCTATCTGGACTTTAAATACAACAGCACCAAGCGCACAGGAACTTTTTTAACCAGCAACCTTTGGTGCCAGCGATGATGCTCGGGTACAGAGGGCGAGGTGGGGCCGGCTTGAGGCCACTCAACAAATTGAATAAACATTAATAACTGGCTGTCAATGGTGATTCCATGTTTATATTTTATGAAATACGGCTGTGCCATTGCCCAAAGAGCGCTGTATTTCACAACCCCACGAAATAACCCTCGGCCATATTTCACGGTCTGTGACGTCATCAAAATGGTGGTTTGTTTACATATGAACGGCAGCTATTTTAAGCTCCCCCCCCTATCATTATGATCACAGTTTTTGTGATTTGAATAGAAAAACATAAAATATAAATACAATGGAATTAACACACGTTTGAGCCTGCAGCTTCGTGAAATACGGCCTGCTTTTGAATAACCAGCTGCACAGACTTAAACTCGTGAACCTTTTTCTACTGACTCAATTGCATTTAGTGGGGTATAGGTAGGAGGAACATTCAGGAGAAGGGATGAGGGAGGCTGTGGATGTTCGTGGGGGGTTGGAGAGAATAAAAACAGTGACACACAGTCTTGGCAATCCTGATCATGGCATGGCAGGATAACTGACAGCCTACGGGTACCATCGTGAGGCCATGCATCAACAGGACACTTCAACCTGCCGACATCTTGACCCAAACTTGTAACTCTTTTTGTTCAGGGGGCCTGGGCTACCTCCCCCATCCCCAAGCCACCAACTATGATCAACCCTCGCCGGCCGATGCACAGTATCCCAACATTACAATAATCGAGGCTGTACAAACTCATCTAATTCATCTAAGACAAACTTCTCATGAGCAGTTGCCCAATCAAATAATGCACACCTGTCCCTGTGCACAGCCTGGCAGAATATCACCATCTAAATGTAGTAGTTGGTCCAGACTATTTTGTAGCCCTTGTGGCGGAAAAAGGTACTCAAGCTTGAGGTCTGCTGATGGTCGTAATGGTTTCTGTCGCAAACTACTAATACGTACAGACAACCCGGACTAGGCATGACGGGCAGGGCAGGACCATGCCTGACACCCTGTCACAACACAGTACAGGGTATAGAGACCACTACTGTACTCTGACAGACTGTCATAATACATAGTACAGGGGATGGTTAAGCTGAGATGAGCATGACTGATGCAGGATCTACATGTGAACACATGTTCTTATAAAAGGCTCACACTGACACGCACGCTCTCTGAGCTATGACGACCTCTACACAAATGTACGGTGGCCGACAAGGCTCACGCCCAAAAAAACACTGTTATGAAAAAAAAAAAATATTTCACCTGAAAAAACAGGCGAAAAAAAAAAATTTAATTTTTTTTCACAAATATTTTTTTTTTCATTTTTGAAAAACATGAAAAAAAGTTGCTGTCAACTGTCAACTACGAAAATTGGCGCTGTCAACTGTCAATTTCCGCCATACCGCCCTGCGGCAGAACAGCATGCCGCTGTGTCAAGAGAGCCGGCATTTCATTGGTTGTCGGCGGGGCGTAATGATATGATATACGCAGAACGTAGTTCGCAATTTCCTGCTGTTCGGATGCCCCTTCCCCCTTATTACCTTACTGCAACCTCGATTCATATGTCTTATAATACCGTGCACTTGATCTTACAATACAACTAATACACTTTCTCCAGCTATTTTTCAATTTATTTTGCCCGTGGGATGAAAGCGATGCGGGGCGTCCTGTTTATTATCAGCAGCGGCTGCACGGTCTCAGCTTAAACAAAGTATTCACTTCCGGCGTGAGTGGTGCGATTCCGCGTGGCGTGTACGAGGGACAAGCTTTTGGATCATAACTGCAATCCTTTTCTTGCTGTTCTACCAGCACCTGCAAGACTTTAAAGTAAGTTTCATACACTGTGTTTCACGTAACGTGTGCAGTACTTTATTTTGTATTGAACTATGTGGTAGCCTGTAGCATTTCATGCTAATCCACCCATTATCGCCCGTTATGAAATGAACACGCCTGCTGTTTTCACGCACGTGGTAGTAGTATACACAACTAACACACTGGCACCCCCGTCAGTATTTTCAACACACAGCTTTGTATGCTAATGTGTATTGTTTATTTTTTCTCGGTATATAGACATCATACATCCTGTTTATTTTTCCCATTTCATATACACGGCACATCCCTTTCACTCGCCAGCACATGGCGCATCCTGTTTATTATCGGCAGAATGTACCCGCGATAAAAAATATATCTTTTTGCCTTCCCAGTGGACCACGAGGGAGTGACACGGGGGAAGTGTGTGGAAAGTGGGTGCTTCTGTACTCAATTCTCCTCGCAAAAAGGCACACATTACTGCAACAACTGCGCCCCTCACATGGCCCGTCGCCATGTAAGTATCATACACCTTTCCTATGTTACAAACAGAATAAAGTTTCAGTAATGCAAGTTCATACTGTCATACAGCTGTGTTAACACCTCAATGTACCTTTCCACTGCCACCAAAATATTATCACAATTTTACTACATGTAGTCCTGTTTATTATCGTATATAGTACACACTCAACATCCCTCCCAACAGCCACACTTTTTCCTACTTCCTGTTTCTTCTGTTACGGTAGAAGAGATAAATTTGGCCCAGGTAGTACACACAGGAATAGGGACTTGCATAAACGGGTGCCGCGCTAGCGCTAGCGCTAGCACCAATATTGTGATCACACCAGTGCCACTGGTGACCCAGGCCTAATTTGAGTTTCTGACCTTATTTATTGACTTAGAATCAAGGTTAGGGTATCATTGGAAAGCTATGACATAGACGCTCATGATGAGGGGTGCCAATCTACTGTAACCATAAGCATTTTATTCATATAAAATTTCTTAAGATTTGGCAAACTTTATGAGGCCAAAAACTTATCAAATTTTAAATTTCATCTAAGTTCACCTACCTAGGGATGTAGTTCATTATCATAAGATTATGCACTGTTGATTTCAATTCCCTATGTGGATGCCTTCTATTTGCCCCAAGCCCTCCCGTGACCCTTGTTTATGAGTCTTCAGTGAAGGCAGCCAGCCTACTCAGCCCACAGGCACAGTGACCATCACATGATATGTATGCTCATAGTAATTTTCATGAAAACCTCATGAAAGACAGGCCATGTACAATTGTTAGTTTAATTAGAGAAAATAAGTGAATTTTTTTTTATTGAATTTTTTTTTTTTTTTTTAAATTTTTAATATCTTTTAATATTTTTTTTCTTATAATTTAAAAAAAAAGTTATCAAAAGTCTGGTTGATGTTAGACATCGTTCACGAAGAATATCCTGAAAATCTCATCCAAAAAGAACAAATAATGGCTGATATATCCTAAAAAAGACCTTTCTTATGACCTTTTGACCCAGTTAATTAGGTCAAAGGTCAGCTTATGTAGGTCAAAGGTCATCTGGAACAACGTCATATTATCTGATCCATGACATACAATGTATGCTGAAAGTTTCATCATAAAAGATTAAATACTGGCTGATTTATCCTAAAATGACCTTTCTTATGACCTTTTGACCTAGTTACTTAGGGAAAAGGTCAATCTATCTAGGTCAAAGATCATCTGGAACAATGTCATATTATCTGGTCCGTGGTGCTTAATGTGTGCTGAAAATTTCATCCTAAAAGATTAAATAATAGCTGATTCATCTTAAAATAACCTGTTTCCTTTGTCTGTTCAGGGTATCTTTCTAATCTGCTCTGATCACAGTTTTGGATCCAGCTTAAACAGTGTTTGAATGGGGATGAAGTACCCATCAATTCTGGATCTTCGATCCTGATTGCTCAGCAACTAGCAACAGTAGGAAGATGATTTAAACAGTTCTGAAAAGCTCTCAACAAGCTCTACATGACTGGGCCAATACTCATATATTTCAATCAATTCACAAAATTTATGCAAGTCCCTAACAGGAATATAGTCCATGTCATAGTACTGTATATCCCCTTCACCTACTTATACCATCTTATTTTGTAATATTTTTCGTATGTTGTTCTACTGTATTATTTGCCAGACATAATACGTGTATTTTTTTCTGCAGGAGAAAATGGGCCAGTGCAGTATGCCTGAATGTGAGTGCGGACTATTTACAGTTGTGGAAGGCTGTCACGACTGCATAGATTGTGGCCATGGTGCAGGTTTGCACAAGGTGCCCGATGTACCCAGTAAGTATACCGTATAACACATTATGACCTACATTATTTTCAGGCCTTTTGTCACCCCTCCTTTCCCCTTCTAACATGCCATTTGAAAATTTATTGTCCCATTCCTCTCCTTTTACCATCTGTTTGACACACGCAGTACAACAAAGTGAATCACATGTTACAGGAGCAAAATTGCTGAACGAGATGGAAAAGGTGGGGAAAAAAAGGAAAGTCCTATTGCGGAACATCCCTGCCACGCCTGTAGAGAAGAAGGTTCCGGTGCGCCGGGTTAGTATGAAGCCTACTTTGATACTATATAGGGCTATACAGTACCGTATATACATGCTTTTCATTTTTTCTGTATGTTATATGCCACTTCTATTTTCATGTTAGCATTCTGATACATGTAGACTATTTATAACCCATTTTTCGTATGTACTGTAACCAGGTCCTTTCTCTCATACTGCATTCTTCCATTCTTTCTTTCTCATTCTCTGACAGCTTTTCGAAATAACGCGGGGGGAAAGAGTCAAGGTCCGGGGTGTCTGGGGTAACCGTGCCAAAAAGGACAGGCGTGGAATCCAGACTGTCAGTGTAAGTGTAGCAAACATATTATGACTATTCCCTTTACCATATTTCACATAAACTCATTATAAATAATAAGCTGATGAAATAAACACAACCAGCAACGAACAAAAGTTTTGTAGAATGAACAGAACTGTTCACTCGACCTTTAGCCCGCATCACTTTTTTTCCATGTTCATCCTTGTGACGCCCGTCGCCAGTGCTGTATATGGGGACAGCAGTCCTGTTGGTCGTCAGCATTTCATACACACATGGCGCGTCCTGTTTATTATTTCTCTTTATTTAGACATTATACATCCTGTTTATTATTGGCATGTGATAGACACGGCACATCCTTTAGCCTGCCCAGCGCATGGCGCGTCCTGTTTATTATTTCTCGGTATATAGACATGATACATCCTGTTTATTATTGGCATGTGGTAGACACGGCACATCCTTTATCCTGCCCAGCGCATGGCGCGTCCTGTTTATTATTTCTAGGTATATAGACATGATACATCCTGTTTATTATTGGCATGTGGTAGACACGGCACATCCTTTATCCTGCCCAGCGCATGGCGCGTCCTGTTTATTATTTCTAGGTATATAGACATGATACATCCTGTTTATTATTGGCATGTGGTAGACACGGCACATCCGTTATCCTGCCCAGCACATGGCGCGTCCTGTTTATTATCGGCCGAATGTACACGCGATACATCCCCTAATTAGCCGACTCAACGTAGCACAACAAGTTATGTCATGTAACATAATGCAATGCCTGGTGTAATGTAGTACCATCTCACGTTCTTTCTGTGTTTATATTGTACCTGATGGTCACACCGGTGTTCTTCCAGATCGAATTCCAACCGGACGAAGAAGTCACGTTCAAGGGACTTCGTGACCGCTGTGCCCGCGTCTTCGCTATGGTGTCCTACGACACGCTGAGCAAATCTCACTCGGCCTTGCTCCTGGGCGGACTAAAAGGGCCGGAGGTCAACAACGATCGGGAGGTCCAAACGTTATTAAAGAACGGAAAGGGGTACTTTGTCCCCACCAAGAAGAACGAGGTGTCCTCTGTAAGCCACTTCTCCCTTCTTCTAATACATACAGCGTACATGAACTGTTCTCTTCGGCCTTAGCACATAGTACATAGTGGAAATATAATACATTACATCCTTCAATTTTTTGGGTGCTTTTACCATCCAGTCTTCTTACTTTCATCAAAAGTACTACCTGTGCTTTTAATGTAGTAGGAACTGCATTTTAATTGAACTACCCAAAAAATTTTACAGGAGGAGGAGGACTCTCTGTTGAGTGAGGTAAGGAGGACACACGAGTCGGACACCGAGCGTAGCTTTGATTTACCCCCAGTCAACATTCCGTCTCGCCGAAAGAAAACTGCCACAACGGGAAGTGCTGGAAAAGAAGACACAGAACGCTCTGCCAAGAGAAACACCAAAGTCCCTTCTTCCGCAGCAGGAAGTTCCTCCACCCCACCTCCACCTGATCCCACTCACTCGTCTGAAGGGAAAAAAAGGCCAGCAGGAAGTTCCTCCCCACCACCTCCACCTGATTCCACTCACTCGTATGAAGGGAAAAAAAGGCCCAGAACACAGGAGGAGGAGAAGGTGAGTACCGGCAAAAATCCTGTTTCTTTGTACCCTGTAAAATAAAAACAAAACAAAAAATATGTCCTCTTTCCTCATTCTGTATGAAACATATGACGTACTTGGACAGCAAAAATGTGTGTTTTTTCTGTTCCCAATCTGTGCAGGATTTACCCCAAGCGCCAGAAGGTGAGGTGATATAATATTTGGTTGTGTTCATGTTTTGTCACGTTCAACTGATTTTCCCTGTTATTTGTTGCAAGTTCCTTTCTCATTCTTCTTTTAATTTGGTAAAGAAACCCGAAAAATATTACAAAGAGACACATGAAATAAATTGCTATGTGATAAACTTTACGTCCTTTTTTCTTGTTCAGGCAGAGATATTATAGTACTACATAGCTTTGACTTCCTTTCACGTACATTCCTTACAATGTTACATGAGACAATTTTTCCTGTGTATATTTTGTTCACCTTTCACTTTGTAGCGAGAAGGAAGATTAGCACGATGGCCCCTCCAGACAACTATGCACAGGAAGAGATCGGGACTGCCGTCACCGCCTTTGCTCTACAATATTTGACAGACACAGACGAAGTGGTCGGGCCCTACATCCCGTGGAAGTCGAGAAACCCGGATCACAACTACCTGCTGGGCAAGCTGGTGAAAGGTACCATAACTTTTATGTCTTTTTTTACCTTTTCCATGACATATCAAGGCCACTCCAAAAAAAAAGTCTGGTTTCTCATCCCAAAGCAGAGAAAAATTTCAGTAGGGCGTTTTTTTTTAAATTTTTAATTTTCTTAACGCAGGAGCCAAAATGTATAGGAAAAAAGTAGATTTTCTGCAACAAAATTTCACACTTAATTATTCAAGTGTCTATTTATTTGAAGCTGTTGGAAAATGTAAGATATTCCTGCTGTCATACAGCATAACAGAAGTTTTATTTTGTATCAGGGGAAACGGACATATATAAAATCGAGATGCACTTGGAAGATGGTGTTAGAGTCCCCCGGTCCGTCGCACAGGATAACGCGTGGCCGGATATGGCTGAGGACGAAGGTAGGAAGATTTACACCTCTACAGTGAAATCTCGATATGAGGAGGATGGTAATAAGGAGCAGACTGTTTTAAAGAGCAGATTTGCTATGCCAAGATTTTTTCTCTACATTTCTATAGTAATAATACCTGATTAGAAGGTGCTTTTTTACACAAAAATGGTTTAGAAGGAGCAGAATTTTTCGTACATGAATAACTTGTTCGGCTGTTCATTCATTTGATTGAGAAAAAAGTTCCCATTCCGATGAACTAGGTGATGGTGTGTGTGTAGAGGACCCCCACCCCCTGTATACACAGATGCAACCGGCATTGCTATCCTATGTTAAATACTTTATTTTACCCACAGCAACATGTGGGAATTCTCCCTTCTGTATGATGCCCTGTAACCCAGTGGGCACAGGAGGTTGAACAAAGATGGATAAATGTTTACCAATCTTTATTCGATGTTGATTCAACAATTATTCAAACTTGCTAATATTTTTAAATGGCCCCTCTTTCTGTTGTTGTAGCACAATTTCTATTATTTTATTGTAACAGGTATGACCCTGTTATGGCAGTCGCCATATCAGGTATACACAACATTAGAGACGACCTACATAGGGGTGGTGGCGTATCCCTTCCTGAGCAAGGACCTGGTATACGAATGGTTTGCGTTGGAGGAGGGGGAGGAGCGCTTCCTGGGTTTGACGGACCCGTTCATATTGGTCCCCCCCGGACGCTACACGTGTAAGCTCAGCTATATGGGGGAGGATGAAGTTGTGTTGCAGGGGTACATCAGCCGGGTGAACGTGCTGAAGTGCTCAAATCTCTTCCAAGGTGAGACGCTGTAAGGTGTTTACAATGTAGCATAGTACTGTGTTATATGATATACATTTTATTTTTACTTGATACTAGAAGGGTAAAGTTAATCTTTTCCTTCTTTCTTTTAGTGGCCAAAATTAAAATAATGAAACCAACATGGAGAGACAGTACACTTTATACCTATCATACAAGCTGTCTTCACTTTTTTTATTTTTCAGAGTCCGGACTCCAGTTCATAGAACCAAAAGACTACACGGTCCACTACGCGAGCAAAATTGGCGGAGGCAACTTTGGAGCGGTGTACCGAGGTGATTTTTTTGGACCAGTTGCTGTAAAAACCATTAAGACGAGTCACTCGGTCGACATATTCTTGGCAGAGATAAACATTGCAGGGTGAGTACGATAATAAACCACTTTGTTCACTGTTCTTTTCTCCCCGCTGTGTCATAGTAAACAAACTGAATAACAAATATATGCCCGTGCTTTCCATTGTGTTCCACCTTTAATACCATATGCATGTTACTAGTCCTTTTAATAACCCCTTTTCTTTACCATACAGAAAGATGCGTCACCGCAATCTTATTCGATTGCTGGCCGTATGCCAACTGGAAGATGAGATACATATCGTCATGGAATTGTGCAACGGCAGAAATCTGGCGCGCATCTACGAGAAAATGCGGAAAATGAAGACCATCAAGGCCAAAGTGAGTACCATATTTCAAGTGACACTGCACTTTCCGCACTGTCGCCATGATATGGGTTGTCCCGCGTTATATGGTTCATTGCGCGTCCTGTTTATTATTTGTCGGCAACATGTAGTCACGATACATCCCTGTACGTACTAAGTACATGGGTCGTCCTGTTTATTATTTGTCGGCAACATGTAGTCACGATACATCCCTGTACGTACTAAGTACATGGGTCGTCCTGTTTATTATTTGTCGGCAACATGTAGTCACGATACATCCCTGTACGTACTAAGTACATGGGTCGTCCTGTTTATTATTTGTCGGCAACATGTAGTCACGATACATCCCTGTACGTACTAAGTACATGGGTCGTCCTGTTTATTATTTGTCGGCAGCATGTAGTCACGATACATCCTTAGACGTACCAAGTACATGGCTCGTCCTGTTTATTATTTGTCGGCAGCATGTAGTCACGATACATCCTTTGACGTACCAAGTACATGGCTCGTCCTGTTTTTTATTTGTCGGCAGCATGTGGAGACCGAATCAGCGGTGTGCCAATTACATTACAACTCGTCTTGATTTGCGGCTGGATGTAGTACTCTGTGTAACCCTTATGACAGGAGCTGATTGTCTCTCATTCTGACAGGAGGAAGTGCTGAAATTAGACGACAGCATGTTCGTAATGCAGCAGCTGTGCCTGGCTCTGAACTACCTGCACAGCATCCCCGTCGTTCACTCAGACGTCAAACCAGGGAATATTATGATATCGCCAAACTACGAGGTGAAGCTGCTAGATTTCAGTATCGCCCGCATAAAGCAGAGCGCTCGTGAGGAGCGCACCTATGCCACAAACTTCGGGGGCGGCCCGGGAGCGGGTACCTTCGCGTACATGGCCCCCGAAGTGTACAACGGGTCGAAACTGAAGAGGCAAACCTCTGTAGATGTGTACGCAACCGCCTTAATAATTGTAGAAAATGCGAACAACGGAGCACTGAACTATCCCATGAGGCAAGACGTGAAGAATGCCATGGCTGCTGAAGGCTTTCCGAAAGGAATTAAGAAGGTGGCCCCTGCCCTCCTACCCGTCACACAGATGGCTCTCAGCTGGAAGCCAGAGGAGCGGCCGGAAGCCAAGGAATTGGGGAAAGTAATAGGTTCTCTCTTCGACGAGGAGGCCTACTACGGGCAGAAGCCAGCGTGGTGAAGCGTAAGATAGACTAGTGTATTCAGTGAGGGCAGGAAAAATTATGTGCATTTGTCTACTGTTCCATGACACTTTATTAGTTACACACAGAAGTGAACCATTTCATAAAAATAATATAGTCAAATCATGATACAATTGGGAAATTTTTTTTGTACAATATCACATGCTCGGTCTACTTTTATTTACATTGCATCGACATGTGCTACACGTTATATGATTATACCATCTGAAAGTTTTTTTTTCTATTTCACATGCTCTCTGTACTTTTATTTACATTGCATCGACATGTTCTACACATTATATTTAACGATCACACAAAGCTAGAAAAATAGCTTGGGCATTCTGCATGCACAACACCATGTTGTTCTGGTTCAGGAATTCGTCTGCCTCTGCCCTAAACTGTGCCGGTACAATGTCTTCAAAGTGGTCTGCTATCTCATGGTACTCTGCCGCGAATTCCATGTCATCTGCCGCCTCAACACCGTAATGATACCCACACTGCTCGCCCCCTGTCAAATTTTAAATAAGAAAAAAAATTACATATATCACATGTCCAATTATTTGGTGACAAACAGTTCAACGGCCGAGCACATACAGAGGTCAAATAGCTTAACAACATGGGAAGGGAAACAGAGAAATTCATGTATACGGGCTTACCGAAAAGATCAGGATGGTTATACATGTCGTCTGGACATCCTCCACATGGCAGACTCACGCCTTTCTGTTGGCGAATCTTGTGAAGGTTCCAGTCACGAATGTAGTCGTCCACCTGCCGCTTTACCAATGGGAGGTAGACGTAAATGAACGCGTCTCTGTGCAGGTGAAACAAAGCATGGGTGCGTTACACAAAATGAAATACATACACAAAGACACACTCATTTAAGTCTGTTGGCCGGGTTGTTTCACCATTTGACCTTGGGCCGTATTTCACGAGGCCATACGCCGAGCGAAATGTGGCACACCGGTCAACAGACTTGAAATGAGTGTGCCTTTGTGTTAATTTTTTATCATTTTCGATTTAAAATACGAAAATTGTGATGGGGGGAGGGCCTATGATAGCCTAATTATATCCCCTTCAAATGTAAATTAAGCACCATTTTGATGACGTCACAGGGCCGTATTACGGCCATTGGTTTTTTCACGGGTTCACGGGTGGGTGAAATACGGCGTTGTTTGGTTTAGTCAATGGGACTGCTGTTTTTCATTAAAAAATTAAACTCTTTTCTTTGATACATAAAAAACATGCTGTTTCATATTTTTTCGTGGTAATATACAAGTTTCATACCGGTTTTCTTGTACGTCGACAGGCAGCCCATCTCGCAACATTTGTGTGAACTGCTGGTGTAGGCCATACGTGACATGCCTGTACATGCCGGACCAAAAGCACTCGATTTTCTGTAGAAATAACACAAAAGAGGCACAGTATAATAGTTAGGAAGGAACATGTTGTAGACATTGATATTATTTTTTTTCCTGCCCTTACGCTATATAAAGTGGGAAAAACAATTTACTTGGTTCAATTTGGACTTGTCCACCACTGCCGGTCGCTCCGACGCTACGTCCGTCCCATTACGCCTCAGGAACATCTGCAATTCTATGCTGAGCGTGTTCTCCGTACCCGGGTCGAACCTTGCTCTGTTCGGCACAACTGTTTAAAAGAAGAAAAATAAAACCTTGCATTAGGTTTCATCCGGTTTCCCATGTTTCCCTGTGTTACAGTATAACATGTATTTTGTGTGTACGGGTCAAGTGTTATGGCGGACACACAGTGAACATAATATTGTAAGGAAAAGTATACATACCTTCCAACTTCTGTATGGTGTCCGCAAATAGTTTGACCACGAAGTTTGGATTTTTGTTAGTGGTATATGTTGTGCACCAGAGCACCCTCCGTGAAAAGCAGTCTATCGCTCCGTGTATATAAATCCCATACGTAGCCAGTTTGTCATGGCCATCGATTGACCAGCAGTCATTGGGCCCCTGTATAAAAGGGATGGAACTTTGTATTATAACGTACATTTACATGTCGTAGCAAATAATGGAACGTTCTATGTTATTCCCATGTCATATTATGTTAGCTATACTGTACATACCGGTGACTGAAAGATGCGCCGTACAAACTTCTTTCCCTTCCTCCTCTCCCCGGCTTCCGGGTCCAGCACCCTGGCCGCTGCCATGACATCGTCCCTATTTGGAAAGAATTTATTTTTTCACTCACTCTGTTATTTAGTATTCTGCGGTGTACAGTACACAGTATTGCACCAAGCATCCCGCGGTAGACACGATACAGTCCACCGATTTTATGATTCATACGGTATAACAAAGGGTTCTGGAGATGTAGGTTGGTATATGGACGAAAATAATATTTCGAAGCAGCACGCCAAAGTTGGGAGAAATACCTTTTTATTGCCACGTTGAATTTGTCTCTGATAATCCTTGTCACGCGTCTGTAGCCTGCTGTCTCCTGACACTTCTCCTGAGCATTCTATGGTTATACCGGAAACAATATTCATATACTTGGTTTAGTGTTAACAGTATTAATAAAACAGCATGACATAGTACTACATGACGTCATGACAAATTAATATTGTGATATAAGTTTGCTCTGTTTATTTGTGCTATGCTCAGGTAGGAAAAGGATATGGATGAAAAGGAATACAGTTGACTGTAATGTTACACACCTGCACTAGATTTAGGACGGTTTCCGGCTCCAGCGGTACTGTCCTGGTGATGCCAAACTGTTTTAGCCGCCTTTTCAAAGTACTGAGGCTGGCAATTGGGAAAAAAAGAAATAAAGATTGACTGCTTGCCACTTGACTATTTTTCCTTCAATTTTTAAGAGAAATAAAGCTTGAATTGGTCACCAAATTGTTGAAAATATTGCCATCAATATGTCGTAATAGTAGATAATTCTGGAAATTATGTAAAGGCATTAGAGCATTTCTTTAGGTATAGGAGTATAAGCCTGCCCCGAGTATAAGCCTGCCCCGTGTATAAGCCGGGTCAGTTTGCCACTTAGTACTTGTAGAAGCCCGGGCTTATACACGGGGAAATACGGTACTTGGAAAAGTGTAGAGGTGTGCAGAAGCCAGCTGTACATTTAATGAAAATGAATGGAGCAGTGTTCTCCTAATGCTATACCTGAAGGACAGCCCAAACTGTCTGAGGTATCGTAGGATCATCTCGTTGCTTTTCCCCAGCAGCACCAATTTGGACAGTATGTCTGGCAGTAGCTCTGTGCAATAATGGAAGGAGAAACAGTTGTATTATTGCACAGTAATGTAGGAAGTATATTTCAGGAAGTCATATGATGAAAAGGCAGGATAGTAGGCGGTGTAACTGTGATATACTACCTTGTGTCGTGTTGTGCTCTGTGTCAAGGTGGCCACACTCTACGCACTGCATTATCCCCACCACTATCTCCAGCCTTTTACACGGGCATCTTTTGCAACTTCTGTGGAACAATTCCTCGTACTCCATTTTGCTGGTAGTTCTGAAAAGGGAAACAAAAGATATTTGATTGCACCCGATATATCGATACATATGCAGCACACGATAATAAACAGGATCCTGTTTATTATCGTCCAAGCGTATATGAAATCCCGTTTATTATCATCCGGACATACAATTGAACGGGACGATAATAAACAGGATTCGGTCTGGTTATGTTGCCGGAAAGACGAGCGCGGCGGTGGAAACTACACACTGTGACATAGCAATCGCTGTAGACACGACATAACCTCATCGAACAGTGTGCCCGGTAGACACAAGACATACTGCAAAGTGCTGCCATCTAGCGGAGTGCTTCCGAACGAAGGGATGGGAGCGACCTCTACATCGTATAGCAATAACTACGCAGGAGCGCCATTCGGTCAACAATACGTTTCACGGTAACATTATGCCTTTCTTACACTTATTACCGAAAACATGAATGAATCAGGTAGGAAAGATGCTGTACAATGTGTATACATATGTCAGGAAGCAGAAATCCGGCATGCCATGCTGTGTTGAACGTATAGGGGGCTGGGTATGAGGTATGTCGACGGGATTAGCCTAATGTGCTGGTGCTTCTCGTGTCTACATTATACGGCTGTCTCGTATCTAAAAAAGGTGGGATGTTTCTTGTCTACAGTGGGGGTCTCTCTTGTCTACCGCATCAGACCTATAATGTTATAAGGCTGTCTCGTATCTAAAAAAGGTGGGATGTTTCTTGTCTACTGTGGGGTCTCTCTTGTCTACCGCATCAGACCTATAATGTTATAAGGCTGTCTCGTATCTAAAAAAGGTGGGATGTTTCTTGTCTACTGTGGGGGTCTCTCTTGTCTACCGCATCAGACCTAGAAAGTAAACTATTATAAAACTGTCTGTCAGGGAGTGCTCATTTGGTATGGCCGGGGGGGGGGGGGGAGCATGTGAGGGGGGGCATTTTTTTTAGGGGTATTGACAGGGGAGGGCCTTTTCTTTTTTACCCATTTTTTTTTGGGGGGGGGCCTTTTTTGCGGGGGTATTCCTACACACCAATATTGTTTCTCATGCACTACTTGGGGGGGGGGGGGGGTGCACCGTATTTCATACAGGAAGGATAACATGGTGTCTTTTTTTCTGTTTAACACAGATGCCCAGGAAAAACCCTCAGTTGGAAGAGGTGAAGCAGGCCAACCGGGCGGACCACAGGAAGTGGTTAGAAAAGAACAAGCAGGAGTGGCCAGAGTTGCACAAGGCCAACAGGGCGGCTGCAAATGCTGTGAGTATAAAGGGGCCGTGGAGGCGGATGGGGGGGGGGGAGTGAGGGTGGAAATGGCAAGACAAGTATGGAATGTAGGGTAAATGTGGGTGACGTGCTGAATGTTGAAAAATCCCCCCCCCCCCCCGCGAAGGCACAACGTTTTCCTTGTTACACATTTTTCATTGGGTGTGCTGTATATATATTTTTTTCTCTGATTATTTTTTAAACTTTTTTTTTTCAAACGCACACTAAGTAGTGGTAAAGGACAGAGCACTTGACATGTGAGGAACCTTTGGGTAACATGGTCGGTATGTCACCGATGTTACCCACGTTTACCATACTGGAAAGGGGGTGGGGGGAAAGTATGTTCAAAAAAAATAAACAGATGAGTGTATTGTATGATTTGTCTTTCTTTCTTAAGAAATACGAGGCTACACGCCCCTACTCAGAACTGAAGGGAGAGAAGAAAGCACGCGTGCTGCTCTCCAAAAAGCTGAGTGCGGCCAAGGCAAGGGGGAAGCTCACCGAAGAAAAAGGTAAATTTCTTTGTTTTTCTCTATATATTTAGGGGCCGTGTACCCCTACACTGCATGTAAGGAGTGTGGTGTGCCCAAAAAAAAAGGATTTGTCCCATATGTGGGTTACACTGCCTTACGTCAGGATGAATGTTGTCTACAGTATGGGGTGGAGAAAGCATGTATCATGTGCTCCACTCACCGGGGAGTAAATGGCAGGAGTGGGGGACTGTATTAAATGAAGCCTCAAAAAAAAGTATCTGTGTCCTGTGGCGCAGGGCCAGTGTGATGTGAAGTTGGCATACAAAATTACACTGACTGGGTAAATGGGAAGATATATGTTGTTTCAGCTCGGGAGATGAAGGAACAGTTCCTGCGCGATTTCCCAGGGGCGGTGCTGAAAGGCTACAACGATGCAACGGAGGAACAGTCCGAGCAATCAACGGAACAGGAAGTCCAAGCAGAAGAGCTGACAGGAGAGGAACAGTCTGAGGAATCTACGGAAGTGGAAGTGCAAGCAGGAAACGTGACAGGACAGGAGGCTGTACCGGGTGCCACTGAGGCACAGAACACAGAGGGAGAGGAAGCAGAACAGCAGACAGGAGAGGGTTTGGGTCAGCGACACACGGAACAGGCCGTGAACTCTCCTCCCACTGTACCTCAGCCCGAGGAAGAGGATGCCCCAGCTTACCGTATGGGAAGCCAGGTCTCTAGTCGGTGAGTAATTGAACATTTAGCATACGCCTATTGAAAAGTTTTAAAATTATTTTTTGGGCAAATCAATTTTCACACTACACACCGCTGAGCGCTGGTCTTTTATAATTGATACATAGTAATATGCGCCATACTATATACATGATATTCCCACCTAATGGCATTCCTTTTTTTGTTTTAAAACCCTATGTCAGGTACCAAAACTGTATAGGAAAGATATGTACGAAATGGCCCGTCTCGTGTCTACATGTATATATTAAAAGGAAATTTAACCTGAGCCAAAATGTGCTGTCTCATTCCCTGTACTTATGCTACAACTACAAAAAATATTTTTACACTATAGCAAATAAGTACCATCAGCCAGTTTCCTGGATTAAAATGGAGAATACATGAAATTTATTTCCCACAGAACCCGCAGCAACAAGAAAGAGAACAGCACTGGGTCCGCCTTCTGCACCCCCCCCCCCCCCGCACAGAAGATCAGACAGACTACAGAAGAAAAAATGTGTCAAATCCTTCCCCCTACCACTTAGTACAATGGCCCAAGTAGAGGAAAGAAATGCTGCAACACTGAAGAAGGCACCACGTTCACCCTCGCCCACTAAAAGCCCTGCCGCACGGTTCGCAAAAGGTCTCAAACTGTCCAAAATTTGAAGAAAGGGATTTTTTTTTTCTCTACCTTATGTAGATAAATACATAAAAGAGAGAGAGAGACAAGTTAAGAAATAAAACGCCTTACTTTTTTATTTGACAGCATTGTGATGATAAACAATCCGTTCAAGTCATGCGGCCTTATTTCAACGTTATACGGGTTAGGTATAAAATAATATACCGTGATGCCAAATTAAAAGACCAACTATGTCATAGCGTGAAGAATATGTTACTGTCCAAAACATTACCATGGTATCATACATTTGTTATAGCATAAAAACTAAGTACCGGTATCCTGTGTCCTGTTTATTACCCCTGTTCATTAAACTCGTATATGATGAAAACTAAGATCTTTCCTACTGTATGAAAACATACATGAACACACAATGATGTAAATACCATGCAAAAAGATAATACAAATAACAAGAATACACTTAACATCTAGGAAACTATATAGTACTCATTGCCAGTATACATATATGAGTGCATTTTTATGTAAAAGGGGGACCTAATGTGAAGACATTCGTACCATTCTTGGCGGGCTGACACTCAAGCGAAAAGGCTTTGTAGATAGGTCACTTTAGCATTTTTATGTATAATATTATACTCACAGCTATAGTACCAGATGTCCTAACTTTAAATAGTCACAGCGAGTGAAATACCCAGTAGAACACTACATGAGAATGGGAATGCATCACCCAAATACTGATGATATCATAGAAAATCACAAACATGCTGTATATATTACCGCATTCAGACGCACAACATTAAAAAATATGACATATAGCCTCAAAGAGACCGCCTGTGTAGTGGTTACCCAAGCCCGTTGCTGCAGCTCCCGGTGGGTGAGGGTCAGTGAGGCCCCCCCCCCCTGTGTTCTCTGCACCCCTGCGCCTTTTTGTACATGACACACCTGGGATAAAACCAAACCCCTCTGAAATACCACATAAAGTTCCCAATCGTATCTGAATTGTCATTGTCATTACTGTATATGCATGTCTGAATGATATTCTTTCATCAAAATCAATAATATATGGATATACAAAATGTTAGGTTTTTGGGCCGAGCTACTTAATAAAAGCGAACGCAATAAATTAACAAATTCTTCTATTTCCCCTCATTCTGCCTCTGTATCTTCATCATGACCGTCAGTGCTGCTGTGCGCAGCATTTCCTCCTCCGCGTTCCGCGTTCTGTAAAGAAAATACACAAACGGTTTGCACTAAAAATAAATAGAAATGAAAGGACAGGAAGATACTAAAGGAAAAGGATGACATTACATGGAAACAGGACTTGGTACAGGACACCACTTGACATGTGCATCACGAATTACACTACATGTCTGCTACATTACATACTACATTTTCGGTATAGCAAAGCGTTAAAACAATACATACCGTGTGCCCACTGCCCCCTCCTCCTCAGAGCTGGTTGAGTCCTGTTGACTTGGCACAAAGTCAGGGTCCGGGGTCCCCGGCTCTGAAACACAGGAAGAGGAGGACCCAGGACTGCTGGCTGTCATGGGGGTGTCGCGTTCCTCCTGCTCCGTGTCCCCCTCTTGCTGGTCGGTGTGACCCTGGCTCACAGGGCTGGTGGCAGTGGCCTGGGACCCGCCCCCCTCCTGCTCGCTGTCCTCCTGTTCCTCCTGACTGTCACCCTCCGTGACAGGGCTGGTGGCAGTGACCGGGGACCCGCCCACCTCCTGCTCGCTCTGCTCCTCGTCCTCCTGACAGTCACGCTGGGTGACAGTGTCCCCCTCTTGCTGGTCGGTGTGACCCTGGCTCACAGGGCTGGTGGCAGTGGCCTGGGACCCGCCCCCCTCCTGCTCGCTGTCCTCCTGTTCCTCCTGACTGTCACCCTCCGTGACAGGGCTGGTGGCAGTTGCCGGGGACCCGACCCCCTCCTGCTCGCTGTCCGGCTCTCCCTCTGTTTTGAAAAAGGAAAGATCAAAAGTGTTTAGCGGATAATAAACAGGACACTGGATACCGGTACTGAAGGATGTCTCCTGTCTACATTAAGCCCATTATATACCGTACTACTTGTACAGTTTGTGATGGGAGGCATCTGTTGTGTGTAACTAGCATCAATAATAAACAGGACGGGCCATGCTCCTGGTATATTGAAGGATTACTCTGGTCTACATACTACCGACAATAAACAGGACTACTGCTATACTGGGTGGAAAGAGGAATATATCGTGTCTATGCTTCCCCGAAAATAAACAGGACACGCCATGCCGACGGTACAGGGAAGGATACCTGCTGTATTATTCCCGCCAAAAATTAACAGGACTACGCTAAACAGCATGGCCAACAGTGATATGGTAGTACTAGTGAGTAGTGTACGTACCTTCAGCGCACTCCTGGCTAAAGAAGGTAGACAGGTCGGGACAGGGCCCGGGAAGAGGGGTGGAGTGAACAGCGGGGGAGTGCTGTTGTGCCACGTGTACCTCGGCTATAGATAAAATAAATTACATTGTAATGAGGGAAAGAAAAATTTTTTTGCTTTGTGAACAGGATGTGGGAGGTAGGGATTATATCTCATACACCATTCCTTTATCCAAAGCTGTTTCCCACCCCGTATGTAGAGCGTGCAGAGAATTTTTTATATGATACTGATATATATAGGGAATTTTGATTTTGTAAGTCCAAGCAGAAGAGCTGACAGGAGAGGAACAGTCTGAGGAATCTACGGAAGTGGAAGTGCAAGCAGGAAACGTGACAGGACAGGAGGCTGTACCGGGTGCCACTGAGGCACAGAACACAGAGGGAGAGGAAGCAGAACAGCAGACAGGAGAGGGTTTGGGTCAGCGACACACCGAACAGGCCGTGAACTCTCCTCCCACTGTACCTCAGCCCGAGGAAGAGGATGCCCCAGCTTACCGTATGGGAAGCCAGGTCTCTAGTCGGTGAGTAATTGAACATTTAGCATACGCCTATTGAAAAGTTTTAAAATTATTTTTTGGGCAAATCAATTTTCACACTACACACCGCTGAGCGCTGGTCTTTTATAATTGATACATAGTAATATGCGCCATACTATATACATGATATTCCCACCTAATGGCATTCCTTTTTTTGTTTTAAAACCCTATGTTAGGTACCAAAACTGTATAGGAAAGATATGTACGAAATGGCCCGTCTCGTGTCTACATGTATATATTAAAAGGAAATTTAACCTGAGCCAAAATGTGCTGTCTCATTCCCTGTACTTATGCTACAACTACAAAAAATATTTTTACACTATAGCAAATAAGTACCATCAGCCAGTTTCCTGGATTAAAATGGAGAATACATGAAATTTATTTCCCACAGAACCCGCAGCAACAAGAAAGAGAACAGCACTGGGTCCGCCTTCTGCACCCCCCCCCCCCGCACAGAAGATCAGACAGACTACAGAAGAAAAAATGTGTCAAATCCTTCCCCCTACCACTTAGTACAATGGCCCAAGTAGAGGAAAGAAATGCTGCAACACTGAAGAAGGCACCACGTTCACCCTCGCCCACTAAAAGCCCTGCCGCACGGTTCGCAAAAGGTCTCAAACTGTCCAAAATTTGAAGAAAGGGATTTTTTTTTTCTCTACCTTATGTAGATAAATACATAAAAGAGAGAGAGAGACAAGTTAAGAAATAAAACGCCTTACTTTTTTATTTGACAGCATTGTGATGATAAACAATCCGTTCAAGTCATGCGGCCTTATTTCAACGTTATACGGGTTAGGTATAAAATAATATACCGTGATGCCAAATTAAAAGACCAACTATGTCATAGCGTGAAGAATATGTTACTGTCCAAAACATTACCATGGTATCATACATTTGTTATAGCATAAAAACTAAGTACCGGTATCCTGTGTCCTGTTTATTACCCCTGTTCATTAAACTCTTATATGATGAAAACTAAGATCTTTCCTACTGTATGAAAACATACATGAACACACAATGATGTAAATACCATGCAAAAAGATAATACAAATAACAAGAATACACTTAACATCTAGGAAACTCTATAGTACTCATTGCCAGTATACATATATGAGTGCATTTTTATGTAAAAGGGGGACCTAATGTGAAGACATTCGTGCCATTCTTGGCGGGCTGACACTCAAGCGAAAAGGCTTTGTAGATAGGTCACTTTAGCATTTTTATGTATAATATTATACTCACAGCTATAGTACCAGATGTCCTAACTTTAAATAGTCACAGCGAGTGAAATACCCAGTAGAACACTACATGAGAATGGGAATGCATCACCCAAATACTGATGATATCATAGAAAATCACAAACATGCTGTATATATTACCGCATTCAGACGCACAACATTAAAAAATATGACATATAGCCTCAAATAGACCGCCTGTGTAGTGGTTACCCAAGCCCGTTGCTGCAGCTCCCGGTGGGTGAGGGTCAGTGAGGCCCCCCCCCCTGTGTCCTCTGCACCCCTGCGCCTTTTTGTACATGACACACCTGGGATAAAACCAAACCCCTCTGAAATACCACATAAAGTTCCCAATCGTATCTGAATTGTCATTGTCATTACTGTATATGCATGTCTGAATGATATTCTTTCATCAAAATCAATAATATATGGATATACAATATGTTAGGTTTTTGGGCCGAGCTACTTAATAAAAGCGAACGCAATAAATTAACAAATTCTTCTATTTCCCCTCATTCTGCCTCTGTATCTTCATCATGACCGACAGTGCTGCTGTGCGCAGCATTTCCTCCTCCGCGTTCCGCGTTCTGTAAAGAAAATACACAAACGGTTTGCACTAAAAATAAATAGAAATGAAAGGACAGGAAGATACTAAAGGAAAAGGATGACATTACATGGAAACAGGACTTGGTACAGGACACCACTTGAGATGTGCATCACGAATTACACTACATGTCTGCTACATTACATACTACATTTTCGGTATAGCAAAGCGTTAAAACAATACATACCGTGTGCCCACTGCCCCCTCCTCCTCAGAGCTGGTTGAGTTGTCCTGTTGACTTGGCACAAAGTCAGGGTCCGGGGTCCCCGGCTCTGAAACACAGGAAGAGGAGGACCCAGGACTGCTGGCTGTCATGGGGGTGTCGCGTTCCTCCTGCTCCGTGTCCCCCTCTTGCTGGTCGGTGTGACCCTGGCTCACAGGGCTGGTGGCAGTGGCCTGGGACCCGCCCCCCTCCTGCTCGCTGTCCTCCTGTTCCTCCTGACTGTCACCCTCCGTGACAGGGCTGGTGGCAGTGACCGGGGACCCGCCCACCTCCTGCTCGCTCTGCTCCTCGTCCTCCTGACAGTCACGCTGGGTGACAGGGCTGGTGGCAGTTGCCGGGGACCCGCCCCCCTCCTGCTCGCTGTCCGGCTCTCCCTCTGTTTTGAAAAAGGAAAGATCAAAAGTGTTTAGCGGATAATAAACAGGACACTGGATACCGGTACTGAAGGATGTCTACTGTCTACATTAAGCCCATTATATACCGTACTACTTGTACAGTTTGTGATGGGAGGCATCTGTTGTGTGTAACTAGCATCAATAATAAACAGGACGGGCCATGCTCCTGGTATATTGAAGGATTACTCTGGTCTACATACTACCGACAATAAACAGGACTACTGCTATACTGGGTGGAAAGAGGAATATATCGTGTCTATGCTTCCCCGAAAATAAACAGGACACGCCATGCCGACGGTACAGGGAAGGATACCTGCTGTATTATTCCCGCCAAAAACTAACAGGACTACGCTAAACAGCATGGCCAACAGTGATATGGTAGTACTAGTGAGTAGTGTACGTACCTTCAGCGCACTCCTGGCTAAAGAAGGTAGACAGGTCGGGACAGGGCCCGGGAAGAGGGGTGGAGTGAACAGCGGGGGAGTGCTGTTGTGCCACGTGTACCTCGGCTATAGATAAAATAAATTACATTGTAATGAGGGAAAGAAAAATTTTTTTGCTTTGTGAACAGGATGTGGGAGGTAGGGATTATATCTCATACACCATTCCTTTATCCAAAACTGTTTCCCACCCCGTATGTAGAGCGTGCAGAGAATTTTTTATATGATACTGATATATATAGGGAATTTTGATTTTGTTCTGCCGTACTTACAGTGCAATGTCTGGAAAACCCCACCGTGTGAAGCTGATGGGATATCGTTGAAGGTGGGAGGGTTCTCCAGTGACCACCGAGTGACAGGGCTGGTGGCAGTGGCCGGGGACCCGCCCCCCTCCTGCTCGCTCTGCTGCTCGTCCTCCTGACAGTCACGCTGGGTGACAGGGCTGGTGGCAGTTGCCGGGGACCCGCCCCCCTCCTGCTCGCTGTCCGGCTCTCCCTCTGTTTTGAAAAAGGAAAGATAAAAACTGTTACATATGTGGTGTACATTTAGCCGATAATAAACAGGACACTGGATACCGGTACTGAAGGATGTCTCCTGTCTACATTAAGCCCATTATATACCGTACTACTTGTACAGTTTGTGATGGGAGGCATCTGTTGGGGGGACAACTGAACCATGTGATAAAGGTATAGCCCACCCGTGTTTAAATATGTATGCCTCCCTTGTTTACTCCTACCGTAAATCTACCGGTATGTCTCCTGTGTACAAGGAAGTACATGGGTAAAGGATGCGTTACATGTGTACTGTATGATTTACTTTTCCCAACGTAGCGTGCACAGCGTAATGACTGGAATATAGTAGAAACAATAAGGCTTACCTTGCTCAAGATCTGACGGGGTGGAGGGTCCTGCAATGCTCTGGACTTGCTGCGCCGCAGCCTCAGCCCGGTACTGCCTATGAAGCCTGTTGTTTAGATCCTGGGCGTGAGCCCACGCATCGGTCCCTGGTAGCGGCCGGTATTTCTGTGGATAAATAATGTACCAAAAAATAGGGTTAAATTGAATATATTGTAAAGGGAGTTAATTTCTTCCACTGGCATGAAACAAAAAATTATATGTATGCATTTGAAGTTGTTTCTTTCCCAGTTTAAACGTCACCTAAAGTCACCCAGGATATTGGCTCATTTGGGTTTAAAAAATATTTGGATGGGGGGACAGCCCTACTGTGTGGGTATGAGGGATAGGATGCATAATTTACATATGAAAAAGCTTTGGTGAAAAAATGCTATAGCTTAAAAGGTTCCCCAAAGCGGGGTGTGTTTGGCACGTTTTAAACCTTTTGAATTTCTTCGTTGGCACACATTTTTTCATTTAATATCCCTCCATTCTCAAAATATGTTAAAAAATCATTATGATAAAGGATTGATATTAATAAAATTTGATTATAACAATCTGTGTTATTCAAGTGTAATAGAAAGTTGCAGGGTATGTTGCAGCACATTTTTATATATCAGATAAAGTTGTCCACATTTTAAAACGAAAAGCCCCAAAGAAGAGATACAAACGCATTATAATAAGCATATATTTTTTTCTTGTTTCTTTAATATATACCAAAAAGGAGTGTAAATATCTTTAATTTTGTCGGAACATATTTTCCTCATATATAATGTTACTGAAATGCCCACATGAAAATTGCCATAATGGTTGTATGTACTGCTGCCTGCTTTTTGTGGTATTCTTTGGCTTCTGCCGCTGCCGCCGGACCCTTTTTGAACTTCTTCGAGTAGTATCTTTTTGAATTGGCCCTGTGCCTTGTATCGTCATATATGATGCGGTCTGCGGGCAGAAGGTGCTGTGAGTGAGGTTTGACTCTGGCAACCCAGTCGTCCAGCTCTTGCTGGGTGCAGCCAGACTGCGGGGCAATTAACGGGGTTTCATATGGAAGAGACATCTGCAATATGAAAATATTTGCGTCACATTGTGGAATATTCACATGATTCGTATGAGTGTCCTGTTTAATATTGCCATCCTGTTTATTATCACCATCCTGTTTATTGTCGACGTCCTGTTTATTATCCACGAAGGCGTGCGCTCGGAAAGTGGCCACACGATTAATTTAGAGCTAAGACATGCTTTGTACTTAATACAGTAGATAGTAACGATGTAGTTGAGCCATATTATCCGTTTGATTCTAGCTTATTTCATCTGTAATACAATAAAACAATGCAGAAAGACCGTACGTGAAGACTTACCTTGTTTTGACCGGAAGTAGAATAGGGATGTGTCGCCGCCTAGCGTGAAACGTTATGGTACGGAAATAAACCGCCAGATGGCAGCAGGTCGGCGCGGTATCGGGCGGTATGCGTTATTGCACGTATAATGCCTGCTCACTATACCGTCATGTATATTTAACGTGACAGAACACCGTACAATACAGTAAACATGAGACATTTCACATAGTATTGTATTACATAGCGTACAGTACAAGAAGGAGTATGAACAAATTGTGACTTACCGCGTGCTCTACTGCAGAAGGAATGGCATACCCTGGGATTTTTTTCAGTTGAGGACAGTGCGTTCGTTTAATATGAAGAAAAAGTAGTACCGCCCCCGGACCAATGGGAGGCTGTATAACAAAGTATACATGGCGCAGGGCGGTATGGCGGAAATTGACAGTTGACAGCGCCAATTTTCGTACTTGACAGTTGACAGCAAAATTTTTTCATGTTTTTCAAAAATGAAAAAAAAAAATATTTGTGAAAAAAAATTAAATTTTTTTTTTCGCCTGTTTTTTAAGGTGAATTTTTTTTTTTTTTTCATAACAGTGTTTTTTTGGGCGTGAGCCTTGATGGCCACCGTAGGTAGGGTACATATTCAGAATACATTATAATCTGTCATAGGGGAGCCCGGGGCACCTTGACCACCCGGGCATGTTGAGCTGCCCGCTCTCTTTGCTATTCCTTTGGGAATTTTCTGGCAGTACGCCTACCACATTACCCCTGAAAGGCCTTGAAAGTAGATATTTACAATTGGTAAACTTTTGTTCTTGTGTCATTTAAAAACATTACTGGCCCAAGATCTCTATGGAGGTCGAAGTATACATATGAACCCTTGAATAAAACCCAACTTCACTGCTAGGTGTCTTATGTAATTTGAATAACATCAATGTTATCTGTGATGACCAGCATGGGGCACATTGAGCCACAAAAAACGGGGCACCTTGAGCCATGCTCAAGGTGCTCCAAGCTCTGGGGCACCTTGAGCCGGCTCAAGGTGCCCCGGTTTTAGGACTCTTTGGCAATGGTGTTAAGACAATTAAATGACTGAATAATGATGCAATGTTAGTAGTGTATCAAGGGAAGATAATATGGATAATGACATAAACAAATTCGATACAATTTGGTCATAAAATTATGATAGAATACATAGTTTACGGTTTGTAAAAAAAAAATTCTTGTGTAACATATTTACAGTGTCTTTCTTCCCTATATTTATTAGATTTCAGAGGCAGAAAAGTGAATTACATTATAGAAGAATGTAATCAAAGATTCATGCAGACTTAACAAATAAAGGGAAAACTCTTAAACTGGTTTAATTTGACCCTTAAGAAAATCTGTAAGGTACAAACTCAGTCACTTATATAGAAACTATAATTGAGTGACTTTCGAGCATTAAATATGTATTTTTTGCACTTAATCCTATGAAAAAGGAACAATAGTAACTAATTCCAACAGAAGTTTTAATTATTGATCTATATTGTTGATTGTTTGGATCATTCAACGCATGTGGTTCAAGGTGCCCCGATTGATGGATCAACCTACCCCGGGCATGGGGCACATTGAACCACCCTAAAATTTTATTTTCAAAAATTCAAGAAAAATACAAGATAAGACCACATTTGCCTTGCAATAGGTTCTCTTATATCGCAATGATACAAGGTAACTGCTTGATAAATAATCAAAGCTCAGATTCCTTTAACAAGGTCAGGAAAAAAATAAAGGTGCTAAAGCGGCTCAACGTGCCCCGGTCCCCCCTACTGTCTGTATGAAGGTTGGAGCTGGTGGGGCAATATACATCCATGGGGAAGCATTTGTTATGGTGAATTTTATCACCATGTTTATCAGACAAATTAAAAACTGGCCAAAAATGAATCCATGCATCATGCTGCATATAGAACATCATGGCAACCCTATATGGAGTTGATATTCTTCCGAAAGGGTCATCATGATGCACCAACACAGTGCGTCATGCTTAGCCCAAAAAAATTAAAAGGTGTGTTTCAGGTTACAAAGTGTGAAAATCTAGGTAGGGTAGGTCAGATTAAAAAAAAAACGTTTTACTTTGGCCGGAAAAAAACCCAAAAAATGAATTGCAAACATAAAACTATAAACGCTTGGCCCAATTTTTTCTTTAAAAACTGTCTATATAAAACCTGCCGGACACCGCTATAGCCGGCAAAAAGCCTGCCAGGCTGTCATCTACAGGTCTTTGCCTATGATGCCAGTTTTTACGGCTTGTAAATCGGACCAGTATTAAGGTTTGTACAGCATAAAATAGAAAGCATAAATATTTACTGTAATTTTCTTCACTGATTTACATATCCGATTGGTCGTATATTTATAAAATACAGGGTAATACCATTCATTGTCATCATTACTGTGCAAACTTGCCTTTCATTTGATTTTAAATGATAAGATTGTACTCAGATAGCTAGGCTTGCAAAAGATAAGCCGGGCCTGTAAAATGAAATATCTGCAGGACCGAATGTCCTGCTTGATGAAAATGTTATCATATAGACTGTTAAAAAAGAAATGGATAAATATTTCTAGGGTCGCCCATGTTTTGCTAGGTAGGGTCGGGTAACCTGAAACACACCTCTTTAGAAATTTGGCCTGAGTAATAATAGATGAAGCCAATCCTTAAAGGTATGGTGACATTATCCTTTTCCTCTTATTTCTCCACAGATCAAATGCACAAGGCTGCTTATTTCTAAATGAAAACAGACATGGTGGACAAAACGTTCAGCAAACTGATCCTGTTCCTCTCTTATTTCCCTTTGCTTCTGACGTCTTTAACAGCTTGCCTTTTGTAACCCTAGGCTCAATAAACAGGACAGAGCAGTAAGGGCGCCTAAGTTGGCATGATTCACCATTGCAGTGAGGTCTGCGTTGGTGCATCATACCTACACATGTTGGATTCCATCCTTTAAGCTATGGCGACATTATCACCATCCTCTTGTTACTTTACTGCTGAATCAAATGCATAAGGCTGTGTATTCCTAGAGAAAAACAGACACTGTGAAGTAAATAAATTCTTTACCACCTGACCCTGTTCCACTCTAATTTCTGTTTGCCTCTGATGTATTTTATATCCCCAGGCTCAACAAACAGAACAGAGTAGTAATGGTGCTTCAGTTCGATTTTTATACAATTTCTGTAAGTGATGTCATTCAGGGCTTAGGAACTTATGAACTGTATAAATTCTACTGAATGTTGTGGACATTAACAACCACACAATCTCTATTCCGTTCAAGAAATCAAAAGTTGTAAATCCATTTACCCAGAACTGCAAGACAGCCATTTTGATGTAGTTATAAACCAAAAGACCTTCCCAAACCAAGCAGCCATTATTGTCTGTACCCACAGGCAGTCATCAGGAAACACAGCAGCAGTAATGTAAAGCACTATGGCACTTATTACGAGAGGGGTGTTGAATGAAAAGGGAGCCTTTCTGAACATTTTTCCCCTGTAAGTTTTGGAAATCTGTAACTGTATTTAAAAGTGATATATAGCAATACCACTGAAGAAAGAAGCATCTCAAGCACAAATTACTATTAAATCTAAAACAAGAACAAGATGATAATAGGGAGCCTGGACTGAGAATCGCAAAGTTACCCCAAAACATTAAGCTGCATGACAACTTGTGCCACAGTTATCACTGATATCAAACTGTTATTATGTCCAGGGGTTTCCTGTGACAGGTCCTGCCTTGTTCCCAGGCTTGACATCCCAAATTAACCGGCAATCGTCAACTGCCATCTAATCAAAAACGTCAATGATTACAGAGGCAGTGTCCACAGCAGGCTGGCCATCCTGCAGTCTCCCTTGGGAAAGGCATGTGATGGAAGAAAGATTTAACCCTTCAAGGATAGTACTGTCCTGATATCATGTACAAACATATCTTTTTTTCTGCACACTGCATGACAGTCTTAGCATCCCCTTTCTTGATAAACCTACAAAAGGTTTGCATGATGTACACATGCAGAAAGGAAATGAAGTGAGGGAGGGAAAAGAAGTGCAGGAGGGCATGGGGAGGTAAGATCTATCAATGCTGGGATTCGGGAGGAAAAGAGGCAATGGTATATCATGCTAGGGAGGGTGTCAAGGTGTCAAGGTGTCAAGGTAAGGTAGAAGACAGGGCTAAAGAAAACAGCCTAGGAAGGTGCGAGGAGACAATGTAGTGCCTAAATGAGTACAGGTGGCTTAAATAAGTGCAAGGTAAATGATTATATGGAATTGAAAATAAAGGCCATTTTCAAATCTTGAATAAATGCAGCTTATATCAGGATTTATGGAAGCAGGTGAGCTTGCTCAGGGATGTAATAAGAGCACAGTTTTCAGTTACACAGCAACATTTAACGAACCGCCAAAAAAATGATTACACCGTTAAAGATCACAATGCTCTCTTTAAAAGTAATTGTTATTAAAGTATAAAGTAAGGATGGGTATATCCTGTACTGAGAAATACACTTGTAACAATTAGCAAACCGTGATCATCATCATAGCATGTCTAAATGATAACGATATCGTTATTTGCTGTGCAAAACACCACTGTGGAGGTAGCTTGGAGAAGTCGGCTTGATGGTATAAACGCTGGAGAGTGTTTGGTTCGGGGGTGAGATGGTGGAAGGGGAGGTCAGATGGGGTTCAGGTGGATGCTGCAGGGGCAGCAGATGGGAGCAGCAATACTCAGGGGACAACTATCTTGTTTGGCCAGGTCAGAAATTGTGGGAGGCGTGGGATGAAAATGGAAATGCTGTGTCCGAGGTCTTGAGGCCCCTGGGCAGGGTATGCATGGGGCATGGGTCAATGTCTCCTGGGGGAGGAAGGAGGGTTAGGGGTAGGGGATAGATGGTGGAGAGCGGGGTCGAGGAGGCAGAAAGGGATTGAAGGGCCGGCAGGCAGATGACAACCCTTGAAATGTTTATTAATCCATATGTACATGTGTGATGCCTCCAATGCATTTCTTGTCATGTGTGGTGATTAACTTGCTAGTACTGCATTGCTGCCAGACATTTAGTCAGCCAGACAAACTGAACACTGACTTTCAGACAATCTGTATTATGCATTCCTCCCTTCTCCATTCTTTTTGAAGTTATTTTTGTCACATGGACATTATTTCGGACCTGTCATCAAATGTATCAAATAATCAACAGCACAAATGTTTATCATTTAACAAATGCTAACACAGGGGAAATCAACTCTTTTAGGCAGCGTAGTGCTGAAATGTTCCATGTCCTAAGGTGTCATGATACATTAATGGAGCCCTCATCGGTCTACTTGTCAGGTCTTGTCATGCATCATGCGAACACTTTAAGAGTATATCAGCTCAGTAGGGTAGGCATGATGCATGAATGCATCTCTAGCAAGTTACTCACCAGGGCTGCATCCATGCATCATCACAACAAAGGGCATCAAAGCAATGTTTGGTCATTTTAGAGCCCTGGAAACGTAAACATTATGATCTGGAAAAAGGTGACACTAAGCACATTTTTATGTATCACTAATTGCAATGACATTCAACATTTCGATGCTTTTTAAAGTAATGCTATTTCTCATATCACCACCATGCCTGTACTTAATAGGGTTCTGTGAAAGTGGATAGTTGTCCCCATGTCAACAATTTAGTTCAGAAAGAAAAACTTCTCTGTAAGAACATCAATAGACAGAGGGATCAAAAGTAAAAGATAAAACAAACACCACAACTGTAAAAGCCATCCATCTTTGTTCAACATCAATGAGGATAGCCTTTATAAAGAAATAACAATCACCGTTACTTCTGATGTAATGTAAGATCAGGGTTCCTAGTTTCAAAGTTAAAGTGACATGGTCGGATTTTAGGCCATAATTTCAATCCTATCCAAATAACTTCCAAATGTTCGGCATGAATACAACCATGTTGAGTTAATTACTAGGGCTGCATTCATGCATCAATATGACAGAGGTCATAACATATTAAAGACCTATCCAGTTCTCAAAGGTTAAAGACCTTTACTGTCTCCCTTAATTTTACCAGTCACAGAAGAGTAGTGTGTAATAGGCTTTTTTTCCACAAAGTCGGATGTTACTCTTGTCTAACTAGAAGTAACTATGAGACAATTATTATTTTTGGTGTGTTTAAATATCCCACAAAGAATTTGTGTGTATATATATATTCCTCAACTGTGCTCTAAGGCATATAAACATAATGATGAATCTCTGTGCATATACATCCGCTTCTCTGGTTAGTATGCATATTCTGAAGTACAATATACTGTGTATCTCAATGTATTGTAAACATGTTCACTCTCCGTGTTCAGGTGTAAAAATATATAACGTTGTATGTGCATGACGTGAGATTCCCCTGCTGTCTGTTTCTAAAACCAGCTGTATTGCTTCCCAGAACCTGCTTTATCTAATCTCCTTTGCTTTACTGTCTTAGTGTGAAGGAGTCTGGCTACATCATACCTTATTTATAGATCAACAAGAAAAAGGATAAACTCCATTCCCCTCTTCACCCTCGTCTGTGACCCGAGCACTTTCACCCACTAAGACATGCACAGGTAGAGGCTCAGTCAGCACTAGCAGAATGTGTAGCAGCCAAGGTAGCATATGGCCATTCCCACCATGGTACCTGTACACTGTTATGCTGCCTTCTGTCACTGTATGGTGACTTGTGGGACACTGTCCTGTTTCCTAATGCATCAATCCTTTGAGGTTAGCATAGGAAGGGTAGCATATTGTTCTATATGAGCAGAAGGGTTCGCTAAGTAGAAGTTACTACACAGTCAGAACCCTTTACTCGGTATATTGGCGACAGTCAAGGCTAATCACAAGTAGCAGACAAGTTTACTCAGCCGTGACTTAGCCAATGCTCTGAGTAAAGGACTCTACCTGTGGTTTAACTAACTTATACCACACCAGTGCTCAGAGCTTTTGTCACCTTTTATATATATATTACAGGTAGGCAGTTTCTTTCGTCCTTCGGCCCTAAGTGTAGTATAAGGTAGAGTGTATATGTAGAATGCATTATAATGTGTCAAACTGTCTGTATGAGGGTTCGTGCTGGTGGGGGTATATGTATCCATGTGGAAGCATTGATTATGGTGAGTGTTATCACCATGTTCATCAGACAAATTAGTAACTGGCCAAAAATGATTTCATGAATCATCATGTTGCATATAAACATCATGGCATACCTATAGAGTTGATATTCTTCAGAAGGGTCATCATGATGCACCAACACACTTGCCCTAGCTGTGTCAGTGTGTCATGGCGACAAATGTTGGCAAGCGCATCCTTAAAGGTATGGTGACATCATCCTTTTCCTCTTCTTTCTCCACAGATTAAATACACAAGGCTGCTTATTTCTTAATGAAAACAGACATGGTGGACAACATGTTCAGCCACCTGATCCTGTTCCTCTCTTATTTCCCTTTGTCTCTGACGTCTTTAACAGCTTGCCTTTTGTAACCCTAGGCTCAATAAACAGGACAGAGCAGTAAGGGCGCCTTAGTTGGCATGATTCACCATTGCAGTGAGGTCTGCGTTGGTGCATCATACCTACACATGTTGGATTCCATCCTTTAAGCTATGGCGACATTATCACTATCCTCTTGTTACTTTACCGCTGAATCAAATGCATAAGGCTGTGTATTCCTAGAGGAAAACAGACACTGTGAAGTAAATCCTTTACCACCTGACCCTGTTCCACTCTAATTTCTGTTTGCCTGTGATGTATTTTATATCCCCAGGCTCAACAAACAGAACAGAGTAGTAATGGTGCTTCAGTTCGATTTTTATACTATTTCTGTAAGTGATGTCATTCAGGGCTTAGGAACTTATGAACTGTATAAATAAGTAAGTTTTGGAAATCTGTATTAAAAAGTGCTATATAGCAATACAACTGATGAAAGAAGCATCTCAAGCACAAATTACTAATTAATCTAAGACAGGAACAAGATGATAAAAGGGAACCTGGACTGAGAATCAGCAAAGCTACTCCCAACATACCAATCTGCATGACAACTTGTGGGACTACAGGTATTACTAAACTGTTATTATGTCCAGGCGTTTCCTGTGACAGGTCCTGCCTTGTTATTCCCAGGCTTGACATTCCAAATTAACCAGCAATCTTCAACTGCCATCTAATCAAAAACGTCTACGATTACGGGGCAGTGTCCACAGCAGGCTGGCCACCCTGCAGTCTCCCTTGGGAAAGGCATGTGATGGAAGAAAGATTTAACCCTTCAAGAATAATGTCTTGATATCAAGTATACATGTCTTTTGTCTGCACAATGCATGAATACAGTCCTGGCACCCCTGTTGGGATAATGAACTCACAAATGCATGGCATGATGTATAAACGCAGAAAGAAAATGAGGTGGTGGAGGAAAAAGAAGGGAGGAGGGCAGGGAGAGGTAAGATCTATCAATGCTGGGGTAGGGGAGAAATAGAGGCAACGTGACATTAAGCTGGGGTTGGTATCAAGTTATCAAGGTGAGGTAGAAGACAAAGCTGAGGGAGACAGCCTAGGAAGGTCTGAAGAGACAATGCAGTGCTTGAGTAAGTGATTAAGATAAGTGCAGGGTAAATGAGTATATGGAATTGAAAATGAAGGCCATTTTCATATCTTAAATGAGTGCAGCTTATATCAGGATTTATGGAAGCAAGTGAGCTCACTAAGGGCACTATGGTATAAGAGCACAGTTGAGGTAGGTTAGAGAAGCCGGCTGTTTGGTATGAACGCTGGATTGAGTTGTGTTGGGGAGTGAGAGCGAAGGGAAGTTGGGTTGGGTTCAGGTGGATGCTGCAGGGGCAGCAGATGGGAGCAGCAATACTCAGAGGACAACTATCTTGTTTAGCCAGGTTGGAAATTGTGGGAGGCGTGGGATGAAAATGGAAATGCTGTGTCTGAGGTCAGAGGTCTTGAGGTCCCTGGGCAGGGTATGCATGGGGCATGGGTCCATGTCTCCTGGGGAGGAGGTCGGGGCAGGGGGTAGGGGATAGAGGGTGAAGAGCAGGGTCGAGGAGGCAGAAAGGGATTGAAGGTTAGGCAGGCAGATGACAACCCTTGAAATGTTTATTAATCCATATGTACATGTTTGATGCCTCCAATGCATTTGTTGTCATGTCATGATTAACCTGCTGGTACTGCATTGCTGCCAGACATTTAGTCAGCCAGACAAACTGAACACTGACTTTCAGACAATCTGTATTATGCATTCCTCCCTTCTCCCTTCTTTTTGAAATTATTTTTGTCACATGGACATTATTTCAGGCCTGTCATCAAATGTATCAAATAATCAACAGCACAAATGTTTATCATTTAACAAATGCTCTCACAGGGGAAATCAACTCTTTAAGGCAGCGTAGTGCTGAAATGTTCCATGTCCTAAGGTGTCATGATACATTAATGCAGCCCTCATCGGTCTACTTGTCAGGTCTTGTCATGCATCATGCCAACACTTCAAGAGTGTATCAGCTCAGTAGGGTGGGCATGATGCATTAATGCATCTCTAGCAAGTTACTCACCAGGGCTGCATCCATGCATCATCACAACAAAGCGCATCAAAGCAATGTTCCGCCATTTTAGAGCCCTGGAAACATAAACATTATGATCTGGAAAAAAGTGACACTAAGCACATATTTTGTATCACTAATTGCAATGACATTCAACATTTCGATGCTTTTTGAAGTAATGCTATTTCTTACATCACCACCATGTCTGTACTTAAGAGGGTTCTGTGAAAGTGGATAGTTGTCCCCATGTCAACAATTTAGTTCAGAAAGAAAAACTTCTCTGTAAGAACATCAATGGACAGAGGGATCAAAAGTAAAAGACAAATTAAACACCACAACTGTAGAAGCCATCCATCTTTGTTCAACATCAATGAGAAAAGCCTTTGTAAAGAAATAACAATCACCGTTACTTCTGATGTAATGTAAGATCAGGGTTCATAGTAACAAAGTTAAAGTGACATGGTCGGATTTTAGGCCATAATTTCAATCCCATCCATATAACTTCCAAATGGTCGGCATGAATGCAACCATGTTGAGTTAATTACCAGGGCTGCATTCATGTATCAATATGACAGAGGTCAAAACATATTAAAGACCTATCCAGTTCTCAAAGGTTAAAGACCTTTACTGTCTCCCTTATTTCTAACAGTCACAGAAGAGTAGTGTGTAATAGGCTTTTTTCCACAAAGTCTGATATTACTATTGTCTAACTAGAAGTAACTATGAGACAATTATTATTTCTGGTGTGTTTAAATATCCCACAAAGAATTTGTGTGTATGTAATTGATATATATTCCACAGCTGTTCTGTAAGGATGAACCTCTGTGCATATACATCCGGTTCTCTGGTTAGTATCCATATTCTGAAGTACAATATACTTTATTTCTCAATAAATTATATCAAAACATGTTCACTCTCCATGTTTAGGTAGCAATTATACAAATATTTGGGTGTTGTATGTGCATAGCGTGAGATTCCCCTGCTGGCTGTTTCTAACACCAGCTGTATGGCTTCCCAGAACCTGCTTCATCTAATCTCCTGTGTTACCCTGAGTCTGTCTAGAAGCTGCCACACCTAAAGCCACCCCACTGCACTGTCTTCTCACTACTCCAATCTAAAGGATGTGTGTTGCAGGAACGGGAATTTATAGAGTAACACACATGAATTCGAAACAAACTTTTGAGATCAGCACACCTTTGGTAGAGTGTAGTGTGTTACAAAAAAAGGTGTGTTAAAAGTGGCTGTAAAAACGCTTGTAAAAGTAACACACTTTTCCTAGAGTGTACTAGCTCATGTACTATCTATAAGCTGCCATACTGAACCCTCCACAGTAAACAGTGTATAGTAGCTCATGTAGTCTATAAGCCATCATACCTAAACCCACTGCACTGACTTATATAGCCACTGGAGTGTCAGATACTATCAGAGATAGTGACTCCCAAATCCTGGAATCTTTGTTCAACCCTCTAATGACTGTCTAGCACTTCAATGTGTAGCACCATTGATCATTCTCATACATAAACGCAGCACTGGTGAGTAAATAATCTGTCACATTATTTCAAAATACCACTGACCCCCCCCCCCCCCCACACCTTGTTAGAAAATGACCATTCCCATATGCTCCATGTGAAGGAGTCTGGCTACATCCTACCTTATTCATAGATAAACAAGAAAAAGGCAAACTCCATTCCCCTGCACCTTCACTCACTAAGACATGCACAGTTAGAGGCTCTGTCAGCACCGGCAGAATGTGTAGCAGTCAACTTAGCTTCTGGTAGTTCCCACCAAGGTGCATGGAGAGGCAGGGCCTATACACTGTTAGGCTGCCCTCTGACGCGGTATGGTGACCTGTGGGAAACTGTCCTGTTTCCTAATGCATCAATCCTTTGCATAGGATGGTGTTCTATATGAGCAGAATGGTTCACTAAGTAGTAGTTAAACCACAGTCAAAGGCCTTTACTCAGTATATTGGCGACAGTCTAAGCTGAGATCTCACAAGTCGCAGACGAGTGTACTCTGCCCTGACCAAGCCAACATACTGAGTAAAGGGCTCTGCCTGTGGCTTAACTAACACCAGTGGTGAGTGCGTTTGTCACCTTTTATACATATTTTACAGGTAGGCAGTTTCTTTTGTCTTTCCACCCAAGTGTGGTATAAGGTAGAGTATATATGTAGAATGCAATGTAATCTGTCATACTGTCTGTATGAAGGTTGGAGCTGGTGGGGGCGGATATGCATCCATGAGGAAGCATTTATTATGGTGAATGTTATCACCATGTTCATCAGACAAATTAGTAACTGGCCAAAAATTAATTCATGCATCATATTGCATATAAACATCATGGCAAACCTATGGAGTTTTTATGCTTCTAAAGGGTCATCATGATGCACTAATACATTGCGTCATGCTTAGCCCAAAAAAAATAAAAGGTGTGTTTCAGGTTACATAGTGTGAAAACTAGATAGGGTAGGTCAGATTACTTTTTTGATTATTTCGTTTTACTTTGGCCTAAAAAGTGCCCAAAAAATGACTTGCAAACTTCAAAAATTGGATAAAGATTTCTAGGGCGGGCCATGTTTTGCTAGGTAGGGCTAGGCAACCTGAAACACACCTTTTTTAAAATTGGGCCTGAGTAATGTTAGATGAAGCCAATCCTTAAAGGTATGGTGACATCATCCCTTTCCTCTTATTTCTCCACAGATCAAATGCACAAGGCTGCTTATTTCTAAATGAAAACAGACATGGTGGACAAAATGTTCAACCACCTGATCCTGTTTCTCTCTTATTTCCCTTTGCCTCTGACGTCTTTAACAGCTTGCCTTTTGCAACCCTAGGCTCAATAAACAGGACAGAGCAGTAAGGGCACCTACGTCGGCATGATTAACCAATGCAATGAGGTTCTGTAGGTGCATCATACATACAAATGGTTGATTCCATCCTTTAAGCGATGAAGACATTATCACCATCCTCTTGTTGCTCCACTGCTGGATTAAATGCATAAGGCTGTGTATTCCTAGAGGAGAACAGACACTGTAAAGTAAATTCTTTACCACTTGACCTTGTTCCTCTCTAATTTCTATTTGCCTCTAACATATTTTTACATCCCTAGGCTGAACAAACAGAACAGAATAGTAATGGTGCCTCAGTTGGATTGTTATACTATTTCTGTATAAATGCTTTTGCAGGTTGAAGAAGACTAATGAATTTAGTCGAAACGTCGATATCATTCAACTAAAACCCACCAACTCAATTCTACTTTCTCCACCTTGTACATATCCTCAGCAATAAAATACCAGATAAAAATATAAAACTCTGCCTGTGTTTTGTGCATTTAACCACCTTTAGTATCTATTGCAGGTTGTTGATATCAACAGCCATTCTCACACTGCCTATTATGTTTAAAAATCAAAGGTTATATAGCCTATTACCCCGAATGGAAAGACACAGCATGTTTGGAGTTGTAAATGAAAAAACCTTCCCAAACCAACCAACCATTACGTTGTCTGTACCCACAGGCAGTCATTAGCAAACACAGCAGCAGTAATGTAAAGCACTATGGCACTTATTACGAGAGGGGTGTTGAAATAAAAGAGAGCCTTTCAGCACAAATGACTGAGTTCGGAACATTTTTTGTCTTGGAAATCTGTAACTGTATCTAAAAGTGATATATGGCAATACCACTGAAGAAAGAAGCATCTCAAGCACGAATTACTATTAAATCTAAGACAAGAACAAGATGATTATAGGGAGCCTGGACTGAGAATCACAAAGTTACTCCAAAACATTAAGCTGCATGACAACTTGTGCCACAGTTATTACTGATATCAAACTGTTATTATGTCCAGGGGTTTCCTGTGACAGGTCCTGCCTTATTTCCAGGCTTGACACCCCAAATTAACCGGCAATCGTCAACTGCCATCTAATCAAAAACGTCAATGATTACAGAGGCAGTGTCCACAGCAGGCTGGCCACCCTGCAGTCTCCCTTGGGAAAGGCATGTGATGGAAGAAAGATTTAACCCTTCAAGGATAGTACTGTCCTGATATCATGTACAAACATATCTTTTTTTCTGCACACTGCATGACAGTCTTAGCATCCCCATTTGCTTGATAAACCAACAAAAGGTTTGCATGATATACACATGCAGAAAGGAAATGAGGTGAGGGAGGGAAAAGAAGTGCAGGAGGGCATGAGGAGGTAAGATCTATCAATGCTGGGATAGGGGAGGAAAAGAGGCAATGGTATATCATGCTAGGGAGGGTATCAAGGTGTCAAGGTGTCAAGGTAAGGTAGAAGACAGGGCTAAAGAAAATAGCCTAGGAAGGTGCGAGGAGACAATGTAGTGCCTAAATGAGTACAGGTGGCTTAAATAAGTGCAAGGTAAATGATTATAATAATTATGGAATTGAAAATAAAGGCCATTTTCATATCTTGAATGAATGCAGCTTATACATGTATCAGGATTTATGGAAGCAGGTGAGCTTGCTCAGGGATCTATGGTATAAGAGCACAGTTTTCAGTTACACAGCAACATTTAACGAACCGTCAAAAAATGATTACAACGTTAAAGATCATAATGCTCTCTTTAAAAGTAATTGTTATTAAAGTATAAAGTAAGGATGGGTATATCCTGTACTGAGATATACACTTGTAACAATTAGCAAACCGTGATCATCATCATAGCATTTCTAAATGATAATGATATCGTTATTTGCTGTGCAAAACACCACTGTGGAGGTTGCTTAGAGAAGTTGGCTTGATGGTATAAACGCTGGAGAGTGTTTGGTTCGGGGGTGAGATGGTGGAAGGGGAGGTCAGATGGGGTTCAGGTGGATGCTGCAGGGGCAGCAGATGGGAGCAGCAATACTCAGGGGACAACTATCTTGTTTGGCCAGGTCGGAAATTGTGGGAGGCGTGGGATGAAAATGGAAATGCTGTGTCTGAGGTCTTGAGGCTGCTGGGTGCAGGATGCATCAGAGACGGATCAAAGGGGAGGGGGAGGTAGAGAGGGGTGGTTGAAGGTTAGAGCAGAGGATGACCACCCAGGATGATCATCACTACCCAATTAAGGCAGAGGTCATTTACTACTTATAATATATTTCAACCCGTCCTGAGGGGTTTGGGGCATAGCATTTAAAAAGGTGTTAACATAAGTATTTTATTATAGGCAGGGGTCAAAATAATGGTGGGTCCTTAGGTGCGGGGGCATTCATGTCACCTGTTCTACAATGCAAAGATTCAACCCCCCCCCCCACCTGTTAAGTAATGACCATATAACGCTCTTTTATTTTTGTTGTTGTTCTTTTATGCTCATAATGCACCAGTGCAGCGTTGGCTATGTAGCTCTGCCTCTGAAAGGTACATTACAACCTGGAACGACCCAAAATCTAGTTATGAAATAAACCCAATGTAGCCTTCCATTAGTTATTTCCTTATCAATTGACAGGTCCTTTATCCATAGGATTTTTTTATGAAATCTAAATGAAATAATAAATGGAGGGCTCTCTGGTAGACCTACGTATTCACTGTAAGAGCATATGTCTTTTAATTGTTCATTATGCACCCATTGATTGGTTTCATTTGTGTCCGCTCTGACTTATATATTCTGCATGCTTTTATGGTTGTATTTACAAATTAAAAGAGAAATAGCAGACTCCCAATTCCTCATATAGACTTACAGGCAAATGGTATATGGAAACATAATGAAAATGAAAAAAAACACCCAAAATCAGCTGGTAAGGTGTCTTTAACCCTTTAACGATGGATGTCGGTAAAAGGAGTGTCTCAACCCGGTTGGGCCGGCATGATGCTTTAATGCAGCCCTGGCGAGTTACTCGTCATCACTGCATTCATGCATCATGATGACAAAGGGTATGATGCATTAAGGCACCACGCCATCCTTTAAGGGTTAAGACCTAGTTTTAACCCTGCCCCCCACCAGACACAGTCAACACTGACTGTCACAAGATCCCTATGCATTCCTCCCAAAATCCCTTTGAAGCTGCTTATTTTTGTCTGGTGGCAAACTATTTCAGGTCAGTCTTCAAATAATCAAAGCCACAAACGGAAGTCATTAAAGAGGCGCTAACACAGGGGAACTGAACCGTTTGGTACAAAAAAAATCTGATTGCAACAACATTCCACATTTTTATGCATTTGTAAGTTCTATTTTTCTCTCACATGACTGCCATGTCCGTACTCAAAAGAGTCGAGTGAAAGGGGATATTTGTCTCTCTGTCAAAGCTTTATCTGCTGTTGTAAGTACATCAATGGGAAGAGGGATCAAAAGTACAAAGACAAATAAAACACCAAAACTGTAAGCGAAAACCTGTTTCATTTGTTTAACATCAACACAGATTATTTTGCTGAAAGAATTAAATTCACCAGTGAATCATGACGTAATATAAGATTGGAGGTCTCAGTTCCAAAGTTGATTTTAACCTGATTTTAAAGTGTTTAAAATTTAAAATTCAACCTTGTCCCAAGTTCTTGTTGAGCAGCAAATCCCTCTTTCCGTTTTTCGGAATGTCTTTTTATGCGTGATAAGGTGCATCATGTTGAATTGTCAGGCTCTGTACACTGAAAAAGTAAACTTGTCTCAAGACTCTTCTAAGTGACTGTCATAAAATGAATGGCTTAAAGGTTGTCTAACCTATCAGGTTACCATCCTACCCCGGGGGGTCCACTCCTTGACATTTGGTTACTATATGCGTACATAAACTGAAGGAAAAGGGGCCCTTTTTAGGCCCTGCCAACTGTGCATGCAGGCTCTTTCTAAGGGGTATCATTTTGGGACAAAGGGGTACATTTTTAGAGCACATATTTAGGAATTTCTTTAACCTTTACCAGATCATAATATTTTAAGTGCTTCTTCTTTCATCAAGGCCATCTTATGGCAGGGAAAGGGGTGCTTTTCTGATAATGTCCGTTTTAAAAATGCTAAATTTTCCTGGATTTCTCCCGTAAAATCGAACTATGTCTGGGTGTTATAGGCAATTATCCACAAAAGAGTTTCTTCCCTACGAAAAATCTCTTTTTAAGGGGTACCTTTTTCAAAATTTCCCGCAGGGTACTGAATTTGGGGTAATGTACGCACATAGTTACTATAGAAAAGATAGAAAGTGGACCCTCGGGGACTCCTACAAACCCGTCTCCAGACCCGTCTAAGTGATAAGGAAGTTGGTTGTCTAGCTGAAGTTGTCAGATAAAAGACCCACTTGGCATGGGCCAGCCCAAGACCCGACATTTGCTAGCTCCAAATTCTGTGTTATTTTAACACTTATTTACGTCTGAATGACGTAGAAAAACGTATAAAAAACGTCCAATGAATATTTTTATGCCATAACGTTTTGACGTTCATAAACCTTGCAAAATTAATTAGTTCACCTCCAAATAGACATAGATTTGACTAACGTATACAGGGCTGCGGCTCTTGAAGGCTTCTACTCTTAACCTCTGTTAACAGGTGTGTATTAAATGTGTCATAGGCTTCTTTAAATATAAATTGATATTAAATCCTTCACTTGCTATGAGTTGTAACTGCAACTTATGATTTCTGTTTGACATATAATTTCATTTGTATTTGTATATTCCACAAGAATAGTCTTACATTCCTCAATGTATATATTTACAGCAATTGGGAAGCGGTGCCTAAATATAAACACAATTATCATGCTAGCGTAAGATAAAATATGGCTCTCTAGTTTCTGCCCATATTCAGAAGCATTACACTATTATATACTACATATCCATGAATTATTTTTAAAAGGTTCAAGCCCCACAGTGTGCAACAATTGTAAATGTTTCACACACCTAGGGAGTTGCTCTGTGTTAGAGGCAAAGTCTACTCATGCGTGTCAAAACGCATAGTGATATCTTCGCAAAGGATGTGCAGATGTGACTGTACTAAAAATCAGTGAGCTTTGATATTTGTAAGTCTTCTCCTTCTCCTTGTTCACAAGCTAACTTGCAGTAAATACCGTATTTCCAGGTGTATATAAGCCTGAGCAATGTATAAGCCTAGGGAAGAATTGACTAAGGATTGCAATGTGTGTTCAATAAAAGTCATACTTTAGGTCATAACTCTACTTCTGCTCAGAATATTTGCATAATTCTTTCGAATCTGTCACACCTATTTAACTTATTTATGTCTACAATCATTTGAAAGAGAAATGAAGCTTAAATCGGTAAGCAAATCATTGGAAATATTAAAATAGATATGTCTGAATTATAGATAATTCTTGAAAATATGATAAGGTACCAGAGTCTTTCTCCCGGTATAAAAATATAAACCTGCCCTGTGTATAAACCTGGTCAACTTGTCACTTAGTACTTGCATAAGCCTAGGCGTATACACGGGGAAATACGGTGGGCAGCAGTATATATGCATGGCATGGGATTCCCCTGCTGGCTGTTTCTAACACCAGCTGTATGGCTTCTCAGAACCTACTTTATCTAATCTCCTGTGTTACCCTGAGTCTATAAGCCCCACGTAGCGTCAACACCTAAACCCACCACACTATAGTATGTCTACTAACTCATGTAATACACAGGAGAGTAGGATACTCTTTACACCTCTATAAGCCTCCCATACTATAGTATCAACACCCAAACTCACTTAACTATACAGTGCCTACTAACTCTTGTCAAACAGCCATGCACCTTTTTAAAACTTTTCTGACCCCTTTGATCATGCATGAACGCATTCAGCGCTGTAAGAAATCTGACTAAGTAAGAAATCCAGGCACATCCCATGCCAAGTGTTTCAACTCCCCCGAGCTCCCCTCTCCCCCACTCTTTTTAAAATGTTTAAAGATTTTTTCTAACAAAACTTTCATCCGCTCTGTCTTATGGCGTGATGCCTTTTGTTACTTTGGTGTTATATGGACTCTTCCTTTCCAATTTCTGGGTGCACATCTATTGTTGTGACTTGTTGCTCACGATAAATAATTTATTTCCACTGGGATATAGGAAAGGCAAACTCTATTACCTGTATAACCCCGGCTGTGACCCCAGCACCTTCACTCACTAAGAGGGCCCTACACTGAAAAAGTAAACTTGTCTCCAGACACGTCTAAGTGACTGTCATAAAATAAATGAGTCAGAAGCTGTCTAACATATCAGGTTACCATCCCACACATAGAATCTGGAGCTGGCAAATGTTGGGTTTTGGGCTGGCACATGTCAAGTGGGTCTTCTATCTCCAGCTAGAACACCTGCTTCCTTGTCACTTAGAGGTTTTTTTTTACTGGTTTGTTTTATGACAGTCTGGAGACAAGTTTACTTTTTGAGTGTAAACAGGGGTAGCTGGGTCACTTTATGATCCTAAGAAATGTCAATGTTCCTTGTCTATCATGAGAAATCTGTGTTGTCCCTTGTTGATTCAAAGAAGTATGGGGTCGTTCCTTGTCGCCAACTTCCAGCATTTCCTTGTCCCTTGTCCATAGGGGTTAAAACAGGGTCTTATCCTCTTTGTCGATTTTACTCGTCTAGGGCCCTACTCAGACATGCACAGTTAGACAGTCAGAGGCTCTGTCAGCATCAGCAGTATGTGTGGTAGGCAAGGTCGCATATCGTCATTCTCACCGCATGGCGTGGAGATCATATGTATATATGAAACATAAACAATGATACACGTAGTGATATCACACTAAGGAGCTGTTTAAAACCAAAGCCAGATTGCGACTGCTAGAGCTCTATGAGTTAAAAATGAAACAATAGATGCGCTATTACGGTAGTCAATGTGTAAGCTATGTTGTATACTATGTTCTCACTCATACTCTATTATGCCAAATTACATTTGCTACATTATTAGATAACATGTATTAAACCTGTGAAATCTGACACCCTGTATGGAAATCTTCCGTCAGCCTGTACGTTGATGTAGATGGATGAACATATATGTAGAATAGTTGATGAGATTGTAAACAACATCATACAACATATCATAATACTGTTTGTACTTGTGATATATCTCATCTTTTGAAGTGTACTGTATTTTTTGAAAATCACCAAGTGAAATAAAAATACTTTATAAACTCAAAAAAAAACTCTACAAGATATGCTAGCAAGCAATTGAGAGAGATGCAAGGTATCAAGGTAATACCTGCAAGGCCTAAAATATCATGGACATAAGCTTCCTATAAACTATCTATCAAAGCTTTTGATCTATTGAGGCGAGGCAACACCATGGTAACGCCTCGGCATCCAGGCCCCATCTGTAGCCACCACCCTCACACACCGACCCCTGTCCGCTGTATGCTGACCTAGGGCACACCACTCTCCTTTCCTTTATGATTTAACCCTTGAAGCACTGCATAGTGTTATAATATGACATGCTCTTTGGTGTCATGATGTATGAATGCAAACTCGACGAGTGAAATAAGCACAGTTCTGGTGGCGCTGCTCGCCACAGCTGTATCCATGCATCATGGCCACAAGCGGAACAAACCATTGAAGCATTGCCTATAGGTGGCTCATAAACGGTTAACGTAAAACCTCACGTATAAACCGAGGCTATTACATGAGTCAGATCGCTGGTGTGGCTTATACGATCGGCCAAAAGTCGGGGTACGGCTTATACGCGAGTCAGGCTTATAAGTGAGGTTATACAGTAGTTAGGACCATAGCTCCGGTAATATGCCCTCTTACATATTGTCTATGGAAGGGCAAAAGTGCATACATACTGTGATTACCATTCAAAAAAGGGTCATCTTTATCCCCTCCCCCCTGTTTTTTATTATGTCAAACCGCTTTTGCTATGCGTGGTCATTTTGTGCTGAAAAAGGTTAGTTAAGGTTAAAAAGGTTAATTAGTTTGGGTTCCTCCCTCAAGTGGGTTCAAAATGTTTGTCACCCCCTCAAGTGCAATCTCCGCCCCCACCCCCAGATAAAGCCACCAAAAATCCACCAACATGCCCCTGTTTTCTTTTAATTAAAGAGGCATTTCCAGGGTTAGGCGTCAAGTGTCAGTTAACCTCATTATAAACTGGATGCTGCAACAAAAATATCCAACGAGCGTAAAAACAATGTTGAGATGAACGACCAGAGAGATCTTTGAGCTAAGGGTGTGTTCATATTATATATGCAAAGTCAGAAACAATTATCTCGTTTCAAGAAAATAAGATTATCAAACTCATTTGGCGGACAAACCACTTTTTTTAAGAAAAGATATTTCCTTAAAGCAAGTGGTTTGTCCGCCAGTCGAGTTTGATAATCTCATTTTCTTGAAATGAGACAATTGTTTTTTGCTGCGTGTATATATATGCAAACATACGGTCTCGACGACCACACGGTGGACGATTGCAAGACTTAGCCTTAGCCTTAGCCTGGGCCTCAGAATACTCCCCTTCATCAGCTCCCCCTCATCAGAACAAAAGTTCAATTTAAAGTTATTATTTTGACCGCCCTACTAATCAAGATTATAAGATGTGACTTTTTTCAGGATCTTATGGAAATTGACTGCCACCGCCCTTGCAAATCATTCAGCAGAGGTTATCCAATCTATGGCAGAGCACCCCCCCCCCCCGGGTGGACCACACAACACGGCTCTACTAGTTTACCAGCTGTTCACCACTGAGTTCTACCATACTGTTTTCGTGTACAGCAACGGCCCCACCCCGGCACTTAGGCCCAAAACGAGACGTCACCTGTGTTCCCAGTCTTAAGATATACAAAACAGCTTAGGCCAAATTTAAAAAAAGGTTTACAGGTTTCAGGTAACATGGGATGAAAATTCAGGGTTGGTAGGTCGGATTTTTTTTTACAGCCCCTCTATGATAGCAAAAAAGTGTAAAAATCGGGGGGAATCCAAAATCTTTGAAAACCTAAAATTGACCCCAAAAAAGTGAAAAAGTTTAAAGATTTCTCAAAAATTGCATAGAAAAAGTAAGGTCGACCCTGTTTTGATAGGGTCGGTCGGGTGACCTGAAACATACCTTTTTATGGGCCTTATCAACGGAATTCGAGGTTAAACAAAATTGATACAGAAAAACACGGTAAATTTAGGAACTGTTGTTTTAAATCATAAAACGGCCCTTATCATTAAAAGCGGAGACGTAAGACGGCAAAAGAACCCTTATAAACATGAGGAGATCAGTAGAGTATAAGGGAAAGATGCTCCTTATCTAAATATCCATGAAGTTTTTCTTGATAAAAATACTCCATATTCCAATGACATTAGAAGTGCATATAAACCACGACCTTAATTCACATCTTTTTCTCTTTCAGAACGCAGGTGTTGTCCTCTCTGTGTATTGAGTGCAGGGGTCGGGAGGAGCAGCTCTGAGTGCACGGTATCAGTGGGACAGGAAGCCCCAGGGGGAGGTTAATATGATAACTACAGACCAATGCAGCAAGATGGGGTCACTTTTCAGAAAAGTTGTTGATAACGTTTTTGAATATTTCTGCACAGTGACTGATAAAGACATAAATACAACTCCCAAATCCTGCCTTCTAATACACTATCTGAAAAATAGTTGTCTTAGGAATCTCCTGCTATAAGATGTCTGCAAAGAAAGCTATTACAGACACTGTGATGAGGATACTGCTAAAATCCATGTAAACACATGTTATCATGATATGTCACCCTCCTTGCGTTGGTCTATAGATGAATGGGTGTGGTCCTCGTACCAACTTATTTACACCAATACCATGGGTCATAAAGAACTCATTAGAAAAAGAAACCGTCGGTGTGACTCTGTTCCCACAGTTAGGCGTTGATAGACAAACAGACGGACAGACAGGGACAGACTGATTCCTTATTAAATAGAAAATGCTCTTATCCAAGGGAAGATATTTTGGCGAGGGACCTACGAACTCTGGAGGAAGCCTAACGTTGACTCTCTTTTCTGTGCCCCAGCTTATGCAGGGCTGTTCCGCAACTACCGACTCGTGAAAAGAAAAAGAGAATGACAAAAAAAATCAGGAGTGTTGATTTGTAAGTTGAAGAGCGCACTCGTCATTGGTTAATCCACGGATACAAAATGGTCGTCAAATCGGAATTTTCCCTTTACAATATAATGTGCAGTCCATGCCTTTTGCACATGTTGTTATCAGCAATTTTTTTAACAAGGATATTGATCAGAATGACACACTGTTATCAAAAATGACTAGGGCAAACAAAATATGACTAAGGGCCTTACCCAAAGAGACTTAGCCTATACTAATAGGAATGGAATGACTAAGGTGGGTTGGTCACTACTGACTATACCTAATAGTATTAATTATATATATAGCCATGGTTGGTGTATAGGAAGCCAAAAATGACAAACTAGGTTCAACGCTACTTACTAAGTTCTGGAACATAAAGTGTATCTATGTAACAGGTATACATATCAGTATCAGTATATCAATATTAGCTGAAGCTACTCATACTAGACTTAGGCTACACTGAAAATCCATAGATTGAAAGGGTTAGTCAGTACAGACTAACCCAGGTTGGTCATATGAGTGTTAGTCACAATGGCAAAGTTATATTCTAAAATGACCAAGGGGTCAGTCAGTAGTGGCTAACCTAGGTCCATCATTGGTGTGTTGTATTTGTATGCCACTAGTTGGGGCCACCTGTGATGACCACTCAGTGGCTCCCCCTGGAACCAAAAAGACTAAGGTGGGTTGGTCAGTAGTGACCAACCTGGCAATAATAACTAATCTAGGTTGGTGGTATAGGGATCCAAAATATGACTAACTAGGTTAGGCACTAGTGACTGAGAGCTTGGGCGTATAGGGAGCCTAGGAATATCAGTGTACCTGGGGAGGAGTAAGGGCGGTGAGTAATGCCAGTGGACCTAAGCACATGTTGATCATGTATTATGCCAATAATGCTTTCTCAAGTTTCTGGGGGTAAGCAGGGGCGGACCAAGGAGTATGGAGGAAAGAGACAGCGGTTCAGAACAGAGGGCTGCTATTATCACAGCGGGCCAAAAGATGATCAAAAGATATCTCAAGTTTTAATGATAATTCTTTGGGGCAAATATTTGGCTCCTGCATTTCTAGCATTGGTCGGTGGGCATTATTGCACATCGAGGAATAAAAGAGAAAATACAAAAGTAAGTGCAAAACTACAGAAAGGTCACAGCGGTTGAGGGTATTCAAAGAAAAAACAGCGTTTTTTAATGATGGAAGTCCCGGGAGGAGGGCAACTATGTGGCTCCTACATGTCTAGCACTGGTGGTTGGGCATTGCACATCGCGTAATGTGGAGGAGAAAATACGAATGTACAAAACAGTTGGCCGCTGCAGTGTCATAGTGGATAAAGATCGCCAAAGAAAAAACAGCATATTTTAATGATCGAGGACTGGGGGGGGGGGGCAACTATTTGGCCCTTGTATATTTGGCACTGGTGGGGGGGGGGGGGCATTGCATATTAACCCACGCTGTAACATGAAAAAGTGTCGCTGTCAGTGCTGTACTCAATAGGAGATAACTATACGGTTGATCCTGCTGTTCCTCTCACCAGGAGGCGCGGCAGTCAAAGTTATAATGAGCCACATATGTCCTGATTCATGAATGCAGCCCTGGCGAGTAACTCGCCAGTACCACATTCAAGCATCAGGACAACCCTGTGGGGTTGACACACTCCCATAGGGTCAGCATGATGCTTGAATGCAGCCCTTGCGAGTGACTCGTCAATGCTGCATTCATACATCATGACGACTAAGGCATGATGCATTAATGCCGTCCTTAATAGGGTTAAGGGCCACACAGTGGTTTTATGTGATATATCCCCCCTGTTGTCATGATGCATGAATGTAACCCCTCCCCCTACAGCCCCAGATGGTCTAATTCATGACCGGATTCATGCATCAGGCCAACCCTTAAGGAGTGTATCACCCCGTACAGGTATTTATACAGCAGGCCTGGACAATCCGGGACATTTTCCATTACAGGTATATTAGCCTACAAGGGAGTTTCTTCCAGCATGGGGAACTCTTCCCTTACTTAGTGCAGCCCCCAGGTAGGCCTCCTGCCCTTATCTCTGTAGAGATAAGGGCCGCCCGGAGAGATAAGGGCCGCCGCGGGTCCGCCCCACCAAGGGGGAATCTCCCAGTGCAGTATCTTATACAGGTATGGTGGTAAGGGAGGGGTAAGGCGGGAGGGGAGTCCACATATAAATGTACCTTATTTAGGTTACCGGTATATTTTGACATTTGTATCATATAAGATTGTTATACACACCCATAAATATATTTAGCTAATGATTTTGTCTACCTGCAGATGGGTTAATCTTTTTCAGCAAATAATGGTAAGATATCAGCAAATTTGAATTTTTTGAATTAAAGGTTAATCGACCCAAATTCAAGGGAAGAAACCCCCTCACCCTACTTTCTCCCTTCAAGGTATTAAAGGCAGGATTTCCCCAACCTGATACAGATGTTTAAAAACCACATTTAGAAAAGCTGTTCACATTTTCATGGTTCTCCTCCATGGCATTTTTCAAGAGGATCACACATTGGACGCTAGATGTTTTCGAGGTGAGACTTATGCAAATTCAATGGCTCGTGTATGTCGCATTCATATCCCACACAAGAAGATTCTCTGCACACATTTTCCTTGGCCACCTAAGGCCACATTTCTCTAAGGGATCAGGAGTCATGACATGAGAGTGTGTGGAGTTCATCTTGAGATGTTGTTTGCAGGGGGGGGGGCAGCAGGTACCTTCGGGGATTAAACTCCACACGCTGAGGTCTAGTAAAGCTACTCAAGAAAAAGTGGGTTCTCATCACCAATGATTTTCTTCTTTTTTTCTTACTCAGGGGCTATATATGTAGGAAGCTTTTTGTTTTTCATGACCAAAATTCACAATCTAGTAGTAAAGAATTCATTGATATTTAACGGTGGTAAATCTTAGTTATTTGTAAACGCTCCCCGGATATGTATACCCTCTTTCCTGTGCACTGGAATCAAACCACTATGAGAGGGTACCAATTTTTCTTATATATGGACTAAACCTCAGATGAATGGCCCTGGACCCCCAAATTCGACACGGCGACATGGGCCTTTTTAAGGCTTAGTGACATGAGACATGTTAAATAGATAGATAGTGACATGGGAAATGGGAATTCTTTTTAAAAATCGACATGGTGACATGGCCATTTCTTAAGATCGACATGAAACATGGGGACCCCTCTATCAAGGTTTCCAGATGGCGAGTGACATGAATATACTTCCCTTGATCCCCGCATGCACGTGGGGTGGCAGGTGCTGGGTGGTCGCCATGATTGGGTGCAGATTGCATGTGTCAGGTCTGTCTGTACCATGTGACCCGGTACCACGTGATCCTCTAACACGTGACCCGGCGCCAACACGTGGTGTCCACAGGGAGGGTGTGGGAGATGAGATGGACTCTGTGACAATACAGGGGGTGTACACACCACCACCCCACCTGTGTGACAATACAGGGAGGGTACACACCATCACCCTACCTGTGTGACAATACAGGGAGGGTACACACCACCACCCAATCTGTGTGACAATACAGGGAGGGTACACACCACCACCCCACCTGTGTGACAATACAGGGAGGGTACACACCACCACCCCACCTGTGTGACATTACAGGAGTGTACACACCACGACCCAACCTGTGTTACAGTACAGGGAGGGTACACACCACCACCCCACCTGTGTGACAATACAGGGGGGGGGGGTACACACCGCCAACCCACCTGTGTGACAATACAGGGAGGGTACACACCATCACCCCACCTGTGTGACAATACAGGGAGGGTACACACCACCACCCCACCTGTGTGACAATACAGGGAGGGTACACACCATCACCCCACCTGTGTGACAATACAGGGGGTGTACACACCACCACCCCACCTGTGTGACAATGCAGGGAGGGTACACACCACCACCCCACCTGTGTGACAATACAGGGAGGGTACACACCACCACCCCACCTGTGTGACAATACAGGGGGTGTACACACCACCACCCCACCTGTGTGACAATACAGGGAGGGTACACACCACCACCCCACCTGTGTGACAATACAGGGGGGGGGGGTACACACCGCCAACCCACCTGTGTGACAATACAGGGAGGGTACACACCACCACCCCACCTCTGTGACAATACAGGGAGGGTACACACCATCACCCCACCTGTGTGACAATACAGGGAGGGTACACACCACCACCCCACCTGTGTGACAATACAGGGAGGGTACACACCACCACCCCACCTGTGTGACAACACAGGGACGGTACACACCGGGCCTGACACCTTACTTCACTAAGGGAGTATTCATTTATTAGTTACAGGGGGGGGTAAAAATTCCTGAACCCTCCTGAGGGGGGGGGGGGGGCGTAAACAATTCTAACCCCTCTTGAGGGGGGTGGGGCATAAAAAATGTAGCCCATTTTTAGCAAAACAGCCCGCGCATTAAGTACTATAGTTCAAAGGGGGATGGGCGAGGGGGGCCGCGAAACGTTCCATGCGCTCTCGAGTAAAAAAACATTCGCCCCTCCGCGCGAAATCTCACCACCCCCCTTGTCATTAATAAATAAACACTCCCTAAGGGCTGCATAGCGCTTTAATGCGCTACTGTACACTTAGATTTTTTCTGCGCATATAATTCTTTGCGGATTTCCTTCACTATTTTACGCGGCTTTAAATTCACAGATATTGAAATATGGAAGTTGTTAGATATTCAATAGATATTAACGCTGTATGTACATATTTTCGCATATTTTAAAATCTAGCAATTTGCGAGAATATGAACAGTGCAAAATAAATATGTTTACAGTATGTCCTTTAACTTTGTCATGTTGCATGTATGCATCCCTAGTGAGTAACGTGCATTCATGCATCGTATCGACCCTTGGAAGTGTTTCACCCTTGTAGGTTCAGACTTTAACATGATGCTTAGGCCTAATTACAGTATTTTGCTCGCCATGAATGCATTCTTCCATATTGTAGCACTATGCGGCCCTTAAAGGGATCAATTCGGTCAAACAACATAAAGCTTTCCATTCACATTTTATTCTATTAGAACTAGAAACACTTTGAGAACCAATTATTAAGGGGGAGAAAGGGAGGGGGAGGAAGGGGGAGGGAGGGGGATCAAGGGAGGAAGACAAGGAGGGAATTTAATACCTCAAAAGACATCGATATCATGTCCTAGGTAGCATGTACAATAGCCCCCCATTCCACCCCCCCCCCCCCCCCCCCACGCGCACACACACATAGAGTAGTTTGACCTTAAGGCAACCACGTACCCTGAGATGTCCATCCCAATTTATAGTGATTCATGCATGATAAGCCCTGTTTTTGTGAATCACAGTACACTCTAAATGTTACTCTTTTAAGCAAAGGACACATAGAGACAATACCATACATGAATAACTACATAATTAAGGTGGACATATCAGGGTACGTGGTTGACTCTGGTTTGGTCTACCCTACATGGTGGATGCGTGCAATCATGTCCTTACCAATATACACACCAAGTCCTCATACAACCCCCCCCCCCCCCCCCCCCACCCTGAGGTGTCGGGGCGGGGCGGCAGGTAATTCTCAGTGAGTATAGACACAGGCGGCACCTGACCTGACTCCCGGTGAGGCTCTGTCATCTCAGTCAACACCTCCTGTCCACCCCCCTGTCCACCTCCTGTCCAGTTCCTGTCCGCCTCCTGTCCACCATGCTGCCAATATCCCCCTGCTACCACCCTCCCCATGTTGCCGCCCTGTGGAGATGGGCAATGCAGTGCCACCCCCGCCACCTGACTATCCACTGCCGCCCTACAGCCCCCTTTTTAACACTGAGAGGTTCTGGCACTGTTCTGACCACTCCTCCTTTTCAAATTGAGGGAAGTGTGCATAGTGACAGCCCTCTTAGGGAGTGTTCATTTATTAATTTTAGAAATTTTTGCGTCCCCCCCACCCCTGTAGCTTATAAATAAACACTCCCTTATATGGGGTGTGAGGTTTGAGGTCCAGAGTCAGCAATTGCAAACTCATCAACTAACACCGCAAACTCACCACAATCATAAATAGTCATGTGATCAATTAATGTAAGGCCGATCTTTTTGATGATTTTATTTTGGCCTTTCCATCTTTTTAGGACCTTGTTAATTTAGAGGTTTTGCTTTAGAGTGTAATTATTGTTCGATTACAATATGAACCTTAAAAACTTGCAAATAGTGAATCAAAAATCGGGCAAATAGTGAACTTTAGAAAAAATGAAAAAAAGAGCCAGCACTGTTTTGCTAGACCAGGTCCGGTTACGGAATCTTTGCCTCAGCCTTAGTATAAGATAAACAGTTATCCTGACGTCAGGGACTCAGGCCAAACAAAAGAAAAGTTGTGTTCAGGTAACCGACCCTATTATTTTGGCCCGACCCTATTTTTTATGATTTTTTTTTTACTTCTCCTGATCTAGGTTATCACCAAAGGGGATAGGACATACCTAATGGCCTTCAGCTATCCTAATTGTCATCCTTAATAGCTTAATTAGACAGATATTGGTTCTGCACTATCAAATAACCACTCTATAAAATGTGATTGTCCCATACAACTCATCTCAAGACCCTTAAATAGATACAAAAATCGACCGACCTACCCTAGCTTTTTTGGCCATGTTACCTGAACACAGATTATTTTTTTGTTTGGCCTCATGTAAACTACACCCCGATGTACACAAGTATATCATGTACAGATAATCACAAACATGCCTGGTGATACATAGCAAACTACACGGTGTCGGTGTTGCCATATGCCATATGTCATCACCAGTTCCGGAGGTCGCATTTTCATTGAAGATCAGTGTAACCACGCATTGGCAACCTTACCCCTCTGCCGCTGGTAGAATAAAGTGACATGTAGATACTGAATAGAAGCCTGTTATTTCTCATTGTGATGTAATGCATGCCTTTAGGTACAGAATGTGTGATGCACGAGTGCATTGATGCTTTCTCCCTCCCTCCCTGCCCATTAATCTTCCTTTAACTCATCCTGCCTCCTTCTTTTCCCCCTCCACCCCTCCCCCTTCTTTCATCTTCTTTTCCCCTGCTCTGATTCGCCCCTTTGCCCTCCCCCTTAACTCCACCCCCTCCCCATCCCCTTCCCCGTCCCCTCCCCTTCCCCTCCCCCTCCCCCTTCCCCTCCCAATCCTCCTCCTCCCCCTCCCCCTCCCTGCCCTCCCCCCTCTCCCCCTCCCCCCTTTACCCTCCCACCCTTCTCCCCGCCTCCCCTTCCCCTTCCCCTCTCCTTCCCTGCCCTTTTCCCTCTCCCCCTTTTCCCCTCCCCTTCCCCTTCTCTTCCCCTCCCCCTCCCCCTTCCCCTCCCCCTCCTCCTCCTCCCCCTCCCCCTTCCCCTCCCCTTCCCCTCCCCCCCTCCCCCTTCCCCTCCCCCTCCCCTTCCCCTTCCCCTTCCCCTTCCCCCTCCTCCTAACCCTCCCACCCTTCTCCCCACCTCCCCTTCCCCTTCCCCCTCCCCTTCCCCAACCCTTCCCCTCCCCTTCCCCTCCTCCTAGCCCCCGCTCTTCTCCCCCCCCCCCGATCCCCTTCCAGCATGCATGTCCAGTACCCAGTACTCTCCCCCCCCCCCCCTGTGTGTCAGGGGGCCCTGACACCTGTTGTCTCCATGTTCGGCCACCACGTCTGTCAAACAGACTCTCCACACACAGCACACACAGGCCTCCCACTTGACCCCCACCTACACAACCTACCCACCCACTCTGTCCGTCCTCCAAGGTCCTGGGTGTGTACTGTGTGTGTGGTGCTGTATGACCCCCACCTACACAACCTACTCACCCACCCTGGCCGTCCTCCAGGGTCCTGGGTGTGTACTGTAGTGACTGTACTGCTGTATGACCCCCACCTACACAACCTACCCACCCACTCTGTCCGTCCTCCAGGGTCCTGGGTGTGTACTGTGGTGCCTGTACTGCTGTATGACCCCCACCTACACAACCTACCCACCCACTCTGTCCGTCCTCCAGGGTCCTGGGTGTGTACTGTAGTGACTGTACTGCTGTATGAGGAGAGAGTGTGGACACGGGCTAACCCATCAAGGGCTGAATTATGATTCAATCATCTCATGAATAGTTGCATTTGAGAAAGATTCTACAATGACATTTAAGAAGATTAATGGAGCATTCACTGAAATTTAAGATACCGTACCGTCGCGATAAAGCGCCGGTTTCGAAAGAGCACCGGTCTTGAATAAGCGCCGGGGGTTCAGGGGTCTTGAAATGTTCCTGAAGCACTAAAATAGGATCTTGAATAAGCACCTGTCTTGGAGATAAAAGCCCCTCCAAATTGAAGAGCGCCCCGGCGCTAATTCGCGGCAGTACGGTACTTGTTACAATAGGCATATGCATGTAATCCTAATAAGTGGGGATGCATTCATGCATCATTCTTCACTTTTGGGAGTGTATCAGCCCAATAGGGTTGTCATGATGCATGGATAAAGCCCTGGCAAGTAGGGATGCATTCATGTATCATGCTACCTCTTTGATACAGCCTTGTCGATTAGAGATTCATGCATTATGATAAACCTTTGGGGACCAAATAGCCCGGCCAAATAGGGTTGGGATGATGCATGAATTGGGCATTGGCGAATAACTCACCAGTGCTGCATTCATGCATGCATGCACATCATGACGACTATGGCCTAGTGGGCACAGACGATTGGATCAGCATTGAAATCTGGTTGACAATGTATATTCAATGCTGAATCAATGTTGATTCAACGTTGAACTGAATTGTGTAGCCACCAGGCAAGGGTATAATGCATTAAAGCACTATGCGGCCCTTACAGGTTTACTAAGGACCAACAGACCCGAGACGACCCTGTGATGAGAGACAGGGTGCAGCGGGGGCAGATCAGGACCAAAGGTGGGGACATGATTGGGAGAGGCGGCGATAGATGGGGGGGATGTGTGTGTGTGTAGGGGGGGGGGGCAGCTGAGGACATACAGAGTGGTGTATAATGAAACATCTGACAATATCAGATAAGGACAGGTGTACTCAGACAGAACCGGGAAGGGGGGGGGGGTTGAAGGAGATGGGCTTGAGAGGGATGCAGATAGCCAGAGAGGGGGGGGGGGGGTCGTTGAGCAATGATACATAGCTAGTATTGCATGATTGGGTCACGTACAGCCCGTACCAAACCGAGGTGCATCTGGCTTATAAGCCAGATGCACAGAGGTTTGGTACGGGCTGTGCGTGGCCCCAGCATGCAATACAAGCTTTATTACATGACCAGAAGACAATTTTCCAGCCCCCCTACCTTTAAGTTGTTGTTCACATCGCCAATTTTACATAACCACTCGATAAATGAGATTCTCTTATAGCTCATCTCATGATCGTAAAAAGAAATCGACTTTAATACCCTGATTCTTTTGGTTAGGTTATCGGAACACAGTTTTGTTTTAGTTTGGCCTTAGGGTCCACACTGTAGGAGATAATGTGTTATCAGCACTGACGTCATTGATATTTATTAAACAACAACAGGGAAAGCGGGAGCCTACCCAAGGATGCATTCGTCTGCTCACTCTCCATCACCTCTCTGCGTTCAACTGTAGGAGACAACAGACCTAACATCTGCTGGGAGATTGAACTTTCACGCCACTACGACCCTTTTTGCGATATGCTAAGGCATTCCCACAGTGCAGTCTACTAGGTCAGACGAACGCTACCAACTTTCCCGCGCCACGATCGCCGGCAGCGGAGCTGCTGGTTTGTACAATAATATGAGTCTGCCCTTACTAAGCTGAAAATATAATCTGTGGTCTATCGACGCCTGACAATACTAGATACCCGGATATGCAGAGTCATAGAGTGGTCATATCTCTTAACAACGGGGGAGGGGGATGGGGGATAGGGTCAAACAAAGAGGGACCTCTTGACTTGGGAGAAGGACAAAAGTAGTGGTCGTCGTGATGCTTGAACACAGACATGGTGAGTTACACGCCAGGGCTGCATTGGAGCATCGGAATCGGCTTTTTTTTTTAAATTTCTTTATTTGACTTTCACATGGTCAATTGCATGTCGAAATATCTCATTTATAAAAAGGTTCCATAAGTAGTACATGTATACAACTTTGGAATGACATATTGCAAGCTATCCCGATACGTATATAATGTTTAGATAATCCTTAGGATCATGGTAACGCGGGTGGTCAGACCTAAATGGAATTGATAATATAGATCTATACGTGTCTCTATTCTAACTTCACAAGATATCGAAAATACTTGTGACAGAGTGAGTGCAAAAAAGAGGACTTATCTTTCACTTGTAGAAATTTCACCTTGGCACAGGACAATGCCGAAGATATATTTAGTTAAGTACAATGCGGCCCTTAAAGGGCTAACTGTGTGTTTTTGTGGGTTTGATGGAGATGCACCTAATGTTGTTGTGGCAGGATGGGTGCGGATCTGGTCCGTATGGTATACAGCTGTCTCCTATCGATAAAGGATGTCTCATGTTGGTCCGCAACTCGATGTAAACTACATGAGATCTGGAGATGGGTGCAAGGCCGGTGCCAGGGTGTGCTGTGTGTGTGTGGGGGGGGGGGGGCAGTAGGAGAAAGGGAGGGGGAGGGATCGGATGCTGAGCGAGGGAAGAAAATAATACTAAAGAGAGGGGGGATGATATAGTGGGTAAATGGCTAAATTCGACATGGCAACATGGACAATTCTTTAATTTGATATGTGACATGGAGCTTAATGACATGAAAAAAGAAAGTGACATGATGTAACGTTTTTCTTAAATTCGACATGGGACAGAAGTCATTGCAGATTCTTGGGGCAAGATGGGATTTAAGTGACGGGTAACATGGAGGCCATTTCTCGAATTCAACATGCAACATGGGGACCCCCTCTCCCATATAGACCCCCAATGAGAAATGAAGGGTGTGATAAAAGTAAGGATGTGGATAGGAGGGGAGATGGGGAGGGTATGGATGGCAAAGACAGATAGACAGAGTGACAGAGAGGGACAGGGAAAGAGGAAAGCAATCATGAGGATTGAGTGAGGCGTAGGTTGGGAGATGATGCGGTGCATATGCTGATGTTTTGGGGGTGAGGGTGACATAAAAAAAAGTCTAATTGTATATAGGCTCGTCGGGCGTAGCTCGCGTGAGGGCATCGACAAACATACGAACTATTATCTTATATATATATATATATATATATATATATATATATATATATATATATACATATACATATATATATATATATATATATATATATATATATATATATATATATATATATATATATATATATATATATAGTCAAAATCCCTAATATTTATGCTAACCCTAAGCGTAAGATCATATATTGCGATTTTGCAAAGAATATCAAGATTATGGTTAGAACGTTTGCAGAGAGGAGGGAAGAGGCAATATAAGATAAGAGGTGACAGTTGTAATGACACTTACAAGGCACACAGCTACGACACAGGGGGTGGGGAGGGGGACTGACAACTAGTGACAGTCTGTGTATGACAAGGACCTGGGGCCGGGTGATGGGGTGCCAGGGGTGCCGACAGGACTGTAGTGTAGCCCTTTAAACCTTCAAGGACGGCATGTCGCTAAAATATTGAATTTTGTGTGTACATATATATATCATGGCATTGGTGTATCACGAAATCCCGTAGGGTCAGCATGATACTGATATCATCACGGGCGATTAAAATCATATTATTGAATTGAGCAGGTTTTTTTTGCTGAAAGGGATGAATAATGAATTTTCACAATATTTAGAGAGACCTAAACTTGTGATAGCTCAACAAATCTCCCAACCGCAGAAGAGTGGGGTACTCAAATCTCTCAATCCCTGAAAAGTAGGGCGGTCAAATCTCCCAACCTCTGAGGCGTAGGGCGGTCAAATTTTCCAACCTCTGAGAAGAGGGGCAGTAGGGCGGCGGTTGCTATCTACACTCAAGGACTCAGCGACCCCCCCCCCCCCGGGACTGTAGTGTAGGGGAACATTCACAAATGACGTCACCTTTTTTTGGGCCATTTTCAAGACCCCCCCATCCCCTTGTCACCTTTTGTCACCTACCAGCAATAACCCCCCTAAGAAAGACGTCACTAATTTTGAAGACCCCCCCCCCCTCACCTTCCTCCCACTAGCAAATCCTCTAAATGGACAGTCTCACACAGATCATAATTCCTGCCTGACAGATATAAGGCTGGGAGATATAAGCACCAGGTTTTTAATAAGCACCAGTCTTGTTGTATAAGTGCCTAGGGTAATCATGCCTCCAGATCAATAAATGCCAGCAGTGACGGATTTTGACAGGGGTGCACGCCCCGTGTGCCCCCTCCTTTTGGCCTGTAGTTAAGGGTCTATTTGTCATTTTTAGACCACAATTTAGGCAAAAATAATATGTGCGCCCCCTCCTTTTACCAAGATAAGGGGGCACACCCCCTCCTGTTTCAAATCCTGTATCCGCCACTGGCCAGGGTACTCATATGACTGTACAGTATAAATCTACCTTGGGGAATCTACCATAAATTATCTGTATTGGCCTTACTCGCTTATTAGCTGCACCTAGACTTTAGGAAAATTGTATTTATAAACCTCAAAGGGGGTATGAATTGTGTACTTCTGTACTGCATAACAAAAATGAGCATATTAACTGCGCCTTGAAATGGTCATGGTCAATCCCATAAGTCCCACTGATGATTTGACTATTAGCTGTGGCCTCTACATGAAAATTTAGGGTAATCATTCATTGCTGAATAACCTCTAAATTTCCCTCACTGATATATATTGAGGACCGGCACTTTCTACACTGTGTGACAATGGCCAATTAGTTGGCATTTCAGCTAGATAGCAGAGATACTGTTACATTGAATATCAGTTGTAATAGGCACACTATCAGTGAAATTCCCTCAGCCTAATTAGTCATTTTCATTTAATTTGTATCTATGCTCTATACTGTTGTTTTTATTCATAAATATGTCTGGATTTGAAAAGGTGATGTCACACAGAGCTTGACACCCCCCACCCCCATGTCACTTTTTGTCACTAAACACAAAGACCCACCCACCCCCTAGCAGGTGACGTCATTTGTGAACGTTCCCTAGCCCTTTAAACCTTCAAGATCGGCGTGGCGCTAAAAGATGACATCTTGTGTATCATGCCATTGGTGTATCAGGAAAATCCTTTAGGGGTGTGTCAATCCTGTAGGGTCGGCATGATACTTGAATGCAGCCCTGGTGAGCTACTCGCCAAGGCTGCATTCATGCATCATGACAACCCAGGGCATGATGCATTACTACACTATGCGGTCCTTAAAGGGTTAAAGGGAGCATAGCGTTATCGCCATAAATAATGCATGAATAAAGCTCTGGCAAGCATCTCGCCAGCATTGCATTCAAACATTATTCTGACCATAGGAACTTGATTCAGGGTAGGTATGATGAAAGTCACTCGCTAGAGTTGCATTCATGCATCATGAAAGGGCATGATGCATTAATATATTATGCGCTCCTTAAAGGGTTAAATGGCGCATAGTGCTTTAAGGTAGTATGCCCTTTATCGTCAGCTCTGGCAAGTAACTCGCCCAACTCGCCAGCCCTGCATTCAAGCATCATTCCAACCATAGCAGCTTGGTTCAGGGTAGGCATGATTCTTGCATAACTGGCAAGTCACTGGCTATCTTTGAATTAATGCATCATGACGACAAATGACATGATGCATTAATACACTATGCGGTCCTTAAAGGATTAAAGGGAGCATAGTCCTTTAAGGCAGTATATATATATATATATATATATATATATATGCTTGTTGTATGCATCAATGCAGCTCTCGCAAGTAACTCACCAGCGTTTCATTCAAATATCATTCCAACCATAGGAGCTTGATAAAGGGTCGGCATGATGCATAAATGAAACACTGATGAGTTGTGCATCCAACATGCATCACAGCGACAAGGGGCATGATGTATTAATGTACTATGCGGCCCTTAAAGCTATGTGTTGGCAGTGATGGATAAGACAAGAGTCATGTAGCGGCAGGGGTGGCAGTAGGGGGCACATTCCCCACATGTCTCCACGCCACCAAATGTAACTATTATTTCAGCTCCTGGTCCACATGTGCTTTTTCCCTGACTGTGTATATCCGGCTTATAATGGAATAAACAGTTGTTGCGCATCAATCTTTGTTTTCTGTACATGGCACTGTAGAGTGCTTTAATGTATAATGTTAATTTAGTTTTGTCTTGATGATGTATGAATATAACCGAGATGAGCAATCCGCCAGCGCTGCGTTAGTGCATTATACCAATCCCCTGGGAGTCTATCAAGCCAGTTAGACTCGGCATGAGCTGCATTCATGCATCATGACGGCCAAACAGAAAGTTCATTAAAGCCCCATGCTCCGGGCCCACGCTGCTCTAAGAGAGTTAACCCTGTGTGAGATATCCCTGTGTACACTCATGCATGTTTGACACCTCTGTAATGGACGCCATAGGCACTGATGAGATAACCAGCGTGTTCAATTTCAAATATATTATATGTTTAGGGAACGAGTAAAAAGATAAAACAAATAATCTCAATATTGCGCAGTTTATAGATTCATACACAATGATTTATCATATGAATACCAGCTCCCTTTTTAGTCGCTAAACAGCAATTTATATATTGTTTGTATCACATGGAACAATATACATACAATGCAAGAATAATAGCTGTGGTACTTGCCTATTTAATAATAAAGGCTCATTTAGTTAATGATCATTGAAACGGTTCAAGCAATGATGGCCATCAACATCCTTTAGAATAATTGCTGTGTAACATTTAGTTTTTATAGGTATTTCTCATCCTATTTTATTTAAGCATTCAATACATTCACAGGCATGGCGTCAGGGCCATTTATCATCAGTCATGCAAAATGATGCTTCTATATAGATGTGACTTCTCACATATGGTCAGTGGATCTTAATAGCTCCAAACAGATCTCATAGACGACCTGAATACTGAAGCCTATTAATATACCACGGTCTTTGAAAACTGAAACTAGGATAAAGTAAAGCTAATTACAAGTAAAAGAGAACATCAAGACCTGGGGCACCTAGCTTTCATCTAGGACCCTGGAAGGCAGCGGAACTCCTTTGAAACTTGATCTAATGAGACTTACATATTACTTTATATTTGATGCCATTAAGTCATTATGTGCTCGTCTCTTTAATCCTTTAAGGGCCACATAATGATTTAATGCATCTGCCCTTTGTCGCCATGCTGTATGTATACAGCCCCGGTGAGTAACTCGCCAAGGCTGCATTCAAGCATCATCCTGACCCTATGGGGTCGATCCACATTTGCAGCACTGGCGAGTTACTCACCAGGGCTGCATTTATGTATCATGATAACCAATGACATACACATATAACACATTAAAGCACAATGCGGCCCTTAAAGGGGTAAAGTCCTCTCAGATGTTGCCGGCAGAAAGTGGCCGATGTGCCGGTATGGGAGGCCAGGGTAGAAGCAAAAACATCAAAGCACTTGGTGGAGGTGCCCCTGAGAAGGACGTCTACCCTTTTTGGTATGACTAGTAAGGGTAATTCTATTTCTAACCCTTTAAGGATGGCATGATACCTTAATGCATCATGCTCTTGGTCGTCATGATGCATGAATACAGCTCTGGTGAGTAACTCGTCAAGGCTGAATTCACGCATCATGCCTACCTTAGGGGGTTGAGAAACTTCCATAGGGTCGGCATGATGCAACAATGCAGCACCGGTGAGTTACTCGCCAGGGCTGCATTGGTGCATCCTGACGTCAAATGTCATCTTTTAGTTTTAGCGACATGCATCCTTAAAGGGTTAAGGGCAGGCACATTTATAGGTACCTTTCCTTTATGGTTGAATCATGCATGAATGGAGCCCTGGTGATTTAATCCCCAGTCAGTATTCATGCATCATGCAGACAATAACGGGCTGATACTCTCCCAAAGGATAGCCAATATACACCAATCCAGTGCAGGCGAATTACCAGTGAGCTACTGGCGAGTAACTCGCACAGCAAAGAATATGAAGCCTGGAGGCAATATTCCGTCTTTTACGGGTTAAAAGGAGTAATTTAAGATCAGTCTAAAATTTTAAAATCAATAGGAATCTATTGGGAGAAGAAACAAAATATGGGAAAATGGAAAGAAGATGGACTGCACCACAAAAGGCTGCAGCTCCCCACAGGAGAGCTGCTATCCATCATGTACCAGCCAGCCACAGGCAGATGGACGGGGTCTACAGGGCCAGGACAACTTTCTTACTGTAGGGAAAATGTTAACCCCTTAAGGATGGCATGTCACTAAAAGGCAGTATTTGTTCTCATGATGCATCAATGCAGCCCTGGTGAGTAACTTGTGGGGACTGCATTGGTGTGTTAAACCGAATGCATCAACCCTGTATGGTTGGCATCATGCTTGAATGCAGCCTTAGCAGGTTACTCATCAGGGCTGCACTCATGCATAATGACGACCAAGAACATAATGCATTAAAGCACTATGTGGTCCCTCAAAGGTTAGATTTCTAAAAGATGCCCCTTTAGGGAGAGCAATGATCGATTGTATTCAGGAACCTGACATATCCATATCAGTTCTTGTGTGAAGATTATTTGCCCATGGGTTCATATGTATCTTTTAGTACATTTCCATTAAACTAGAATACATTTTTACTTGTGTTCTTTGTGGGTATCAAATTGCATGAATTTACCATGAAGGTACAGATAAAGATTGCTAAAATAATAGGCTTCAAAGGTAATATTAAAAGAAAAGACCAGCATAATTTTATGTGGCCTTCTATTGATAGTACCGACATTGATTAGCAGTATTCTGACATACATCCTATTAAAATCTGCGCCATGTAGCAGTTAAACCCAAGAGAAATATCTAGAAAATGACGTCACATGAGAACAAAAATGTGCCAAGCCATACAAAGCCTATGTAAATACAAAATATTCAACTACTGTAGTAGTATAGTATGTATCGGAATGGGACTATGCTTAAGTACTGTTTATTACTCACTCGATATGCAGCCAATCAGAGGCCGCCATTTGGTCACGTGACCCGTTGCCATGGTAACGTGACCTACTTAGGACTCTCAGCCAATCAGAAGCCAGCATTCTGGGTGACCTACTGACCTACTTAGAAGCTCTCAGCCAATCAGAGGCCGGCATTCTGGTAACCATGGTAACGTGACCTACTTACGTCACGTGACCTACTTAGGCTCAGCCAATCAGAAGCCGGCATTCTGGTAACTAGGGTAACGTGACCTACTTAGGGTTTGTTTGTAAACAATAGCACATGGCTCTCTTGTTTGTAAACAACACCACGTGACACGTGACTGTTTGTAAACAAACAAACAAAAAAGTTATGTAACTTATATATAGAAAATAAACACAACAAGATAATTTCTTTTTTTCCATGTTATGCTAAAATTATATTTTCAAAAAGCACATCTGTTACAGTGTCTATGTGTAAGTACGCGCGTTCTCATTCAAACACTATAACACTATTATACTGTAGCAGCAGCAGGTAGGGCCGGAAGAAAAGCAAGAGCACGAGCAGAAGCGACGACACCATTTGCACCATCCGGCCGTCGCGTTGGTAGCCCTACTACCCGTCGCGCGTTCAACTGGAGGTTTAAGAGTGACAAATGACGATTCTTTGTCGACGCGACTACTAACATCAGCAGCATCAGCAGCAGCGGCAGCAGCCTCGGCAGCAGCGGTAGCAGCAGCAGCAGCAGCAGCGGCAGCAGCAGTAGCGTGAGCATTAGCAACAACAGCAGCAGCGACAGTAGCAAGGGCGGCAGAGCGTACACTAGCAGCGTCATCAGCGGCGACATCGGCAGCCGCAACAGCATCAGCAGCAGCAGCATCGGCATCGGCGGCATGAGTAGCTGCATCGGCAGCAGCAACAGCAGCAGTCACAGCCGCAGCGGCAACAACAACAACGTCATCACAACCAGCGTCACTAACAGCCGCAGTAAATGCAGCAGTAGCACGATGAGCAGCACTAGCAGCAGCAGTAGCAGAGGCTACAGCATCAGCTTCACATTCGCGCGCCGCTTCATCATACCGCTTCATGTCACGCTCGCAACTTTCCATCATGGGGATCTGCAAATTGAGGCGTGGTGCTGGTGGTGGTGGTAGTAGTAGTAGTAGTAGTAGTAGTAGTAGTAGTAGTAGTAGTAGTAGAGTGAATGATGATTGAAGATGACGAATACGGTTTCACTCCCCCTTATATACCCTTACTCCCCCCTTTTTTCAAGCCGCCGGCCAGCTGCCCACTCACGGCAGGTCTTTAGATTAGCCTTAAGTCGCTTACTACGCGCTCATCATCCCTCTGATTGCATTTTCCAGCCGCCGGCCAGCTGACTGCTGACGACAGGAGAGGGTGATTTTTTTTTCTTTAGATTTAAGCCGCTTACCACACGCGCACCCTCTAGTCACAGACAGAGTGACAGAAAGGGAGGGGGTCGCTTTGTTCACGCTACCTGTAGTTGTTTTTCTATACACACTCTAAGCCCATGACCTGCTAATCCTTTATACAGGTAACACGCGTTCAACTAATTACACTATTGTATGACAGTCGGTACACGGATTAATTTTAAACCACCCTCCCATCTGGATCCATGTCTGGTGGGTGGAAGGATCCAGCTGAAAAGCGTGATTAGGGCTTTTGTTTCTCTTATGATAGCAGCAGGTCAGCATGCGACAGCTGAAAATGTCAGACTAAGTCGAACTCTCGCCGCTCCTATAAAAGACTGAGATGCATTCTCTTTCCACACGCCCTTCTACCATCGCCGCCGACACCGCCACCGCCGGCCAGCCGACCGCCGCCACCGCCTGCAGTCACCCGGCCGCCCCTACCGTCACCGCCATCACGCCAGCAGGGAATTTCGAGCTGAGTCTGCTTATTGCTTATTTTTTTTCTTTGAGCTTTTTGTTTTTAAATTTTTATTTTCACTCAGTCTTTTTTTTTTCGGAAGAAAGAAATATGGCACTGCAGAGGGCGCGAGTTTTTAAAAGACGGACACGCGAACAAAGTGCCCTCCTCAACTGCCCGGCTATTTTTTTATCTCAAAGGAGAGAGCGTCACGTAGTTGAGGTTCACGCTTCTCTTGAAGCGTACCGAATTCTTGAGAAAAGCAAAGCCGAGTGCCAAAGAAATCGTTGTTATACAAGAGCGGAAAAGGAAAACGTAGCGACATGGCCGAGAGCCGTCTTCTCAGAACAGTATTTACTCTACCATTGCATAATAGCCGCTCTCAGCGCCCCCACTCGTTGGGCGTTTCATGAAAAGAAAGAGCGCTGCTACTCCCCTCACCCTGCCTCCTCTTATAAAGTGAGAATAAGCGCTATGAAACGATTCGACAAGCCGATCGGTTTTTTGGGAGTGACTGCAGCTCCCACTCGGTGGGCGCGCGTTGTGGCCGACGTGAACACGGTCTCTAAACGTTTCGACGTCATCACTTGTTATCCCGCATATTGCAACGCAGCCGAATTGAAGAAGATAGGGACGCACTATTTTAAACCATACGCTCCAATATGTATTTGTCACCGCCGCGCTCACACGCCTTATTGCTTTTTCGAGACGATCGTGTCACAACACAGAAATAGAAAAAAAAGCGGCAAAGCGACGAGCTTTGCCTAAATGATCCAAAAAAAAAAAAAAAAAAAAAAAGAAATTGATCTCCTCCCCTCCTCCTCCTCCTCCCCTCCTCCTCCTCCTCCTCCTCCTCCTCTTCTTTTTAAAAAAAAATAAATATTTGTATCAGACTCCTCTGGAGTCTGATACAAAACATTTATGACTATTGAGTGAAAATAGAATTTTATCGCAAAAATAAAAAGAAAAAAAGTCACTTCTGCCGCCGCTACTGTGACACCGGCCGGTATCAATAAAAAGGTCGGCTGACTTTTCTCCACAACCATTCACTACCGACCGTTCGAGTGAGAAACACAGCAGACAGTCAGACACACAACTACTCTCTGACGCGTGCTGAAAAAAAACAAAAATGTCGAGTAGTAAAAGCAAACTCTTCACAGAAATTCATTTCGACGCTCGACTACAAGGACCCTTTAGTTGTATCATTAGCGGTCCGTCGGGTTGTGGAAAATCGCGCTTGGTGGATCAATTTCTGAGCGACGTGAACAATTTGGTCACGCCGCCGGTGGAAAAGACTTTTTACCATTACGGCGAGTGGCAACCTCTGTTTGAAAAAATGCAAAATCAGTACGGTGTGGAATTCAGAGAAGGTCTTCCTAGCAAAGAGTCTATAGCGGGAGACGTGGAAGTAGCAGAAGACGCTTTACGACCACACACTCTACTGATATTGGACGATCTGATGAGCAGTTCCAATCAGCAAGTGGTAGCTGACATCTTTACTAAGTACTCCCATCACTGGAACGTGAGCGTCATATATATCACTCAGAACCTATTTCAGAAATCACCCGACTTTCGAACTATGAGTCTGAACGCTCACTACATGATCGTTTTCAAGAACCCGCGCGACATGGGGCAAATAGCTAGTCTGTCTCGCCAGGTGTTTCCCTCCAACGCGGCGGCCCTCTCTAGTATATTTACCCATGAACTCAAGCGACCTCACTCATACCTCCTTCTGGACTTCAAGCAGTCAACACCTGACGATCTGAGAATACGCTCCTCTTTGACATCCATACACTCTCAGCTAGTATTCGTACCGCTAGACAAAAAAAAGAAGAAGAGAAAGTAGTAGCAAAAATGTCTTCTCATCTACTCGAAAGACACTTTGGTACTCTCAAGCACTTAGCTAAGTGCTCGCCAAAGGACTGCTCGCATCTAATAGACTCTGGAAGTGACGATCTGATCGCAGCGTTGAGTGAGATCTGTCACAATTTACTCGCAGGGAACATCCCGCTCAGCGACAAACAACTGGACAAGCTTCGAGAATCGGCTGACGTGTTGAGGGAGGTCGGCAAAAAATCTACGCCCATCAAAAAAAAGAGACGCGTCTTGGTACAAGAGGGAGGTTTCCTCATTCCGGCTCTCATAGGGATGGCCTTACCGCTTATAAAGAGCATTCTCCGTATATGAGACACCTCATTCGACACCTACTCGCCGACAGTACCACCACTACCGCCACCGCCAGCGTCATCGCCACCGTCGTCCCCATGACAGACTCAGAGCAGCAACAACACTACAAACGCTTAGCGCTCGTGGATCCTGAGACGCTCTACAAATCATCACGAGCAGGTCTACTTCATCATGTGCCCGCTGCTGCTACTACTAGCGCTGCTACTACTGCAGTCGCTGCTGCTAGTACTTCTACTGCTCCAATCCTTCCTCCTCTTCCTGATGAGCGTAGTGAAAAGAACGAGAGTTCTGCCCCTGCCACCCCCGCCCGCCTACCTGCCGATATGGCCTATTACCACAAGCAGGCAGAACAATCCCTTCATCCCGACGCGGCATTGCACCAGGTGCTACAGTTTATCTACAGGAACTTGGACTTAGTGTTGAACGATCCCACTTTGGAATCGCGCGAGAAAATGTTGAAATACCGAAGGTTGTTGAATAGATTGCCATTTTTTCTCGCGAATCCCAACAACAGCAACATCTCTTCGTCCTACACTTCTTCGCCACCGGCTCACCTCTGTCAGTCTGCTGAAGAAGCCAGCGCGTCCCTACTTGAGCGGTTGGTGAACCAAGTTCCCAAGAGGAATCGCATCCGGACCACTGCGCTGTACAATAAATTGGAGAAATCCGGTGTGGTCAAGTGGAACGAGGACGGTGCGGTGCGCGAGATGTCGGGTCGGAGAATACCACCTGAGCGTCACATCAACATAGTGGACTTACTGAGCGACGCCGCCAGGTTCAGGAAGACGGCGACCAGACCGGCGGGCTACTCTCTGTTCACAAAAGCGCTGCGCGAAGCAGATCCCACAGACTCCTTGATCGGAAACCATCTGTATAAAGCGAGCGGACCTGGCCGAAGTTTGGACACACGGCTTACTGACAGAGGTCGGAAACGACCGAGCTTCGACTCGGAAGAAGGAGAAGCAGAAGAAGAAGCAGCAGCAGCAGCAGCAGCAGTAGCAGCAGACTCTTCTCTCCAGGTGGACGATCAATCCTCTGACGACGACGAGGGCAGTGAACTTTTCCAAACTCCGACTACACTGAGACCCCCATCGGCCTATAGGAGCGCGGCGAGTAAGAAAAGGAAAAGGCGCAACCGCCTAGCGCAGGCGGCGGCGTTCACTCCCGCTCCTGGTGCTACTCCTCCATCAGGCCGACGATGGGAAAACCAGTGAAGAGACATCAAAGCACCCTCCAGTTTCACTAGCGTGACTAAACTCCAGAAACATCATTTTTGCCACCTAAACCCGGCCGTCATCCGAGATGCTTTAGTGTCGCTGGACGCCTACACTAAACATAAACCCATTCGGAGAAAATTCGCAAGGAACAAGACTATAACCGGTGCAATCGATCAGCAGTGGCAGATAGATCTGATGGACATGCAGGCTTTGGCGTCTCACAACGACTGCTTCCGGTACGTGGTGACGGCGATCGACGTTTTCTCTAGGTACGCGTGGGCCGTTCCCATTAAATCCAAGAGTGGTGCTGATGTTACCGAGGCCTTCCAAAAGCTGACAGACACTGGCGAGAGACAACCGCGCACTGTTCAGACAGACAAGGGGAAAGAGTTTTTGAACAAGATCTTTCAAGATCACTTGAAGAGCGAGGGCATAGAGTTTTTCACTGGCGAGAACGACGACATCAAAGCTAGTCTAGTGGAGCGCTTGAGCCGCAGTCTGAAGGAGAAGCTGTGGCGTTATTTCACACACAAGCGCACGTATCGCTACGTAGACATACTGCACCATGTAGTGTCTTCTTACAATCGCACTCACCACAAGACGTTGAAAATGGCGCCGGCTCAAGTCAGCTCGGAAAACAGCGAAACAGTTTTCTACCAACAAGATCTCCCAACTAACAAACAAATCAACGAAACATGGAAAAAGAAGAAAAAAACAAAGACGTCTGCTGTTGACGTCATCGCTCCGGGTGACAGAGTGAGGATGTTGAGAACTAAAGGCGCCTTTGACAAAGGGTACGAGGGAAACTGGCGCGAGGAAGTGGTCGACGTTGCTAAGACGTTGGGAAGCAGAGGGTTCGAGCTAAAAGACGACAAGGGCGAGGAGATAAAAGGCGTCTTCTACCCGGAAGAGGTTCAGAAGGTGTACAAGAGTCGTTACGACAACAACTACCTGATAGACGAGGTGTTGCGCCGCAAGACCGTCGACGGTAAAGAGCTAGCTTTCGTACGTTGGTTAGGTTAGGACGACAAGTTCAACGAGTGGATCCCCGTCAAAAAAATAACGTAGAAAAAAAAAAGAACATCACCCTACCTAGCAACAGCTCTATGGAGTATTATCCTGACAACAGCTTGACGTCTTTCCGAACTCACTTCGACTCGCCGCTCCTTCTGCCCGAAGCGTACGAAGCGGCTCTGACTGAGATCATCCTCCCTACAGAATGGACTAACGTGCACGACGACTTGATCATCGTTGTTCCTCTGCGCACCAACGTTTTAAAAGACGCTAAATTCGCCGAAAGAAAAAAACCGCAGGTAAACTGGAGGGGAATGAAAAACGCGAACGGTCTGAGCAAGCTAACGTTCAGCTCGAAATACCCGCTGAGCGGGAAGGAAGCGAGCTATGTAACGGTGGAAGAGATGTCAGACACGTTGGAAGAGCAGCGATTGAAACCGGAAACAAAAAGGTTCAAGAGAGAGGTCGACTTGAGACGGACGAATGCCGTATACAAGCAGTTCTTGTCCCCGGCCGTGAAGAAGAAGGGGATCAGCGATCAAGCAAGACAGATGATCGAAAAGATGGAGAAAGACATGGGAGTGCGCAGTTTTATGCCAAACATATTCGAGATACCTCCTATTTTCACCGGAAGCAACCGCACCCTAGTCGAGCGCCTGAGTGAGACGTTGCGAGATGATAGACTAGAGGGCACCAGCTTCCTGCTCAAACCGATGGGGATCTTATCGTAAGACTCCAAGACGAAACGCGTCACCATCAAACCGCCGAGACACTGCGCTGTCCTGCTGACTCAGCATCTCGCATGTGTTCTAGGCTTCGGAGAGAAGACGTGTTTCGCTTCGCCGACTACCGGCGCCTACTCGATGGATGTTTTTGGGGACGTGCACTCTGTGTACATATACACTGACATGATCCAGGAGAGACGTGTGGGCGACATGCAAGTGCCGCTGTTACGCTGCGTCGCGGTGGACAGAGGCGGAAGGCGTCGAGGTGGCGTGCAAGCTATCAGTTTTCCCCATTTGGATTATTTCCCATTGAAATCCAAGAGGTTTACCGAGGTCGGCATCTATTTAAGAGACCGATCCGGCCATTCCATCCCATTCAGTAGAGGCGAGGTGACCGTGACACTTCATCTGAGACCTGTTGAGCGCCGAAAGAAAAAAAAAAGATGCGTCAACGCGTTCCGTACTTTCCACCCAGGCGCACCGTCGGCAGAGGGTACAGCGATTACTACAACGCGCAGCTGGGCAACGGCATCAACGTGTACAGCGGGCGCTCTTTCCAGTGCGGGCACGGTTTGGGCGGAGCTCTGTAAGGTCTGATGCGCTCGGCTACCCCGCTATTGAAGTCAGTGGGAAAAACGCTGCTCCGCGCCGGTGTGGGCGTAGCTAAAGATGTGCTGGCGGGTCGGACTTTAAAGAGCAGCGTGAAAGACCGAGGCGCAGGCGCTCTGAAGAGACTGGCGAGTACAGCGTTCTCAGGAGGAAAGACAACTGTCGCGTCTAAGAAAGGGTCGAAACGTCGCCGGCATTCTCCTCAGATGGGCGGTGGCTCTTGCAAGAGACGTAGAGGGGAGGCGGCCGGCGTCAGTCTGTCGTCCACGTGAAGAGAGAACACAATGGCTTACGTACACGAGAGCAGTAACGAGTGCGCGCTCTCTGAGCTCGACCTGCACACCGTAGCGCCGACTCAGACTACTATCTTAAAGTCGTCTTTCCTCGGGATAGAAACAAAAAACTCTTTAGAGGATGGAGGTAACATAAATTTCACCATCAACAAGTCGCAAGAGTACACAGACCTGAACGAGAATTACCTTCATCTGGAATGTCAAGTGCTGAAAGCGAACGGAGCGGCGCTAGAGGACACCGACGCGGTAGCTCCGGTGAACAACTTGGCTCACTCGCTCTTCAAAGACGTCCAAGTCTCCATCGGCGGTTTCAAAGTGTCTGGCAACACCGGGACCTACCCTTACCGAGCTTACTTGGAAGGGTTACTCAACTACAACAAAGACGTGAAATGCGGCGTCATGAGCGCCCAGGGGTGGCATGAAGATACGCCTGGTCAGTTTGACGCGTTGACTAACGCGAGTGCGGGGTACAAAGCGCGCAGGAAGCTAATCTCCAACAAGCGCTTTTCGCTGATGGCGCGACTGCACTTTGACCTGGCTCATCAACCGAAGCTCATCTTTGGAGAGACAGAAATCAATCTCACTCTGAAACAGGCAGCGCCCTCTTTCTATCTGAAGTGCGCCGCTGACGCAGGCTACAGCTTGAAGATCTACAAAGCAAAGCTCTACGTGCGACGTGTGTTGGTGGCGGACGCTGTAGCGGAAACGCACGAGAGAGCGGTGATAGAACACGGCCCCTTCGACTACCCGGTGAACAGAGTGGAGGTGACGACGTACGCCATCCCTCAAGGTAACAGAGATCACAGCTACACACACTCCAACACAGGCCAGCTTCCCAAGTCGATGATGATTTGCTTCCTGGACCACGACGCCTTCAACAAGCTACACCAAGCTACACCAAGAACCCGTTCGAGATGAAGCATTACGACATCAGCTCGCTTCAAGTGATAGTGAACGATCAGAAAGTGCCGAACGACGCTTACGTGCCCGACTTTAACACCAAAGCGGCCGTGAGAGAGTACTTGGCGCTACACACGGAAACGGGGATGTACGAGGGCGCGCGCTCCTGTGGTATTTCATACGAGCAATTCCTGAACGGTTACACGGTGTTCCCCCTCGATTTAACCCCAGACAGATCGCACGACGGGTGTCGCGTGAACCTTATAAGAGCGGGTCAGCTGAGGGTGGAAGTCAGTTTCCGCTCGGCGCTACAAGCGACAACAACGGTGCTACTCTACTTGGTGTACGACAACGTCGTCGAGCTGACCAGAGATCGACATCCCATCACCGACTACCACATGAACTGAAGACAAGACAGCGGTACTTAGCGTATCGTATGAATACGCTTGAAATGAGTAGAGTGTTGAAGGAAAACGTTCACACAAAACATCGTTTCCTAGGTGTTTTCCGACACTATTCCGAAGCACCCTATCAAAGACACTTGTTTCGTGAGCAACACAGATCCGCAACATTAACCAGGTCAGCATTGGGTAGCGTTTTACGTGTCGAGCACGGGTGAAGTGTACTACTTTGATTCCTTCGGCTTACCGCCGCTGAGTGCGGAGTTCTTGTCTTTCGTGGAACGCTCTGCTCCGTTTAAGTGGCAAAGAAACCGCGTTCAACTACAAGACACTTCTGCTGACACCTGTGGACCTCATTGCGTTCATTTCCTAATTGAAGCATGTCGAACAAGAAACCCCAAGAAGTGCGTCATGCGCATGAGCAAAATCCCAAAGCTGAGCGACCGGACAGTGAGTCAGAAGCTATCGATGATGCTGTTGTGACAGAAATAACGGGTTGTTGCGATGGCGGACGTTTCATGGAGGCAAAGATTCTCTGCCTTGCCGAAATGGTGTTGGATTTATCCAAAGTCGTGCAATGTCTATTGGAGAGAGGACGTCAGGGGTGTGGTGCGAGTGACGGCGGCGTGAGACTTTGCGGCCTGTTGGGTTGCAAATCGAAGAAGCAAGCTAAAAAAGCATAAACTTGTGTGTTTTTTGATTGAAATGAAAATAAAGAATAAAATGAAAAAAAAAAGAAATTTTCTTGTTGTGTTTTTATTTCTATATATAAGTTACATAACTTTTTTGTTTGTTTGTTTACAAACAGTCACGTGTCACTTGGTGTTGTTTACAAACAAGAGAGCCACGTGGTGTTGTTTACAAACAAACCCTAAGTAGGTCACGTTATCCTAGTTACCAGAATGCTGGCTTCTGATTGGCTGAGCCTAAGTAGGTCACGTGACGTAAGTAGGTCACGTTACCATGGTTACCAGAATGCCGGCCTCTGATTGGCTGAGAGCTTCTAAGTAGGTCAGTAGGTCACCCAGAATGCTGGCTTCTGATTGGCTGAGAGTCCTAAGTAGGTCACGTTACCATGGCAACGGGTCACTTGACCAAATGGCGGCCTCTGATTGGCTGCATATCGAGTGAGTAATAAACAGTACTTAAGCATAGTCCCGTTCCGATACATACTATACTACTTACTATTCATAATGCATTAAACAGCCAATGCACAATAAAAAATATATTCATTGTATTCATAAATTAATTGTGAACCCCCTTTCTGTTTCAATTCATAAAAAGAGGCATCAGGTAGCCCACTAGAGCCAATATAAATGAAACAGATAGAACATATAAAATTGTCTGCACCTACACTGCTCTATGATTGGCCCTTGAGTAGCCCTTAATTGGCAGTTGAGACACACTGAGAGTGTTGCACATTACCGAGCAACCAATCAAGGAGTCATTATGGGAGTGTCTAGACCAATTAAGAGAGATGGGCTGACTGTGTCTGGGTGGATTTTGGTCTCATGTGACTTTGATAGAATGTATGTCAGAATACTGCTAATCAATGACAATACTACCAAGGGCACATAAAATTACGCTGGTCTTTTCTTTTAATATTTGGCGACTGGATTTTTAACACAAAATGACATCCTGATTTGATCCCCCCCCCACACACACCATCCAGACCCACCACACAACACCGTCACAGTCCAAGGCACTAGGCCTACTACACTGACAATCCATAGTTGGAAAGGATTAGTCAATACAGACTATCATAATGTGTGTTAGTCACAATCTTCAAAAGTGACTGAGGGGGTCAGTCAGTAGTGACTCATTGGCAGTGATTGGTGAGTTGTATTTGTATAACACTAGTTGGTGCCACCGGTAAGATACTATGATCACCGCTCAGTTGCTCCCCCTGGAAATTAAAGACTAACGTGGGTTGGTCAGTACCGGGTTGGTCAGTACCGACCAACCTTACAATAATAACTTACCTAGGTTGGTTGTATAGGGAACCAAAAAATTACCAACTAGGTTAAGTACTAGTAACTGAGAGATTGGGCGTATAGCGACCCACACTGAGGGTGACCCTCTGGTCTGTGTGCTGGCACACCACCTTACCCAAGGTCCCCCAAGCATGCACACCAGTAGTTCGTAGTAGTTTGTGTATCACCATGGTAGATAAATAGAGGTTCCTTTATATGGCTACCCAACATAGATCCGTTAGTATAGTCGTCATCACTGCTGCTTTGTATGTCAAAGGTCCAGGGTTTGTGACTCGGTCATGGCAACCTTCCCACAATTTTATCTTCAATTTTCCATTCTTATGAAGAAAAATGGCGGGTAGGTTGACATGGCCGAATCATGAACCCTGACCCTTTGGGGTATAAGGCAACGGTGCTGACCACTATACTACAGTGTGGGTATGAGGTGGTGATACATATAAGTAACTGATATATATTGCACATCGGACAACCCCACAACCTGTGCAAGCCCTTACCCACCTCTCACCCAAGTTCCCCCACAATCAGCTGGATACTGGGTGAGATTGGGTGGGCATGTGGAAGGGCTAGGGCACCTCCCCCAAAACTCACACTACCTCACCCCTTGAGCTAGGCAAAAAAGTAGTTCGTCCTAGCTGGCACTAGCATGCCCTAGCCTCACCCCAGATTGCTGGGTACAAACTCTCCAAGCATATTATCTCGCAGGGGCCCAGCTCAGAAGTTTAGGTTGGCATCCCGGGTTGGTATATGGGTCAACAATTTTAAAAAAGGTTTCAGAATCGTATTTTACGGGGAGGGATGAATAGGCTTCGGTGGACGAGGCACAAGGTTCGTGTCCCAACACTACATTCCTAATGACACAGGTAGGTTCGATTTTGCAACTCTTTGGCTATCCCCGGTCAAGTGATACCTATGCTCCCTTGTGATTGGCGGAGGGGAAATGCAGGTCAGACTGTTTCTCCTTTTTCTCAATTTAATTGCACCTTTTCCCTTTCAGAGAAAAATTAAATTGTGTTTTCGGAAAAATATTTCCCTATAAAATGAAATTCTTTTCATTTTTATAAAAAGTTCTGAATGCCATATATGGTAGGTCTTAGGGTGCTGTCCTGTGGCTGACTCTGGTCAGTTCTATGTGGCTCTGCCTGGGTTGATGATGTTAGTGGCTGATAGTGTCAGTATTTCCAAGGCACTATACTACCTGTGGGGGAGGGTTAAATGGATATTTACTATGCAATATCGTTCTGCTTGTCCAATGTTGTTCTAATTTGAACCTGTATTAGGCTGTGTCTCATGAGTTTGTATCACTTGAAACGTCTTTGACCGGGTGTCGTCTTTGACCTGTGTCATCTTTGACCAGTGTAGCCTTTGACCAGCAAGTTTTAAAGTGGCTGAAATGGGAGCTATGTACACAGAAATGCTGGGTAGTTTGTAGTATATAGTGTTAAAATATTCATTAACCTTTTCCCCCCATTTTTTGTGTACATAGCTCCCATTTCAGCCATTTTCAAACTTGCTGGTCAAAGACTACACCGGTCAAAGATGACACAGGTCAAAGACGACACCCGGTCAAAGACGTTTCAATTGTTACAAACTCATAAGACACGGCCATTAGTGCAATTCTAAAAGCCAAAAACCATGGCGGGGAGATCTTTTGACTCTGTTGCCAGGCACGCTCTGCGAGAGTAGGCCCTGCATGTGAGCTAATCTTTTAAATACAAGGATTCTAGAACTTACTTTGACAGGGAGAATAATCATTACCTGTGACATTGTGAGCCATTCTAAACAAATTTGGAGAAAGATTTAAGAGAAAAGTCGAGTTTACTTTGTCCCAGTCTATGGCAAAGGGGAGAGGGGAGGAGTGGAGAGTGAGAGGAAGGAGTGAGTAGACGGGTTGGGTTCTATCCTGTCCACACGCACCAACTAACCTTTGTCTCCAAGCAGAGTCCTGGTCCTACCGTAAGGTAGGAAAGTGTGGGCCACTCTGACTGCTACACTGGCTACCTGTGCTACCTGTGTACAGACCCCTGTCCTTTCCTTGCTCCCCACAGTGTTGGAGGTATGCAGGCCATGTGCTTTAAGGACCGCGACAATGTTGACACAAAGCAGAGGGGGGGCTTTGCTAAATGTATATGTCCAGTTTAATGCAAAATTGTGTGTTCTGCATCCCAGTAATATTATTTATTATTCAAATCTATGAGTTTATGTCATTGTAATGCATCCAAATGCATGCAATTTTACCAGAATACGATGCTCAAAGCAGAGGGGGGACTTTGAGTTGACTACCTTGTTTCTGTTACCAGAAACACCTGACCTCCTCCCCGAGGTTTAGCTCAGTGGTGGCCCGTGATCCTGTCCCTTTTTACAGACAGGCTTGCGGCAGGTCTACTTATGCAACGCTCCCCATGCCCTATAATCTAAACCAGTCACTGTTAAGCCCCAGAGAGGGTTATCTAGCGGTCAAGACTAAGTAGGTCAGTAGTGCAGACCCAGAATCTACACAGACCAGACTATTATTATATAAACGGCCTACCACCTAAACAGTATACACCTACCATAGTCTGCATAAACTGTAACACACAACCTACACCATGGAGAAACTAGCTGGTATAGGCCTACTTACTGACCCTTCTGCCATCTTACTTACCCTCCAGGAGAGGGGACACTATGTGCTGGAGCTAATGAAAGGTCACCCATGGACTACCCTCGGTGCGGCTACTGGGACAGTCCTACTGTGGAGTTATGTACGAGCACCCAGAAACCTACCCCCAGGTATGGATATAGGTATTATCAACAAATTAGCAAGTGATCAATTTGTTATCAACAGGGGTGGGTGGAGGGGGACAAATTTCGACCCCATGACCAGGTTGGGGTGTTAATAATTTGTTAATAATCATTTTTTAACAACAGGGGGGGCTGGTGGGTTTCTGCGCGGAGTGTGTGAATTTCTTTTTTTTCACCCCCCTCCGGTCGAGGGGTCAAAATATTTTATCCCCCCCTTACGGCCAAAAATCAGCTCTTGCACGGGCCCTTTGAAACACAGTAGCGCACGAGCGATTTGGCCCAAACAGGTTAAATTATTTTGACCCCCCCCCCAAGAGGGGGCCAATTAATTTTGACCCCCCCCCAGGTCAAGGGTTCCAAATTTTTTTGCCCCCCCTATTGTTAAAAAATTATCACTCTCTAAGGAGGGGGGGGGGACAAATTTTGATGGGTCGATTTTTCATTTTCAGTTACATAATGTATAAATTTGTATAAAAAATGCCTAAATAAATTCATGCATAAACTTTTAAATACTTCTAATACTTATAAATACATAGCATATAGAGGAGACCATGGTCAGGATAGGTCAGGGGACTCTACACTGATACAAAAATAAGTCCTCTGACCTTGATGTATCTATAAGACACTATACAAATATATAGTGTCTAGACACTAGAAAAATATTCAGTGCAACTGCAAAATGAAAATCGATCCCTAGTCGGCTCGGCTATAAAAAGTATTCAAATTGGTTGATATTCCTCGCTTTTAAACAGCAGTGATGTACAGTCATTTATGTAGAAAAATTACATATGAGGGTCAAATACATTAAAGATTCTTTGATGTTGTCTGCACATTCAAACCCCCGAGGGTCGACTCCTTGAATTTTGCTTACTATGTGCGTACACAACCTGAAAGAAAAGGGGCCCTTTTTGGGCGCTGCCACCTGTGCATGCAGGCCCTCTTTTAGGGGTACCCTTTTTGATCATTTTGGGCCAAAGGGGTACCTCTTTAGAGCACATATTTGGGAATTTCTATAACATTTACCAGATCATAATATTTTAGGTGATTCTTCTATTGTCAAGGCTATCTTTTGGCTGGGAAAGAGGTCCATTTATCATAATATCGCTGTAAAAATTATAAATTTTTGTGGATTTCCCCCATAAAATTTAACTACATTTGGGTGTTTTAGGCAATCGCCCCCAAAAGTATTCTTTTCCCCGCATAAAAATCCCTTTTTAAAGGGTACTATTTTATGAATTTTCCGCAGTTATAGGGGTAGAAAATTTGGGGTGGTGTATGAACATAGCTACTATAGAAAAGATAGGGAGTGGACCCCCCGGGGCAAAGTAGGAGAGTCAGCTAGTGACATGGTCGACATGGTTTAGTTTGGTGGGAGTGAGGGGTGGGATGACCTCATTCAAAGACAGCAGAGCATACAGGGGCCTGTTGTAGAATGAGATTCTGTTTTCACCAATAAAATGGTTCACATTAGTATGTGCCGACAATCCTGTCCAGAAAGATGACTAGTGCATTATTTTGAGGAAAGAGCCTCATACCTTAAGCAATGTACTACAAAGCATACATTTTGTATTTAATGTATTAATGTCAGCGCATATGCAGGACCGTTTTTGAGAGATGTGGATGACTAATTTAGATATCGAGACATGACCCTTTCTCAGAATTGACAACGGAATTTTTACAGTGAATGTTTGGCAGCCAGTGGTGCCAGTGAATCACAGTTATTTCAACAGAATTATTTTCACAGTGTAGTACAAGGGTGACAGAGCATTCCTTAGCATTGACAAGGGACATAGACATTATTAGGAGGCAGAGACATGCAATATGGCTTTTTCTTAAAATCAACATGCAACATAGGGCCCAATCCAGAGCCCCTGAGTAGTATAGTATGTATCGGAACGGGACTATAGTTAAGTACTGTTTATTACTCAATCGACATGCAGCCAATCAGAGGCCTCCATTTGGTCACGTGACCGGAAGTGACCTACTTAGGGGATTAGTGGTGACGTCACGTGACCTAGTTAGCCAATCAGAGGCCTCCATTTGGTCACGTGACCGGAAGTGACCTACTTAGGGGATTAGCGGTGCATTCTGGGTAACCCTGCAGCCAATCAGAGGCCTCCATTGGGTGACCGGAAGTGACCTACTTAGGGGATGGTGCATTCTGGGTAACCTACTGACCTACTTAGGGGACCGGAAGTGACGTCATATGACCTAATTTAGGATCACGTGATCGGAAGTGACCTGATGAGTCACGTGACCGGAAGTGACGTCACACGACTTAATGGCCAACCGGAAGCGACCTGATTGATCACGTGACCGGAAGAAGAAGAAGTTTTTTTTTTGTTTAGGATCCCGTGACTGGAAGCGACGTCGTCACATGAGTGACGCTTTAAGAGACTGCGCGACTTACTAGTAAAAGAAGCCGTATGATAATAAAAACACAACAATATTTTCTTTTAATTTTTTTTTATTTATTTTTTTTTCAATCTTGATAAACACTCTATTTTTGAAAAGATGCACACGCTTATTTTTTATTTTTTTTTTTTTTCATATCTCTAAAGGACTCGTTGTCACACCGTCAGAATGCACGCGACGCTTATAATACAAGTAGCGCACGCCGTCTTTCTCTATGGTGTAGGTGACCATTTTGTTTCGCACCACTTTGAAATTTCTATTTACAGCAATGAGAGTTTTTCGTTGGCGAAGAACATCCAAGAAGGCGTCTGGTTCCTGGGGGTTTTGTTTCTTCTGTACGCCTTTTGCACTCCATTTTTTGGATTTTCTTTCACCAGTGTCGCTGACTCGATCGTAGCAAATGTAAGTCTTAGGGTTGAGACTTAGGATCCCGTCACCTTCCCACTCCGCTTTCATGAGCCCCGAAGTTCTCAGATCGTGAAGGTACCGTCTCTCACAACATCCGCCGGGCGGCGCACACCATTCTCGCACTCTTTCCGTTTTTGTCTTCACGAAAAGCTCTAAGTGCTCGTCGCACACCGCTGTCGGAAGCCACTTTCGTTTCTCTCTGAAGTACGTCTCTCTCAGGCGAGGTTTCACTAGGTCATCCAACGTGGCACCGCTGAGAGCCATGTAAAGACTGTCGGTGTCCATTTGACAAAGGGCATAATCGCGCCGATCGACGAATCTATCCAAGAAGTCGTATGTGAACTCTAACATTTTCAACTTCGCGTACTGGTATACCATGAACCCTATCTGAATAGGGAGGTTGTTCTTGACCGTTTTCGGTTGTAGTTCGACTTCAAACAGATCGGAAGTCAACTCGGACGCCTTTTTGAAGCGCCACGAATTGGCCAATAGTTCGAACTTCCGACTGTCAGTGTATCTCACCGCCGTGTGTTTTTCTTTGTTGCAGATTGTTTTACCGTACGTAGCGTTTCCCATTAACTTGTAACAGTCTGACAGAATTTTCTCGTTCTCGTTCACGTCGCCACGTCTTCGCGCCGCCGTCACTTCGTCCGCGAAACCGGCAAAGGAGCGTTTAGGTAGGTATTCTACCACCAGCTGCACTTTGGTGACTATCAAACCGTGCTCTAAATACCACTTGAGAAGCGGCGTTCCCAAGAGAATATTTTTTCCGTGGTAACTCCCTATCAGACATCTCTGAGGCGTGTTCAACAGCTTTTCTTCCTGCGCAAAGTCTGACATGTGAGGGCCTATGTCCGATTTTGAAACGGTCGCGTTCTTGAAAACGGGGGTCATTTCTTCGAAGTACTCTCGTAGGTGAGGCGGCGTAGTGATGTCCACTTGAACTAAACCGAACATTTTCTCCTCTTTCACAGCGGAAAGGATGTCGCTCTCGCTCATCGCGTTTCGAGACACTTTCAAAGCGTCAACCTTCCAGCGTTGTTGGGAGGCCTTGACCCGCTCATCTCGACGCTTCATCTCTCGCCATTCGCACTCCCACACGACGACCAGCTTGTAACCTAACGCTTTCAAGTAAGCGCTTACTCTGGTCGTTCTGTCGCGTCTCTCCTCTCTCAGTGAAGCGCACTGATATCGGTGCGACGGTATGCACTCGTGAGCGTGGAACCAACACCCGTGAAACTGGAAAACCGTATTAGAGGCCGCGTGAAATCCGTCCACGCGAATTCTCCGACAGCCTACCGCCATCTCGCCGCCGTTCAGAGCGTGGCGCAGTTTCACGTCGCGGTCGTGCTCTACGAAGCGTAACCACTCCAAAGCGCTGTGAGAGTTTCTTTGCCTGATTTCGGGCTTGAACTCGGTCTCGGGCCGTCTCACCGCGTAATAGCCCGTGCAGTGCGCTTCGCTCATGCAGCGCAAGTACAGAGAGTTAGCGTCTAGTCCTAGGATGTGTTGGCACGGTCTCGCTTCTTCGCCGTACTTGTGCTCCCTTATCCGCGTGGTGCCCTTCTCGTGAAATCTATGGAAGATGATGGAAGGACCGCCGACTAGATTCTCTTTGATCAGAGCGTGGAGGACGGCGTCGAACTGGGGAAACGTTGTGAACGCGTCTTCTAGGTTTTGGAAGAGGAAGCGTAAAGTCAAACCGGCGAGAGAAACTCCGTCTTTCAACATGTCGATGCCGCGATCTTGGAAAAATTTAGCGTGATTTTTCAGAGCTTCTATGAAAGGTTTCACGTCTTTGTTGTTGTAGTGGATCAAGTAGTCTTCCATAGTTTGCATCTTCTCGTCGGACCAAACTTTCTGACATGCGGCGTAGTCGGATTCGGACATTTTGACGCCCGTCAGCTCGCTGTCGAAAGCCGATCTCGGCGGCAGCGTTCTGTTTGCCAGTTTCCTGGTAGACGTCATCCATTCGTAAGGAAAGTGACCTTTCTCTTCGTTCCTGGTGAAAGCTCGCAAATAGGTCGCGTAGTTGTAACCGGGTGCCAAATAGTTGACTACGTCCAAGAAAACCGTGTGCTGTGTGTAAACCGCCAAGTATTGATTGCTTCTCTTTATGACGCTGAATTCTTGGTTTCTTCGGTCTCCGGAGGCGAAGAACGAGTGAAGGCGTATTTTGATCAGGTTCAAGTCGTAACGCCCCGAGTTGAAGCCCACCACTGGAGCTTGACGGATGTATCTCAGAAGACGCTTCTTCAGTTGAACTAACGGGTGTCTGGTCTGAGCCGCAGCGAAGCCGCCTGGAGAAGGGGTGGTGAACGTCGCCTCCTCCAGCAGGAGAGCTTCACCTATCGCCGCATCTAACTTCGCTAACGTCGGTCGGTAAAGTTCTAGCACAGCTTCCCCGATCGCTTTGGCGTTCTCGTTTATGTGATTTAAAACTCGGTCCAACAAGGGGTCGGAATCTGCGTCGGACGCTCTGACGAAGCAGACGGGCCCCTCCCACCCCGGAAAGTCGGATGCGACGCTAGCCGACAAAGGGACGTGATCCCACAGCAGGGACACGTGCTCCGTCGACGGTTCTTTGCACGGTCTGAAGAAAGCCTCGAAATCGAAGGCGATCTTGTAAGGGTAGATTCCGGAATGTCCGTCGGGGGGAAAAATGGAGAAGTCTGCTAGCGCTTCGAAAATCGTTCTCGAATTTTGGTAGATGCCACCTACGTAGCGCAACTTGACTTGTCGGCAAGAGGAAAGCTGGTTCCTGTGTCGCTTCAGCAAGAACTCGGTGGTGAACGCCGCCTTACACTTGCAACATTCGTATATGCCCGCGTACGCGTTGAAGTCCGTGACGAGAGAGACGTGCAAACCGCCTTTCGCCGTCAGGTGTAGGTTGACTTTACCTCGGGCGGCCACAGTTCTGGAAGGCGGTCTGATCAGAGTAACGCGTCTTCTCAACTTCCGCCCCGGCACTTGACGCGACGCGGTGTAAACCGCTATTTGTACGTCAAACAAGTTCTCTAACGCGGGTAAGTCGCGGATGTTCAGACCCGGAAAGGATTCAGGTGTGGCAGCGGGACAGAACTGACGTAACAAATCTGAAGCGCGCTTGCTGGTGTTGTATAAGTGAAAGGAAATGCAGCGGAAGATGCAGAGGTTGTCCTTGTTGGGAAAATCTAACACGCCGCTTCTCTTTCCAACTCGACCGGCCTGAGTGATCCTACCGCCTATGGGGAATTCCCCCGGTCCCATGTAAACGCAGATGTTCAAATTGGTAGGAAAAAGAACGTGCCACTTGGTGTCAGCGTCGCAAAGTTTCCGTACCTCCTCGCAAGCGACGGTGTTTTGCATCTTTGAGAGGAGCTCTTCCAAAGTTTCTGAATTAGTTACAGTAGGGAGCGGTTGTATGAGAGTTGCGTTGTTCTGGGAGGCGTGGAAGTAGCGCAGTTTGCTCTTGTCTTCTCTGTGTTGTAACAGTAAGCCTACCGAGAAACCCACTTTGTATCTGAATCTTTGTGTCAAGTGAATGCGACGCATAGTATCTACAGCGTCACTCAACTCGCCGGTTGGTAGCCTGAAGTTTGTTACACTCACGCGAGTCCCGTGCATCCTGACGCCCGTTTGTATCGCAGGCCAATTCGCCGTGAACGTTTCCTCCCCGTTCGGTACAGCACATATGCGCGGAGGGACGGTCACCCCGTCCAGAGATTCGCGTCGACAAGCGCTCTTTCGGCAATCCCCTTCGCCGCATAGAGGGCAAAACTTAGCTACTACTCTACAATTTTCTACGTGTCTCTCGTGGTTGTACGCTCTTTTAAACATTTTGAAACACTTTTCGCATACGTACTGTGTCATGTTTTTTTTCACTCGGTTACCAACTACTTAGCCGTCTAACTATCTATCTATCTATCTAGCCATCTATCAATCTGTCGTCTATGTAACTATCTTTCTGTCTGCTGTCTGTGTATCCGTCTGTCTGTCTGTCTGTCTGTCTCATACAGCGTACGTCAAACGCTGTGTGTGTGTGCGCGCGTGAGCGTTGAGCGTCTCTCATTCCGAATCTATGCTGAGATATTTCAGAATGATCTCTGTTTTGTCATCCAACTCTTTGAGCGCTCTGGCGGACAGCGTCACCCCCTGCTGTGTGGGTTTTTTGTCAGGACCTTCGTACTTGCGCACGTGGACGAGGTTCTTACCGCTGTAGTAGCTCACAGCTGCGTACACTTCGCCCGCCTCATCCAGCACTGCGAACCAGGGGGTGTGATTAGGTTTTCCTTGCGCGGCCGCTGTGTCGCGTATGCGCACCACTGCGCGGATATCGGCGATGCGTGCTATGAGCTCGCGCAGCGCGTCGGCCGTGAAGTGCACTCGCTTGCTTCTGGTCAGAGACGCCTCTTTCACCTGGCCGTCTTTTGTGTAGCGCGGCCTCCTAGACAGTCTAGCCAGGTCCTCCCAGATCTCCAGCGTCAAAGCTCCGTCTAAGCAGAACTCTAACCCGAGTGTTTTCTCTGCTTCTTCTCGTCCATCTCCTTCTTTTTCTTGTATTTTTCTCTTCTTAGTGGGCCTTGTTGTTCTGGAACTCACCTTAGAACGTTTCACACCCGCAGGATGAGTAACACCATCAGCGTGAGCTGAATCAGCAGCAGAACCGATAGCAGGAGCAGCGTCAGCGCTGGTGGTATCGGAGGTCTCGTTGTTGGAACAGCGCAGCCACACGCCGTCCGTGCTGTGTGTAGCGGTAGAAGATGAAGCGCCGCCGCCGCCCTCGTAAGGTGGCGGTGAGGGCAGTCGCCACGGACCGGACGGGGGGGCGCTAGCAGTGGAGGAAGTGAGGTCGAAAGGTCGAAGAGGGAAGCCGAAAAACGTACCGCTCACCCCTTGCCCTTCGGGTTCTTCGTACGCCTCGTCGTCAGCGTCGTTCTCTGTCTCACCCTGTTGCTGCTCCTCCTCCTCCTCTTCTTCTCGGTTCAGGGGCTGAGTGTCCGAATAGCTGTAACTCTCAGCGCGAGCGGCGTCGAGGGCGTCCGTCGATGTAGTGGTGGAGGAGAGGGGCTGTGCAACGTGCGGCAGGTCATCAAAGTCATCAACAGTAGTGGGGAGGTAAAAACCCGGTTGCCAGTACTGCGCTGTGCCAGGAGCGTTGTCGTCAGTAGTAGTAGCAGTAGCAGCAGGTGCAGCAGAAGCAGCCGCAGCAGCAGCCGCAGCAGACGCAACAGTAGCAGGCGCAGCAGCAGCCTCAGCAGGCGCAGCCGTAGCAGGCGCAGCAGTAGCAGGCGCAGCAGCAGCAGCAGCAGCAGCAGCAGCGGCAGGCGGGACGGCGGTAGCAGCGGCAGCGCGCTTAGCAGCAACGTGTACCGTCGCGAGTGTAACAACGTCGCTAGCACGACGACTGCTACCAGTAGTACTACTAGTACTACTACCACTACTACTACTACTGCTACTACTAGTGCTACTGCTACTACTACTACTACTACTGCCGCGAGCGCTCGCTACAGCAGGAGGGTGATAAGACCAACCGGCTGCGGCGGTAGTCTCATGTTCAGTAGCAAGAGCAGGCACTGACGCTAAACGAACGCTGTTCCGCGTAGTCTTCTTGTTCTTGAACGCCGCTAGCTGTTGTCTTTTGCTCATGGTGGTGACTGTAGAGAGCAGCAAAAAAGAATGAGTGAGTGAATGGAGGTTTCCAAGCCCCTTATATACGCCTACTCGCTTCTAGAGCTAAGCTACTTACCGACCCTGTTCAGCTGCCGCCGGCTGGCCGGCGGCCATTCACAAAGAGAAACAAAAAGACATAAGGCATGACGTTTTCAGCTGGATCCCTTTCCCCCCCCCTCTTTTGAGAGATCGACTGTGATGATGAGCTAAGCCGCTTACCACCCTGTTCAGCAATTCAACGCGCATTAGCTGTATAAAGGGTTAAGCGGTTGCTGCCTGCCGTCGACTGACCGGCGGCGGCCATTCACAAAGACATAAGGTATGACGTTTTCAGCTGGATCCCTTTTTGAGGGATCCACTGTGGTGAGCTAAGCCGCTTACCACCCTGTTCAGCCATTCAGCGCGCGTTAGCTGTATAAAGGATTAACGGTAACGGTGATGAGCTTACAGTGTGTATACAAAAAAAAACTACAGGAGGCGTGTGGCGTGAAGCAGGACCCCCCTAAGACGAACGTGTCTGTCTGTGAGTAGAGGCGTGTGCATGTGGTGAGCGACTTAAGTGTAAGACAAAAATCGCCACCTCCTGCCGTGGTGAGTAGACCGGGCCGGCCAGGCGGGCGGGCGGCCGGCTAGTTCAATAGGGAGGGGTGACAGCTGCCTAAGGCTGTGCATGAAAAAAAATCCGATTTTCACCTGACCTCTGACGTTTGTTACAATGAATGTCAGAGGGAGGGAGACGTCCTCGGGTAGGGGGTAGGAGGTATTAAGGCTATGAGTGAGGAAAAAACACCGTTTTCAGCTGGTCTCCACGGATAGCGATGCCACACCCCCTCGTCATCTAAGCTCTTAAGGAGCGGAGCGGCTGAAAAAGCGTCATGCGGACAGGGCGCTAGACAGCTGGAGCGCTGTTGGAAATGGGATTAAACTCCCTCTGTATAAAAAGCTCTCATTTCTGTTGGAAAAAAAACATATCGCCTCTGACCCCAGTAACGGCTACTACCACCACCACCGCCACCACCACCACCGCCGCCACCGCCGCCGCCGCCGCCGCCGCCGCTGCCGCCCCCGCCAAGACGAGACAAGATAGCTCAAGCTATTCCACTTTCAAGCTCGCCTTCACCGCCCGGTGCGCCTGAAAAAAAGTTAATGCAGCTTGACGACGTGAGACGCGGCGCGAGGCAGCAGACCGATGATGGGGAGACCCGACAGGTAGGACAGCGGCGGTTAGCCTATAGCGACGCCTTGCTTCGTCAACTAGGTAAAGAGTTGAGCGGCTGTTGGAGAGAGTTGGGCAGTAGCTTAAAAGTCAGCGCCGCCCGTATGGATGCTCTAGTAGAGCGCAGTGTCAAGACACCGGAGGAGCTGTGTACGGCGATGTTCCGAGTGTGGTGGGGTGAAACCCCGCATCGTCATAGATGGGGCGAGCTCGGTCGCGTCTTCACCCGCATTAGACGCATGGAACTGTTGGCTCAGTGGATGGCCCTTCTCCACAGACAGGGGTTGGATTTCGAAAACCCCGACTCGCGCGCGATGCATAAGCACTTGGGCACCCTCGGCAGACGTCTGGGTAGCAGGTGGAAAGAGGTGGGGGACCATTTAAAATTGTCGCCTGAGAGGTTAGATAAGATCGCTGAAGAATGCGAATACGGAGGAAGTCCCGCTGAGTGGGCCTTCCGAGTGTTGAAAATGTGGCAAGATGAAGCTGACGGCGCCGGCGGTACGCCTTTTGAACTCCTTCGAGTGTTGACTGAGGACATGGGAAAGTTTGGCCTCGGCATCGCGATATTACTTGACTTTATCAAGCAAGAAACAACGAGAACGACGGACATGTGAATTGTTGTGTTTTATTTTCATACGTCTTCTTTATTAGTAAGTAAAAAAAAAAAAAAAAAAATATATATCATAACAATTAAGACGCGCGATCTCTTAAAGTGTCACTTCCTCCAGTCGCAGCTGATCGCCTCATCGCAGCACGTGATAAACAAAAAAAAAACACGAAGAGACACGCTTCTTCCTCTCGAGAGGAAGAAGCGTGTCTCTCGATTGAAAATCTTTTTCTTTCTTAAAAGAGACAAACGCGCCCCTTAGAGTGCCCCCCCCTAGAGTGCCCCCCTCCCCCCCCCCTCCCCCCCTCCCCCACTCGCCCCATGCATCCTAAAAGCGCCCCCCTCCCCATGCATGTTAAAAGGGCCCCCCTCCCCCCCTCCCCTCCCCTCCTTCCCCTCCTTCCCCCTTATACACTCTAAAGAACGCTTCTAACTAGTTCAATAAGTCACTTCCAGTCGCTCGTAAAACAATAAAAAATGAAAAAAAAACTTATATCGTGGTGTTTTTTATTAGTTTACCAAAAAAAAATAAGAGACTCGCCTCCTCCTCCAAAAAAAAAAAAGATATCACATTTTAAAGCCCGTGACCCCTTAAAGACGCTCATCTCTTCATTAAGTCGCGTGACGTCACTTCTTCTTCTTCTTCTTCTTCTTCTTCTTCTTCTTCTTCTTCTTCTTCTTCCGGTCACGTGATCAATCAGGTCACTTCCGGTCACGTGATCCTCAATGAGGTCACTTCCGGTTGGCCATTAGGTCATGTGACGTCACTTCCGGTCCCCTAAGTAGGTCAGTAGGTTACCCAGAATGCACCATCCCCTAAGTAGGTCACTTCCGGTCACCCAATGGAGGCCTCTGATTGGCTGCAGGGTTACCCAGAATGCACCGCTAATCCCCTAAGTAGGTCACTTCCGGTCACGTGACCCAATGGCGGCCTCTGATTGGCTAACTAGGTCACGTGACGTCACCACTAATCCCCTAAGTAGGTCACTTCCGGTCACGTGACCAAATGGAGGCCTCTGATTGGCTGCATGTCGATTGAGTAATAAACAGTACTTAACTATAGTCCCGTTCCGATACATACTATACTACTCCCCTGCAAGGGCCATCTCGTTCTACAGGAAAAAGCGTAGGCCACCTGGTGGCAAAAATTGAATCTCATAAAATTCTTCCTTTGGCTAAATTCATATTCTATTATATATATAGTACCTTACCTTAATCATTTATTAGTTGCTGGAACACCAATAGGATTCTATAGTTAAAGGAAAATAAATATTTTTGAATAAACCTTCTCATTTCATCGCAGACTCGCTAATTTTCCTTCAAAAAGAGCAAATCCATATTTTATAACTCTATACTGTTATGCTGCAGGTCCCCCGGGCTACCCCGTGGTCGGGGCCATGTCCTGTGATCCAACGAGCGTGTTCGAGGACTTCTTGGAATGGAGGAAGAAGTATGGGGATGTTGCCTGCTACAGCAGACTTGGCAAGTAAGAACCGAACATCCTGTTACTGAAATTAATTTACTTTAAAGTCACCAATTAGGATAAAATCACTTCTTTCAAAAGTATAAACTAGAAATTCTAAATCGTACTCATTACACGATACTTTGCTGAGTGATTAAACACATCACCTGTGCACTTGTTAAGATCACGATTGCCCCCCAAAAAAGACATTATTGGAAATGCTGGGTATCGAAGTGGGGGCCTCTTGTATGTCATGCTACCACTGAGTGAATCTCCTATTTATCTGACAACGGTGTCTTATGTAACTGGATCGGTTTGGTGTGCGGAGGGGAGCAGTGATGCCATGAACTCACCCCTACATATTTGACATATACTTTTCGGAGAGATCAATATAATTAAACATGGTAAATGAAAGCAACCACAAAACCCAAGTTCTTGTCGTCCTAGTTGTGTCTATTGTATAAATACAATTTTCGGAGAGATACTTTGCCACTCAGTAGCTGTGAACATTTGCAAAGGAGGATGTAGGGCTATGCCTAGTGTCATTTCCAAAGGAGACTGACCCAAATATGATACATGTATTACTATTGCAGAACCTGTTCAATCTACAAACCTTATGTTGTTAGCAAATCAATTTATAGCCTTTGACATTAATTTATTTCAGGACCTATGTAATCCTAAACAGTGAGAGGAGTATTAGGGATGCCTTTATCAAACAAGGCGACGCATTCGCTAATAACAACAAACAGCCTGATATGGCCACTATTGGTCTGTCGGACGGTAAGTGAAATTGCAATGGATGATATGGCACTATATTGTAAGGGAGTGGTAATTTTTTAACAATCGGGGGATTCATTGTGCCCATCAAATCCATTAAATATACATTATCCTGCCCTGTTCCCAAAATTGACTACTCCCTCAGAACATGATTAGAATATCCGTCATCCAATAAAAGTCTACAATGTTAAACTTATGAGTGAATCTCGTCCAACGACGGAATCTCGGCCGATTTGCCTCAGTTGAAAATTGCTTTTCGTTGAAGCTCTACAGGCCGGTATCCCGACAGCAATGGTCGGATTGAAGGCATGAGAGATACTCAACCAAGATATACGGCACCCAGGGGTTTTAAAGTGTGTTTAGTGCCAGTAGTGTTCTTAGATTGTTCTGCAGAGATATTTCGATAGCCTATTTATACTCAAGGAAGTATAGCATGCAATAACCTTACTATAAAATTGGTTATTGAGGGTCCTCACACTTATTACACAGTTTTTCATTTATAAAAAGGGTAACAAGAATTGCGGTTGTTGCCGCGTAAAAAAATGCCTCAGGCATTTTTATACGCGGCAACAACCGCAATTCTTGCATTTGAAGGAACATAATGTCTACATGGTTGGTATATTTGTAGGGGACCCATTCAAGACACCATATAAACAGGGCCGGAGGATGATATAACTGACAGATGTGACACAACAGGGGAAAACGTGCCATTACAGGGATTTAGTGTAATATACAGCCACTAGGTGGCCACCAGTGCAGCAGCACTAATAGAACCAATGAATTCCTTTGGTCCATGTTAGGGGGGGTAGGTACGATTATAATCAACCTCAGGAGCATGGAAATGGGTGCTGCTAGGCAGATAAACAATCAGAATAGCTGTTGCTAGGCAACCAGCTGTCTTAGCAACAAACTTATAGAACCATTGAATTACTTGGGTCCATGTTAGGGGGGGTAGGTACGATTATAATCAACCTCAGGAGCATGGAAATGGGTGTTGCTAGGCAGATAAACAATCAGAATAGCTGTTGCTAGGCAACCAGCTGTCTTAGCAACAAACTAATAGAACCATTGAATTCCTTGGGTCCATGTTAGGGGGGGTAGGTACGATTATAATCAACCTCAGGAGCATGGAAATGGGTGTTGCTAGGCAGATAAACAATCAGAATAGCTGTTGCTAGGCAGCCAGCTGTCTTAGCAACAAACTAATAAAACCATTGAATTCCTTGGATCCATGTTAGGGGGGGCAGGTTGGATTATAATCAACCTCAGGAGCATGGAAATGGGTGTTGCTAGGCAGACAAACAATTAGAATAGCTGTTGCTAGGCAACCAGCTGTCTTAGCAACAAACTAATAAAACCATTGAATCCCTTTGGTCCATGTTAGGGGGGGTAGGTAAGATTATAATCAACCTCAGGAGCATTGAAATGGGTGTTGCTAGGCAGATAAACAATTAGAATAACTGTTGCTAGGCAACCAGCTGTCTTAGCAACAAACTAATAGAACCATTGAATTCCTTGGGTCCATGTTAGGGGGTATAGGTATGCTTATGATCAACCTCAGGATCGAAGGTTGATTAATATTAATTTTATCATTATATGCATAAATTTGTGTTGTGACACCTTAAAACAAAATGGCGGACCTCTTAAAACAAAATGGCGGCACCCGTACTGACTTCCTGTCAAATGAAAACAATATAATGCCTCAACCTGGTAGTTCGCAAGCTCACCACCAGGGCCCCTCCGGGGCCTTTCGGCCTTAAAAAATGTGATCAATATGATGGTGACCCCAGGTCGTCATACAGGGTTTTTAGTGTATGACTTGAGTTCTAAAAGTTAAAGTTGAATATACACCTGTCTTGTATTAGCAGTTGTGGTTGTCAGGCATCCAAAACTATGACTGCCAGAATGCTTTTTAAGATGGTACAGTCTCAGATGAGCTATATCAGTCAGCATTTTCATTGACTTTCAGTAATCTCGATCATCCAATTACAAAAATCCTTTTTATGGGCATTACAGAAATATTCTCATCTCCATACAATGAGGCTTGGAAGAAGAACAAGAAATTTGCCCTCACAGCTGCAAAGAGCTTCGGCTTTGGCACTCCCAAGTCAGAGTCGCGGATGCAGGATCAGATCGAGGCGTTCCAGGAGCATCTTCTGACACTTAACGGTTCCCCACTAGACCTCTCTGTGAAGCTGAAGCTACTCTGTGCTGCCATGATCAACTCAATAGTACTCGGAACTAGCGACACCTGGGATGAACCCGGTCCGGCAGAGATCTCAAAGATTGTTGAACTATGGGATGCTGCTATAACCAATGTTTTTATAGCCTTGACCGGTTATCAAAGTTACCTACCACCTACTCTCGCACGTCTACTCATTGGAGACCTTAAAATGAAGGTTAAGGAAAAGACAAATGATGTTGTTGGATTTGTGCTCGCACAGATGAAGATAGCAGCAGTAGACATAGCAGAGCGAGAACCGGAGAAGGTGATTGATGCATACCTGAAAGAGCGAGGGACGGATCCTGAGACAATGAACCAAATAGCCAACACCGTCATCGGGTTCATCCCGGATGCCATCCAGGGAACCTCCATCCTCATCTCCTGGTGCCTCCTCCACATGACCATCAACCCGGACATCCAGAAACAGATCTACGAGGAAATCAACCGTGCGTGTGGCAACACCCGGGCGCCCGGACTCTCTGATAAGCAGAAGCTCCCGTCCATCCAGGCACTTATACATGAGTCACTGAGGCATATGCTGGAGTACCCTCACTTCTCACTGCAGAGGATGTTGCTTGAGGATATCCAGTTCTATGGGTATACCCTACCTAAAGGTGCACTAGTCGAAGCAAACTACTATAGCGTTCACTTTGATCCGGACATCTTCCATGAGCCGCAGATGTTCAAGATCAACCGCTTCATAAACGCAGATGGGTCCTTCAACACTACCTTAGGTTCAAAGGTGATTGGTTTCAGCATGGGTGAGTAGATATTTGTTGGTATTTTAGTGACCAGTTTCCAGTACAAAAACATTTTAAGTTGATAACATGATACATGAAGTAGTGAGGCATACAGTATAATTTCACCGTCATAACGAAGGTCCTAAGGCCTAACATAATAAATAAAGATCTGCATTTTATAAACTGTGTGCATGTATATATATACATATATATATATATATATATATATATATATATATATATATATATATGCATATATATTCATATATATATATGCATATATATATATACATTTAGATATATAAAAAAGAAAACAGCTATATCCTACGAATATTCATAATATAAAGACAAAGGTCCACGACTTTTGGTCTGTAGCCTTGGTTATTTCAGGAGTTGAAGGTGGGGCCATTTTTCACGAAGCCACAGGCTGAGTGAAATGCGGCCTTCCTTGGTTAAATAAATGGGGCTGCCATATTCAAAAGAAAATAGCACTCAGTGTTAACTGATAACTTTCATTACACCAGAGGTCCATGACTAATGTGTCAAATTGGTAATGCTACTCTTTTAGGACCACGTAAGTGTGTGGGCGAGGCGTTTGCTCGGCAGCTGATGTACCTCTTTCTGTCCCGGCTCGTGCAGCGGTTTGACCTCAGCTTTGACCCCGCTGCCCCGACCCCTACAGCACAGGACAAGAACTACAACACCTTCTTCCCAAGCCCCAAGAACTTCAACCTCTGTTTGAAGCCACGCTGATGTTCCTCTGATACAAGCACCTTATTGGAAACTAAATCGCTAAAGGTGCTCAAATGTAATACTACATAATGACGACAAAAGTTGTACTACATTAAATCACTTTGTGACCCTTAAAGGGTTAAACATCATATTGAAATCAATATCATGCTGACATTTATCTACTACAAAGCATAGGCTGTTTGTAATTGAGATGTAGCATATGGTTTAGTTTTGAGTGATATCATCTCGCTGACTACTTAATGTAGTTTGCTCAAAGTTTGTTTTGAAAGGAGTATACACAATGCTATTCTAAAATATGCAAGTCTATGGCAACCTGTGGGAAAAAGAAACTATTTGCATGCACATGGGAACAAATAGTATGTGAACGAAGATACATATTCATTGCCACAAGAGGCTGTTCCCACAATCTCTGACCCTCAGAGCTAGCAAAAACATGGATATTAGGTCCGTTTCTATATGTCATACTCAAAATGACTCAAAAAAGCCTAAGACCCATTGAAATAGAGAAGACTAAGGTGAGTTGATCAATGCTAAACATCCTGACAGTATCAACTAGCTAAGGTTTGTCGTATAGGGACCAAGACAATTAATGACTAGGTTAGGCACTACCCACTGATTTGTTAACCAGGACTGAGTTCTTGAGTCTTAATATTACCAGTGCACTTGGTTGTATTGCTCTACTACTCTAGCCCCTTGTATGTAAATGACCAAACAGCCACAACCAACCCAATACTTTCTGCCCGTGACTAGAAATTAGCAGTTTCATTAGGGACATTCAGAGGTGTGTTACATCATGGCTATCGTACTGTTCAGTGCTAGTATACATATCATTATTTTAAGCAATATGATCATATAAGGTCACTTTGGGCTAGAGAGAGGGGGTGGGTAGCAATTTTCATTTATGGTGATTTGCTGCAGTTTGGGGGAAATCTATGAGAAATGGAACTGTAAAGCAATTGTGATTTTTTTGCCAAACTTTGGAAAGAAATTGTATATAAAGTGTACTAGCTACATATGTTTTCTAGGTGAATCCAAGATATGTAAGGTACACTAAATGGAGCAACTGAGATATATTGACTTTAGTTTAGCTGGGTATAGAAATACACTGAGTGGATAGTCTGTCCCGAGTTTTGAGTCAGTGCACCTCCCCCCCACCTTCAACACCTTGCCCCACTGTCATGAATGCAAACCCTAATTATCCTACATGTTTAGATATCTTATTTGTTTAACCTCTACTGCATGCACCTACACACTGTGAATGTGGTTTCATGTTACATGTATTCTATCCTACAGAGGCCGTGAATGCGAAGGCAGGTGACGAGAGAAGCTTTAATACCTCCCTGGTTACCACCCAGGTGGAGGGGTGGGTGGTCGGGGGGGGGGGGGGGGTAATCGATTCTCGGAATGAGGACGGTGTTTTCAATCTAGGATGTACTATCATTCAGGCCGTTGCTTAGACCTGCTAAACTTTAAAAAGGTAAAATCCAATATCTGGGGATATGGCAAATGGGAAATGACAATCCCTCCATTTAGTAGTTAATATGGTAAGCAGAGTCATGGAGAACGAGAAATATTCAAAATTTGAGTAAAAAGCCTTCAATGTCATCTTCCATAGATCTATATCAGCAGCAGGCAAAGATTGATTTGACTGATCACCAAGAAATCAGAGTTATTTTCGAAGGAAGAGACCCTCCAAGCACTGATGGGATTTAAAAACTCATTACTTTACAATGTAATTCATCCCGGAGTGGAATTACATTCCCGCTCAGCAAGATGAGAAAACACACATTTTACCACTAAGGAAACCTCAGGAAATTAAGAAGATTTCTTCGGGGAATTATTTGATGTTTCCTTATTCAGGATGTTGGCTGATTGCAGGGAAATGACGTTGGTTTGGGCAGATATTTCACAAGTCTCTTCATGATAACTGCGGCAAAACTGCGATGTTGGTCACTCGCAATATTACTGACACACATCCTGAGTATGTGACAGCATTTGTGATAAAACCATGATAGAGATGCACCAGCATAGCTCGTTAATTGAGGCTGGTAGTTGGCAGTTGGTGATAGGAGCCTTTCATGTCACATGACAAACTGCCCACCAGGCACCGTAATTAAACACTGCTCATTAGCCTCATTCCCATGTGGTGCTTTAGATATGGTGGACGTTTTCATGATGATCTCTATAGTCTTCATAATCATACATCATACTTTATTATACTGTAGAAACAGACCTTTATACAATAAGACGCTTTTATAATAATAATTAAACCAACATGACTTTGATATAAAATGTAAAATGATATGAATAAACAGTGCATTTGCAGTTCTCTGCAAGTTTTAAAACTGATACTTCAATCACAACACTGATGAAGAAATGAGGCTGATTAAATGTGACGGCAGAAGTTAGTTGACATACAAATCTCTCTCATTGATTACTGTTACTATAACTATTATGTATTCTTTGTAATGAAACACCATTGTAGACCCTCAGTGGGGAGATCTCGCCTAGCTTTTCATCATAACCTAAAGATTGATGGCATATAGTCTGCTGATAACATAGAGCTAATGGCCTTGGTGATCTCATTTCTGAAGGTAATTTATATGTTTTATACTATCAAAGAGAGCTCTCTACAGGCAAGGTGATAAGATAAGTATAAGCTCTATATAACATACTGATGAAGGTAGACTTGCGCCTGGTCTTTTATCCAAGATTTTAACAGTTTTTATTATCACCCAGGAGCTGTTGCTAAAGCAATTATCAAAATTTATATATGCATGTTCTCATCAACTAAAAGATACTAATTGGATCATGAAAGGGTATTTGTTGTACTTTCAGTTATGATTACATAGCTACGTTATCATATTTCATTACTCAAGCATCATCTTAAATCTTTTCAAAGAGAAGTTAAAAATATATTGATACAATAATGAGTTACCTCTCAAGACCCATCGCTTCCAGTTTTCAAGTCCTTATTATAATCTAACATGATGGCATAGAAGAGGCAATTTAACTCCTTACAGACAGCATAGTGACTAAATCGAGTAAGCCCTCTTCTACAGGAAGGGTCAACATGAAGCATTCATACAGCCATAGCAAGTAAACTTAATTCAGGCTACATTTAAGCATCACAACAATATCACCCATAAAGGGTATAAAACCCCAAAAGGGTAATTCTTATCTCACTCACTCTGATGCATAGCCTTCCAGCCATGAAAAATTTGATTTAGTAACTTACATCTTATCCAATTGTATATGCAACCTTACAGCCTACATATAGGTGGTTGACCTAAGAGTCCCTAGTGAGACAGAAGCACCCAGATTGCTTCATCAGCAGACAAACCAGGCGTTTAATGGAGCCGCCCCAATGAGGGGGACATGCTGCTGCCAGCCTTCAGCCACTGATGGATTTGTGTGTCTGTGAGCCCCAGCCTCAGACAGTGGGAGATGGATCATGTCCCATCCACACCGGCCTCAATTACAGGACCAGGACACAACAAGGGCAGTCATCAGGGCCGGGTGTCATTCACCTTCCTATGTACCGGGGGGATGGCGGGGGGCAGTGTCTTTTATCTGGAGGTTTTATCTGGAGCAATTGTCCATTCAGTATGGTTGTAAGCAAATACCAGAGAGTAGGGTATGATTAACTTTCCTGAATACTTCAGGGGAGGGGAGTCATTTACTTTAGGGCAGGGCAAATGAATGACAAATGTTGTCAATGCAGTGATGTTAGGAAAGGCAGGTCCTACATGCAGAGAGAAGTGTATATGCTAGTCAGTATGTCAGCATCAAATGCAATTGCTCAAATACTGTATTGTGATAGCAAACCATATAAGTTTATCGATAATTTTTACCATATCTGCCATAGATGATGAGAATATCCTATTATATTTGTAGTATTCTTAATGTACAGCTCAAATGTACCAATTACATTAAAGTAGATGAAGTTCTAGGTTTCACAACAGGGCATCACACCATAAAACATTATGCATTTCCGGGTTAACCCTTGTTCTGTGCAATAGTACACCTTCAAAGCTTTATAAGGGTGTATTTTTTTTCTAATCCCCTTTCTGCTTCCCATCTTCCATTATTCCTAAATGAGATTTTGTAGATTCATGCATTCATCAAGGAACTCTTCCTGCTAATTTCATTCCCACATTGCTATTCATTATGTAAAAGTGTCTGCATATGGGATGCCTCTCTAGAGACACCCCTGTCAATAGTCCAACCCCCTGTGGAGTTGTAGACTTTAGACAATATGGCTCCACTTTCAGATCGTTGAAGAAGAGGAAAATGTTCTTGAACACACTCAGATCTTGTTGTGGGATCAGGGGGAGGGGGATGTGGTAATCGGAGAATCTCAAGGAGCCTGGACTACATATTGAGGTGGGGAATATTGTGAGGGTGGTGGGGAGGCCTTAATTAATTTAATTCTCTCTCCAAGTCCTCTTCTATTTCATTGTATCTTAGCCTGATTCTGTCTACATCTTCATCTCCTATACTCCTTGCTAACCAGTTTCATTGACAAGTCATAGCTGTCACCTTGGATCAAAGGTTTTGTCCCATCTATTTCCCTGCACCTCCCTCCTTTTCTCCTTTCCCTCCATAAACTGTTTCTACAACCCCATATTAATGTGTTTAGAACCTTAGCATTTCATTTAGAAATATCAAATTACACTCAGGATACAAATGCAGCCACACCTGGAACCTCAATAGCGTTCCAGTGACTTAAGAGTAACTGAATTAGTAATTGATAAGGTAATGAACTATTTGCTATACCTCCAAACCTTAGAAAAGCAGAGTTAAATAGATGGAAAGGCAACATTGATTATTATCTTTTAACATATACAGTAGCCCTGTTGAGCAACACACCTTGGCAGTGGCTAAAACAAGTCAGGTTACATTTGCTGTATCATTTTTCTGTCATATAAATGAAAGGAATTAGGTTAGGGTTGAATCCTTCCTGCCAGGAGAGTTCTTTAGAATACAAACAGATCAAATAACTTTAGAATACCATCAATGAAGTTCAGCAGGAACTGATTCAAGGTAGTAGGTTGTGGCAACCATTGTATATCATCACAGACATTGTCCGTGCCACATTGTCAGTAGTGTCTACAGCTGCTCCCAGAAATGCACTCAATATTCCATTCATTTTTGTGTGATATTATTTCTAAATTGCATCTAAAAACAAGCGATTGAACAAGGGCTGAACAATCAGATAAACCCAGAGCCTTATCTTAGTGAACCTGCAAAACACAGAGCCAATTTTAGTCTGCAGCTTTGGCTGCAACTTCAGGCTACTGCAGTTTGTTTTGCAAAGTGCCCACCTGACGTTCCTATATCAATAACAGCACTCTACAGTCATTGTGTTAATAGCTACAGAGTAATGTGACATCTTCAATGGACTTTCCATAAATAGTAGCAATATGAATTCATAGATGTAAGTCTTTTTACTCTCAAGTTGGCAATGACGAGTTCCTGAACTCAAACTTATGATTAGTAGTAGCATCATGATATTAACCCTGCAAGTTCCATACCATACATAACACATATTATCCTTTGTCACCATGATGCAGGAATGCAATCCTAGTGAACGTTTTTCTTTGGAGAGAATTCACAGAAAACCAAACAAGTTAATTTCCATTTGGCATGTTACTTTTATTTCTAGAGTCAAAGTACATCAAGATGATAAAGGGCAGTTTGTTGTTGGCAATGTTTCGGTTTAATTTGTGAACCTTCAATCAGGCAATGAACTTCTTATGGATTTTCTTCTATATGTATATGAAATTATCAAATTATGGCACTGTTGCTATGGTCACATAATGGAGAGGTCATCCTTGTGAATAATCAGGTGCTCCCTTAAATGAGTAGTAGTCCCTTAAATAAGGATTGCTTTACACAATTGGAAAATACTATGCAGCACTAAAGGGGTTAGGACCAAATATGTTGGCAAATTTGGCAAATAAGAGTAGAAATCTGTCAAGGTGGCAGTTAGCATTTGACATGGAAAATAAGCGATCAATTTGAAAAATCGGGTAACAAAATCTTAATGCCATTTTTCATAGATCTATATCAGCAGCAGGCAAAGATTGATTTGACTCCTAGATAGCTGAATTATTTTCAAGGGCATAAACCCTCCAAGCACTGATAGGAATAAAAAAAACTCATTACATTTACAATGTAATTCATCCAGGAGTGGAGTGGACTTCTTTTGGGAATATTGTGATGTTTCCTTATTCAGGATGATGGTTGATTGCACGGAAATGAAGTTAGTTTGTGTAGTAGTTCAGATATTTCACAAGTCTCTATCCTTATAGAAATTGTTATACCACGATTCTGGCTTTTTCCGTGCCAAAAATGGATATTTGTCGTTCGGTTATCTTAGGATATACGCACCCTCAGAATTTATTTTTTACATTAAGACGCTTCTATATATATTAACAAGGTAATGAAAGATAGGCATAGCCATTTTTGGCTATGGATTCTTCCGGGAATCGAACCCGGACCGCACACGCCAAAGGCGAGCGGGTAAGCCTCAGCGCCACGCGGGCCGGACAAGATGTGAAGAAGAAACCTTAGCTTTAGAGCTCCTTGTTGATGATGCCGTGATGCTTTACGCTTTTAATTGCGTAAAATCTTCATATTTCCACATTTTGCAATCGATACCAACACGCCGGGAGTAGTAAACAAGGAGACCACATAGATCACGTTACCGACTGACGCAACCAACACCGCTAATTCGAGAGACCAATGGACTAGAAACGACGATCAGCTGATCGAACTCTGCGGAAAGTGGGTCAATCGGGCGTATTGGTCACTCGAATAAGCGTGTTGGTTTTACATGCCGTCCCACTGTGTACAAGTCTAACCGGGCTGGTATCGATCGCAAAATGTCGAAATGTTAAAAGGCCAATACTGTACGGGAACATCAAGAAGAGCTCTAAACATGTACTGGATTGAAGGAATAAGCTTGACAAGGTATAATTTCGCCACATTTGGATGTTATTCAGCGCTTGGAGAATCATGGCGCTTGGCGAGTCTGCCAGTCGATCCGCGAGACAAAATGGACAATTGAAATAGGTAGGCCTTATACGATATGATATTCATATATTTGAAGAAATAGTGGTATAAACGCATTAATGGCTGCTCGGGAAAGCACTTGTGAGGTATATCTAGCTAATAATGAACTCGGCTTCGCCTCGTTCATTATTGCAAGATATACCTCACGCGTGCTTTCCCGAGCTGCCATTATTGCATTAATACAGGATACGATAAAGATAGTGATATCCCTAGAGGCCTTATTCCATTGTTGTCAATTCAACTGACCACAGGTTCTATCGATACATTAACAACAAGAATTCATTACTTGTCAAAATAAAATTGCAATGCAATTCTGCCTTTAGAACTTTTTGATTGTGTATGGCAACACACCAAGACACAGCAAGGAGGGGCCTGCAAGGTCAACAACCAAGTTTGGGTGAAATGTTAGGTAGAATTTAAAAGAGCAAATCACATTGTTTCTGGCGATCTATGGCAAAATTACCCTCTTGGTTGAAATAATATATTCTTCATGATAACTGTTGCAAAACTGTGATGTTGATCACTCGCAATATTACTGACACACATCCTGAGTATATGACAGCATTTGCGATAAAACCATGATAGAGATGCACCAGCCCAGCTCGTTAATTGAGGCTGGTAGTTGGCAGTTGGTTATAGGAGCCTTTCACGTCACATGACAAACTGCCCACCAGGCACCGTAATTAACACAGCTCATTTGTCTCATCCCCATTTGGTGCTTTAGATATGAAGGGCATTTTCATGATGATCTCTAAGTCTCTATAATGATACATCATGCTTTATCATACCATAAAAACAGACCTTTATTTCGAAAAAAACCTTCATTAAAAAAATCAAACCAACATGACTTTGATACTGAATATATGTATTCTTTGTGCTGAAGCACCATTGTAGACCCTCAGTCGGGAGATTTTGCCTCGCTTTCAATCATAATCTAAAGATTGGTGGCATATTTTCTGCTGATAACATAGAGCTAATGGCCTTGGTGATCTCATTTCTGAAGGTAATTTATATGTTTTATGCTATCAAAGAGAGCTCTCTACAGGCAAGATGATTAGATGAGTATAAGCTCTATACAACATACTGATGAAGGTAGACTTGCACCTAGTGTTTTATCCAAGATTATAGCAGTTTTTATTATCACCCAGGAGCTGTTGCTGAAGCAATTATCAAAACTTATATATGCATATCCTCATCAACTAAAAGATACTAATTGGATCATGAAAGGGTATTTGTTGTACTTTTAGTTATGATTACATAGCTATGTTATCATATTTCATTACTCAAGCATCATATTAAATATTTTCAAAGAGAAGTTAAAAATATATTGATACGATGATGAAATTTACAATTCAGAAGCTACCTCTCAAGATCCATCGGTTTCAGTTTTGTAAGTCCTCATTATGATGTAACATGAAAAGGCAATCAAACCCCTTACAGACAGCAAAGTGACTAAATACAGTTTGCCCTCTGTCATGATGCATTCATATGGCCCTATTGAGATGAATGCATCATGACAATTCAACAGGAGGGGTCAACATGACGCATTTATACAGCTATAGCAATTAACTCACTTCAGGCTGCATTTAAGCATCAAGACGATATTACCCATGAAGGTAAGGACTACAGATAAGATCAATTCATTTTCTTCTATGATGTAGAACAGGCGAAATGTTTTGCAAATCTTTTGGAACTTTTTCTTTTTATCTATCAAAGATCCCAGACAATCATCAAATAGTGCATAGGATCCACCAAATTCCCCTTGTGCATTCTCTATATATTCTCTAAATATAAAGTTTGAGTTATTCTAGTTGTGGAAGGGGAGGGTGATTGGGTCAGGCAGTGAGTGAGGCAGGTATTTGGGAGGTAGTTATGTAAGGGGTTTGGAGGGCATTTGGTGTACTGGTCAGGCTGGGCCATGATTGACATACTCTGTGAATATGGTCATCCAATCACTTCAGTGGGTGTGACTTGAGACAAAACCAATTGCCTTAATGACCCAATCATGATTATTGTGATGGTCTGGGAACAGGTGAGAGCATCCTCTGATCAGGTAGGGGACGGGAATAGGTTGTTGGTACCTACAATTTTATTGGTACAGTCTATTCAAACAGTCTGTACCAGTATAGTACCCAGTAAACACTCTACGTAGTTCCAACGTAGCTCAGAGGTTTCTTTAGGTAGATGTCCAACCAAAAGGTTTGAGATTGGTAATTTTGGAAGGTTTGTTGACGATAAAACGTTTATTCACGTTCAACAGATGTAAACATCTGATTGATGTTGATCTACCTCATTCAGACGTAAAAATTCTACGTAGATCTACGTTAAAAGACTTAACTTTTCAACTTCAATCGGGTAGATGTCTTTTCCGTGTCACACTAGGTGGCAGCACTATCAATTATGGAGAGAATATTACAGCTCTGTAACAAATCTACCTCATTCAAGCAGTAAATTCTCATTAATTATGAATTCAATATCATGCAAATAAACCGTATTCAATAGAATATTTGTGGATCAACAAGAGAAAAGGGACCTCTGTGCGGGATTTTTAGTACCAACTTTGACCACCAGGGGGCTCCATATAGCCGAAAAAGGACCAAAATATGGCAAAAACTTATCTATACTACTTTTTCATGTAGAATATGATAGGCCACATTAGAAGATCCCATCTTTAGTGAAAACATTCCATATTTGGGATGGAAAAGAACGTTTTGGGGCCTAAATTGGTGTTTTTGCACTTGTTGGTTGCCATGGAAACATAATTTAAAAAAAATTGATTCATAGAAGGCCCCAAAATGATTTCTATGCTGAAAACAGAATGTAAATACCATTTTTAGATCAAAAGCTGTGACCAAATGTTTGAAAAAGTTTGGATATTTGGTAATTAGCATAATTATGCTAATTAGATAGAAGTATCTCTAAAACAAAGTGAGATAGAGCTTATTGGCATTTCAAATTGGACAGTGACCGCACATATTCAGAGAACCAGTACTCAAAAACTAGAGGTGGTACCTACTAATAAAATATATCATTAGAAAGCGGATGACATCAATTTTATTATTGAGTTTTTACCTTGGAGGACTCTTTTCCCTCGACTGTCCACATTTATATATAAAGGACAGGTTATTAAATTATTATGCACAAATAGGTGCTTTGAGGCACTTTACTGTGAGGACACCACATTGGTGGTAATGGAAGAAATACAAAGCCTCTCTGCAGCCAAAACTATTCAACAGATCTACACTGTCAGGCTGTTCAATTGAACTACAAGAATATACTATGTAGAATGAGATGAGATTGATATTATAGTAGTTTCTTTGTAAATGTAAATTTGTCTGCAATATATTACAAGTCTTTGTCTGACTCCCACTATGTAAAATTATTTGTAATGTGTTAAACATAGATTTATATCTTCAGGAGCTACTAAATCAGACCTGCAGGTTTGAGATTGGTAAATAAACCTTAACGTTTTGACATTGATAAACCTACTAAAATTACATAGTTCAGACCAAAATTCAACGTAGATTTACGTCTGACCAACGTCGTTGTGTTTACTGTGTAGTACGGTGCGTGGTTCTGGTGCGTACCATTAATCTAGTAGATTTGGTGTGACCATTAGACCATGACAACTTAGCTAAGCTAGGTAACTAACCCCCTGCCATGTGTTTGCAGTACTCATAGAACAATGGGTCTTAACTATACCAACATTGGGGGCATGAGTGGGAAAGGAAACCCCTCTTTCTCATGATTTTTAGCTATTCATGACTTTACCATTCTATAAAGAGTTAAAACCAACACGTAGAGTGATAGATCAGTATCTATTCTAGTACCCTGTATGTTTAGTTTTATCAGCAAATGTAACACAAAATTCGGAAATTGATTTTTCTGGGTCTATTTAAGATTATTTAATGACTGTGTCCTGTTCCATGCATTATATTTATTTATATTTAAATCATTTTCGTTTCTAAATCGGTCAGTGTATAGATTGCGATGTCCTCTTTCCAATGGCACCAAACATGATCTTTAGTAGATTTGACCTATGAGAGAAATGTTATGTAAATGCCCAAATATACTACTGCTGGTTGGAAGGCCATGTGGGGGGCCATTATACTGGTACGCCCTAGTTGGTTAGTACAGGTACAGCTCATTTAGGCCGTACTAGAATAGTGAGCATACCCTCAACCTGCTGATTGCTTCCATTTGTAACACCATATGAAAACATATTGGATGATATCACGAACCCAAAGGGAACCACCAGGATTCATAAGATCATAAGGTTTCCTCTGTTTTTTGATAAATCTACTTTATCACCAATAAAATTGGTAAATTGTACATTGTCTGTAAGCAGAGCTGCACCAAAATGCTGGCCTGTTGTAGTGTGCATGTGCACAGAGGCTCACCCAGCGGTATCTGGTGTCCCTAATAAAGGGTATAAACCCCAAAAGGGTAATTGATACCTCACATACTCTGATGGGTAGCCTTCCAATCAATAACAAATTGATTTAGTTACATCTTACCCAATCATATATAGAACCTCACAACCTACACATGGGTGATTGACCTAAGAGTCTGAAGTAAGTCTATGGCCAGGAAGCAGCACCCAGATTGCTTCATCAGCAGACAAACCAGGCGTTTAATGGAGCCGCCCCAATGAGGGGGACATGTTGCTGCCAGCCTTCAGCCCCTGATGGATGTGTGTGTCTGTGAGCCCAGCCTCAGACAGTGGGAGATGGATCAGGTCCCATCCACACCCGCCTCAATTACAGGAGCGGGACACAACAGGGGCAGTCATTTACCTTCCTACATATATATGTATATAGGGTGGGTGTTGTCATATACCTTCTCATGTACCGCAGGAGGAGGGACTGTTATTTACATAGGGTCAGGTGAATGAATGATCTATGCCCTGTTGATGTAAGCGTAGGTAGGTTATATGGGCGCCAGTCAGGAAGTCTACAAATTCTGTACTGTGATAGCAGAATATCCAATTTAAGATTGCAATAAGCTAGGTACTTAATGACAAAATGAGCCCTATGGAGTTCTAGTGCAGCAAATCCAATTTACTTCATAAAATGACATGATTAGATAAACTAGTGCCAGAGCACTTAGGCTTTGTTTAACTAGTATTAAGCAAGATCAAGAGAAAAGTTGTTTGAGCATTATCCTTTGTAACCATTGGTGTATTCCACTGCTTTAAGAAGTTCTATGGATTTATGTATTCATCACAGAACCGTTCCAGCTAATTTCTTTCCCACATTGCCATTGATTATGTAAAACTGTATGCATATGTGATGCCTCTCTAGAGACATCCCTGTCAATAGTCCAACCCCCTGTGGAGTTGTAGAATTTAGGCAATATGGCTCCACTTTCAGATTGTTGAAGAAAATGAAACTGTCCTCAAACTGAATGAGATCTTGTTGAGGGACCCGGGGGGATGGATGTGGATGTGGAGAATCTCACAGTACCTGGGCTCCATAATGAGGGAGGGGGAGGGGGAGGGGGAGGGGCGGTGAGTGTGTGGGGAGGAGGCACTCTGGTTGAATATAAATCTCTTGCATGCAATTATATAGCCCTCGCCGTGATAGCTGATCACTGACAAAATCTCTGATACAGATCTCGAGTACATGACCACAGTCGCAATAAAACCACAATAGAGAATCACCGGCATAGCTGAGGCTGGAAGTTGGCAGTTGGTGATAGGAGCCTTCAGGTCACATGACAAACTGCTCACCAGGCACCTTGATTAAACACAGCGCTTTTGTACCATCCCCATGTGGTGCTTTACGATCATACAGTCTCTATAAAAATACATCATATTTGTTTGCTATAGAATCAGATCTTCCTGTAAATGGTTAACAAATGACATCATACACTTTAACTCAACAGATCAAACGAAAAAAGCATTTTTATAGAAATAAGAATGATGTAATTAGCTGTTCATTTGCCTTTTTTCATTATAGGCTGAATATGTTGGAAAATTAGGCTATTGAGAGACAGAAATCTGTCAAGGTGGCAGTCAGCATTTTGCATGGAGAATACATTATCAATATAAAAAATCGGGTAACAAATCTTGAATGTCATCTTTCATAGATCTGTATCAGCAACAGGCAAAGATTTATTTGACTGATCCCCTAGATAAACAGTGATGTTGATAGCTCACAGTATTACTGACACACATCCTAAGTACATGACAGCATTTGTAATAAAACCATGATAGAGACGAGCATAGCTCATTAATTAAGGCTGGTTTTGGCAGTTGGTGATTGGATCCTTCATGTCACATAACAAACTGGCCACCAGGCACCTTAATTAAACACTGCTCATTAGTCTCATCCCCATGTGCTGCTTTAGATTTGAAGGATATTTTCATGATGATCTCCATAGTCTCTATAATAATAAATCATACTTTATCATAGCATAAAAACAGACCTTATTTTAAAACTTCACTTAAAAATATTAAACCAACATTACTTTGATACTGAATATATGTATTCTTTGTGCTGAAGCACCATTGTAGACCCTCAAAGGGGAGATCTTGCCTAGCTTTCCCTCATAATCTAAAGATTGATGGCATATATTCTGCCGATAACATAGAGATATTGGCCTTGGTGATCTCATTTCTGCAGGTAATTTATATGTTTTATACTATCAAAGAGAGCTCTCTACAGGCAAGCTAATTAGATAGTATAAGCTCTATATAACATACTGATGAAGGTTGACTTGCACCTAGTCTTTTATCCAAGATTATAGTAGTTTTTATTATCACCCAGGAGCTGTTGCTAAAGCAATTATCAGAACTTATATATATGCATGTGCTCATCAACTAAAAGGTACTAATCGGATCACGAAAGGGGATTTGTTGTACTTTTATTTATGATTACATAACCATATATCATATTTCATTACCCAAGCATCATTTTATTTATTTTCAAAGAGAAATTATAAATATGTTGATACAATAATAAAATTCACAATTCAGAACTTATATCTCAAGACCCATCAGTTTCAGTTATCAAGCCCTTATTATGATGTATCATGATGGCATCGAAACGGCAATTAAACCCCTTACAAACAGTATTGTGACTAAATACAGTTTGCCCTCTATCATGATGCATTCATGTAGCCCTATTGAGATGGATGCATCATGACAAGTCTACAAGAAGGGTCAACATGAATCTTTCATACAGCCATTGCAAGTAAACTCATTTCAGGCTGCATTTAAGCATCAAGAAGATATTACCCCTAAAGGGTATAAAAAACCAAAAGGGTAATTACTATCTCAGTAACTCTGATGGGTAGCCTTCAGGCTATTAAAAATCTGATTTAGTTACATTTACCCAATCATATATTTGCAACCTTACAACCTACACATGGGTGATTGACATAAGAGTCTGAAGTAAGTCTATGGCCAGGAAGGATCACCCAGATTGCTTCATCAGCAGACAAACCAGGCGTTTAATGGAGCCGCCTCAATTACAGGACCAGGACACAACAGGGGCAGTCATCAGGGCCAAGGTGTCATTTACCTTCCTATATACTAGGGGTGGTAGTCTCATTTACTTTGTCATGCGCAAGAAAGGGAGGGACTTTCATTTACATAGGTTTGGGTAAATGCATTATTTAGATCTGTACATTGTTCATGCCATGTTGCGGTAAGTAAAGAGAATATTTTAAACCAGAGGCAAGTTTATATGCCCGTGAGAAAGTCAAGGCTGTTGTTTGCTCAAGGCTGTGATATGTAATTCATGATTGCCCGAAGCTATTTATGTTATGATAAAAGTAGCCTAATGAAGCTTGAGTGCAATAGATTTTATTCAATTTTATGAAATGATATAAAAGGAGAAACTGGTGCCAGAGTATTTAGGCATGGTCTAAATGGTATTAAGAAAGATACAAAAAGATGGAACCTGTTTGAGCAACATTATGCTTTGTACCCATAAATGTATTTCTGCGGAATTCTGATTCCACTGCTTCAAGAATGTCTCTGGATTTATGTATTCATCACGAAACAGTTCCAGCTAATTTCATTCCCACATTGCTTTTCATTATGTAAAACTGTATGCATATGTGATGCCTCTCTAGAGAAGTACCTGTCAATAGTCTAATCCCTTGTGGAGTTAGACAATATGGCTTCACTCTCAGATTGTTAAAGAAAATGGAACTATCCTCAAACACAATGAGATTTTATGGTGGGACCCGGGGGAGGTGGGTGTGGATATTGGAGAATCTCACAGAACCTTGGCTCCATAATGAGGTGAGGAATGATGAAAGCACAGGGGCTGGGAGGCTGTTATATTTAAGCCCTTCTCCATATTCCTGCTTATCAATCTGGTTTTCCGTACACAAGGCCACTGGATTCATCAATTACATCATTAAATCTTGCCCTGCCTGCTCCCCTTCCACTATTCTCACTTTCTCAGTGTCTCCTGTCTTCCTATCTTTCTGTCTTGTTATGGTTTACCTCTATTTCATTTTTGATCCTTACATATAATCATTTGACATACATTACAATACGATGGTACTCACCTTAACAAAAGTGCTACATATCAGATAAGTTACAAACACATTTTCAAATCTAAATTTTGAAAGCACAATTGACAAAGCAGACTGTTGAGCTTTTGAACCTGAGGTTATATGTTTCAAAAGACTCCAATATCTTACTTTTACCTTAAGCACATACAAAAGTATTAGATAGGGGACCCTTTGTAGTGCCTTCAGAATAGTGGGTTGTGCATTACATATACTCTATTTCTACTCATCTTAGTAGAAAGGACAGTAAGTGTGTTTGCGATATCACTGTCATTTATCAGGTTGCAAACAGCTCAAATAACCTTGAAATACACTAAATGGATTCTTTGTCAGAGGAACTCATTTAAGTTAATGTTTATTTGAAGTGATATTTCCTTGTCGTCATTACGTGTACAGTTGGGTTGTCATTGTTAAGAGATGCAAGTTCACAGGACAGAGTAATACTCTTACAGTGACAAAACTGTGATAACCTCTGCCTTTTGTGAATGATCAAAAGGTTCAATTCAATCCTATTTCAATTTCAAGGGTTTTTATTGCCAACATCAAAATACTTTTTTTCAGCAGCAATAATTGGCCGACTATTCCTTCGGTGAAAATAAGTACTCGTCAAGTGTTACAAATATAGTCCATGCGAAAGTTATGACATGATTTACATATATCTATCAGTAAAAATAAACGTCAATATGCTTCTGCACACATTATCGCTTTTGTTAAGTATTTGAGTTACAGTATTTGCTTGCATTCCTTGGCTCAGTCTCATGAGTTTGTAACAGTTGAAACGTCTTTGACCGGGTGTCGTCTTTGACAGGGTGTCGTCTTTGACTGGATGTCGTCTTTGACCAGGGAGTTATAAGATGGAATAAATGAGGCTTATATAGTAAGGAAATCGTTGAAATACTGCAATAATATGTTTATACACATTCATTGCATTGGAAACATAACCTTTTATATCTTTATATACGGCACTTACTATGCACATTACAGCGTTTTTAATTCAAAGTTATATATAATACATTATATTATTATTTTTTCTCTGACCGGGCAGAGGAAAATAATAATATAGTGTTCTATTATGCATAGTATGGTCAGTATATGAATATAACAAAATTCACCTCAGTTTTCTGAAAACGTGTATCAATATATGGGTGTACTATTTCCCCGCTTTTCCTATTACATAGGCCTTATTTCTGCCATTTTAATGCTGCCTGGTCAAAGACGACACCCGGTCAAAGATGACACCGGTCAAAGATGACACCCGGTCAAAGACGTTTCAACTGTTACAAACTCATGAGACTGAGCCCTTTTCATATCTGCATAGCATATGGTTGTCAATAACCAAATGTACATAACCTTGTATCAGAGAGGTTTGTAGCTACATCGATAGGCCTGTACAACCGTCCACACAGTTTTACAATTAAGATTACATAAATATTATGATTATGATTATACTTAATACCTAATACAATCTTCAAGTGGCTTAGTTGTCCTCAAAATTATGAGTTAATAATGACTTACAGTAAACATGATAAACTAAATACTATAGACTACCCTGAACAGGCTAAACAACCTGCCATCACCCCTTTGGTCCCCTCTCGAACATTCTCTCAACCCGTCTATACCCCTGACAGAAGCTAAATAGTTCAGTGAATCACATGCATGAATACAAATCAAGAAATGTATAACCTTTATCTGGATATTATCCTACTATGCCTTCTTCATGTAATATATGTGATATAATCATACCAGGAGTCAACGTTCAAGTGACATGGAGTATAAAAGGGGTCACCCAAGCTGTATGTATAATATTGTTTGAATTCCTATACCTTCCTATGTACTGGGGAAAGGGGGGGGGGAGGAGAGCAGTGTCATTTATCTAGGGGTAGGGTAAAGGAATGCTATAAATTGTCCATTCAGTGAGGTTGTAAGGAAATACCGGAGAGTAGGGTATGATTAACTTTCCTGTATAGTTCAGGGGTGGGGTGTCATTGACTTTAGGGTAGGGCAAATGAATGACAAATATTGGTGCAACACTGGTTATGTTCAATGGTACACCAAAGCTTCATGAGAGTCCATGGATATGCTCTTTTCTGATCCCCTTTCCGCTTCCCCTCTTCCTTTATTCCTAAATGAGATTCATGCATTCATCAAGGAACACTTTCCCACATTGACAGTCATAATGTAAAACTGTCTGCATATGGGATGCCTCTCTGGAGACATCCCTGTCAATAGTCCAACCCCCTGTGGAGTTGTAGACTTTAGACAATATGGCTCCACTTTCAGATCGTTGAAGAAGATGAAAATGTTCTTGAACACCATCGGATCTTGTTGTGGGATCCTGGGGAGGCGGATGTGGATATTGGAGAATCTCAAGGAGCCTGGACAACATATTGAGGTGGGGAATATTGTGAGGGTGGTGGGGAGGCCTTAATTAATTTAATTCTCTCTCCAAGTCCTCTTCTATTTCATTGTATCTTAGCCTGATTCTTTCTACATCTTTGACTCGTGTTCATCTCCTATGCTCCTTGCTAACCAGTTTCATTGACCAGTGATAGCTGTCACCTTGGATCAAAGGTTTTGTCCCATTTATTTCCCTGCACCTCCCTCCTTTTCTCCTTTTCCTCCATCAACTGCATCTACAACCCCATATTTTTGTGTGTTTCTACATCCATCCATCCCTCAATGGGTTGTTAAACACTACATGTATTAATTTTTTTTATTTCCTCTCTTTAATTCACTACTCACACAACCCAATATGCCTATTAACCTACATCTTCTCCTCAGAGCACATCCCATAATGGTTCCCCAGATACTGTAGTTGTAGTACTTCATTTTGTGCTGACAAAGTTTAGAACGTTAGTATTTCATTTAGAAATACACTCAGGATACGAATGCAGCCACACCCGAAACCTCAATAGCGTTCCAGTGACTTAAGAGTAACTGAATTAGTAATTGATAAGGCAACGAACTATTTGCTATACTTCCAAACCTTAGAAAAGCAGAGTCAAATAGATGGGAGGGCAACATTGATTATTATCTTTAAAAATACACATTAGCCGTGTTGAGCAACACACCTTTTGCAGTGGCTCAAACGAGTCAGGTTACATTTGCTGTATCATTTTTCTGTCATATAAATGAAAAAGAATTAGGTTAGGGTTGAATCCTCCCTGTCAGGAGAGTTCTTTAGAATACAAGCAGATCAAATAACTTTATAATACCATCAATGAAGTTCAGCAGGAACTGATTCAAGGTAGTAGGTTGTGGCAACCATTGTATATCATCACAGACTCAGTCATTGTCCGTGCCACATTGTTAGTAGTGTCTACAGCTGCTCCCAGAAATGCACTCAATATTCCATTTATTTTTGTCTGATATTATTTCTAAATTGCATCTAAAAACAAGCGATTGTATGTTCTCCTAACCCTTTCAAGGGCTGAACAAAAACTCAAGTGATATCCTTTGAGGCCTTATTCCACTCTTGTCCATTTTACTGACCACAGGTTCTATCCATACATCAACAAAAAGAACTCAGTACATGTTACAAGAAGCGGCAATGTAATTCTGCCTTTAGACCTTTTGGATGGTGTATAGCGACACACTAAGACACAGCAAGGAGGGGATTGCAAGGTTAATAACCAAGATTGGGTGAAAAGTTAAGTAGAATTTAAAAGAGAAAATCACATTGTTTCTGGTGATCTCTGACAAAATTACCCTCTTGGTTGAAATAATATATTCTTCATGATATCTGCAGCAAAACTGTGATGTCGATCACTCGCAATATTACTGACACACATCCTGAGTATGTGACAGCATTTGTAATAAAACCATGATAGAGATGCCCCAGCATAGCTCGTTAATTGAGGCAAGTAGTTGGCAGTTGGTGATAGGAGCTTTCACGTCACATGACAAACTGCCCACCAAGCACCGTAATTAAACACAGCTATAGTCTCATCCCTGTGTGGTGCCTTAGTTATGAAGGGCATTTTCATGATGATCTCTAAGTCTCTATACTGATACATCATACTTTATTATACCATAGAAACAGACCCTCATTTAAAAAGACCTTCATTTAGAAAATTTAAACCAACATGACTTTGATACTTAATATATATATATGTCAGCATATATATGTATTACCATACTGAAGCACCATTGTAGACCCTCAGTGGGGACATCTTGCCTAGCTTTCCATCATAATCTAAATATTGATGGCATATATTCTGCTGATAACATAGAGCTAATGGCCTTGGTGATCTCATTTCTGAAGGTAATTTATATGCGTTATACTATCAAAGAGAGCTCTCTACAGGCAAGGTGATTAGATAAGTATAAGCTCTATATAACATACTAATGATGGTAGACTTGCACCTAGTCTTTTATCCAAGATTATAGCAGTTTTTATTATCACCCTGGAGCAATTATCAGAACTGATATATATGTCCACATCAACTAAAATATACTAATAGGATCAGGAAAGGGTATCTGTTGTACTTTTAGTTACTTTAAGGTATGGGACAAAATGGCCGACATTGTGGATATGTTCACATTCTCCTAGCACATTCAAATACAGCAGTACTACAACTTGACTCAAGCTCTGCATGAAGAATGCAGAGTCAGTGGTGTCATAGTACCAGTGACGTCACAATCTTAGCGACGTCAATACATCACCTAGTAACATTGCTACGTCACCTAGCGACGTTACTACGTCACCTAGCAGTGTTTTGATGTTGTTGCAGTTTGATGAAGGCCTTCAGTTTGCAGTGATCATTGGCTAAAGCTTGCCGTGATCAATGGCTGAAGTTTACCTCAGTGACTGGCTAAAGTGTGCCGTGATCATTGTCTGAAGCTTGCTGTGATCATTGGCTAAAATTTGCTTCTCCCTCCTCCTTTATTCCTGAATGAGATTTTGTAGATTCATGCATTCATCGAGGATCACTCCCAGCTAATTTTATTCCAACATTGCCATTGATTATATAAAACTGTCTGCATATGGGATGCCTCTCCAGAGACACCCCTGTCAATAGTCCAACCCCCTGTGGAGTTGTAGACTTTAGACAATATGGCTCCACTTTCTGATTGTTGAAGAAAATGAAAATGTCCTTGAACACAATCAGATCTTGTTGAGGGACCCGGGGGAGGCTGATGTGGATATTGGGAATCTCATGAAGCCTGGACTACAAATGAGGTGCGGAATATTGTGAGGGTGGTGGTGTGGTCATGGTTATGTATTTTTTCCTACAATTCCTCTTCTATTTCATTGTCCTGTTGCCTAATTCTGTCTACTTTACCAGCCTCCTTTTTCCTGTAATATACCTACATTGTAGTATTATTGGTCAGTGGTACTCAATACTGCCCTGTCTACCTGTGTCCCACTGTATGTCCCACCTTCGGTCCCTTCTGATCCCCTACCCCTCCCCCAAAGTTAAATAGATTGGAACGCACAATTGATATTATCTTTAGATATACGCAGTAGCCCTGATGAGCAAGACACATTTTGCAGTGGCTCAAACAAGTTGTGTTACTTTTGCTGTATCACTTTTCTGCCATATAAATGCAAAAGAACTAGGTTAGGGTTGAAATGAATCCTCCCTGTTTGGAGAGTTCTTCAGAATACAAGCAGATCAAATAACTTCAGAACACCAACAATGAAGTTCAGCAGGAACTTGATTCATGGCTGTGTTTCCCCCAATGACAGTAGTAGGTTTATGCTGCCATTGTGTATATTATCACAATCACAGTATCTGTCCAGGCCAATATGTCAGTATACCTTATGTCAGACTTCCTGGCGAGAACCCTGACTGTGAGGTCATTATTTCCTCAATTACTAGTATCAATTAAAACATGAATATCACTCCCTGCAATCTAATATATTGCACATTAACACTACCTACTAATAAACTTCACCCATTGAAACTGGCCATTAAGCTCATCTTTTATAACCTTCAGTGGTCATTTTATGGTTCAGGCTGGCACCCCTACAGTGATGTGGGTGACCTCCTCCAGGGGCTCTAATATCTGATGCCCTTATCCTGCTGTGCCCTCATTAAGAAAACCCTTTGTCGGCCTCACCAGCTAGTCTGACATCAGGTATAGTATCAATAGCTGTCCCCAGAAATACACTCAATATACCATTTATCTTTGTGTGGTGTTATTTCTAAATTTGTATCTTGAGTGATACAGTTAAATTGTACACCATAGAGAATTCTTTACACCATGCTTTGCAGTCAACTAAAAAAATATCATATGCTGGAGCTCTACAGGAGAGATAAATTTCTTTGAATTCAACAAATGAGGTAAAACCCTTAAAGATGTGTATTTACTAACTGATTGTACTAAGCTATTACATTCTCTATAGAATACTACATCGGGAGATAATATGTGACCCGTTTTAACATTTTAAAGAGCCTAGATTAAGTACTACAGGCCAGAAAAGAGTTTTTGACATTTTCTGAAATATTAAGCTACATACCAGATTTTCACTCCCATTATTCCCAAAATGAAGGCCATCAGATTTATAATTGTATTGTAAGATATAGATGATGGATATTAATTTTCTCATTTTAATTAATTTTGATTTAATTGCGAGTCTGGAGGAAACAGGCGAGATGGAGGAAACAGGCGTGATCCGCAAGGTTACCAAGCATACCGACTGGTGCTCCAGTCTTGTGTACAGCACAAAGAAAGATGGTAGTCTCAGGATATGTCTGGATCCTAAATTTCTGAACAATGCCATAAAGCGATGTCCTCATAAAATGCCTACTCTAGAAGAGGTCAATCCAAAGTTCGCTGGTGCCAAAATCTTCAGTAAGCTAGATGCCAAAGCAGGCTACTGGAGTGTACCCCTCGAGGAGAAGAGTCAATTGCTAACCACCTTCCGTACTCCGTTTGGACGATACTGTTTCAGGAGATTGCCTTTCGGCCTGAACATAAGCCAAGATATCTTCCAGCAACGGATGGACGAGTTTCTAGAGAATCTCGATGGGTGTGTGGGCATAGCTGACGACATTTGCGTGTTCGGTCGTACCGAAGAGGAACACGACAAGCATCTGATTGCATTGATGGATGCAGCCAAAGAGTATGGACTGGTCTTCAACTCCCAAAAGTGTACCATCAAGGCCAGCTCAATATCCTTCTTTGGCAATACGTACAGTGCAGAAGGGATATCACCAGATCCAGCCAAGGTACAAGCTATCAATGAAATGCCAGAACCAAAGAATCCGGAAGACCTACAACGATTCTTAGGGCTACTGACGTACCTTGGGACATTCATTCCCAACCTCAGCTCACTTGCCGCTCCGCTGAGAGATCTGTTGAAGAAGGACTCTGTCTTCATTTGGGAAGAAACTCATACGATCGCAGTCAAGAAGCTGAAAGAAGTCATGACATCCCGTATCGTCGCTTTCTACGATGTTACCAAGCCCATCAGCATAGAAGTTGATGCGTCGATGAAGGGATTGGGTGCATGTCTAGTACAGGAAGGAAAACCAATTGCTTTCGCATCCAAGACACTTACCACAACACAGAGCAACTACAGCAACATAGAGAGAGAAATGCTTGCTGTTGTCTATGGGGTTGAACGATTCACATCATACCTTTACGGCAGATCATTTACAGTAGTGAGCGATCACAAGCCGTTAGAGATGATTGCGCGTAAAGCACTCTCATCCGCCCCGCCACGACTGCAGCGTATGTTACTGAAGATACAAGGTTACGACTACAGTGTTTTGTACCGTCCAGGGAGTCAAATGGTCATTTCTGATACACTTTCCCGGTTGCCTAACCCGAAAGATACAGGAAATGTCACACTTGATGTCAGAGTCGATGATATCACCCTGGATCTGATACACTTCAGTCCCGAGAAACAACACCACCTGAGAACCAAGACCAGGGAGTGTCCAGTGTTGAACGCACTCGCAGAAGTCATCTATACTGGATGGCCGGAAAGCATCAAAGAGCTTCCTACTGACCTGCGGCCTTACTGGAGCTTCCGTGACACGCTAGGAATAGAGGATGGTGTGATCTTCAAGGGAAAGCAGGTTGTGATACCACCATCGATGCAGCCTGAGCTACTGAAGCAACTACACGTAGGACACCAGGGTATCGAGAAGACACGATTGTTAGCAAGAGAAACCATCTACTGGCCTGGGATAAACGATGATATCAGCAAAATGATCAAGACCTGCCCACTTTGCCAGGAGTTCCAGGAAGCAAACACGAAAGAACCAATGTTACCCACAGAGGTTCCTGATGGACCCTGGAAGGTAATAGGTACTGATCTATTTGAGATAAAAGGCAAGATGTTTATCATTGTGTCTGACTATTATTCGAAATTTCCATTTGTGAAGGAACTTTCCTCAGCAACCTCTGCCTCCGTAGCAAGCTACGTAGAAGGTATATGCAGTGTGCTTGGGAAGCCTAACACCATCCGATCTGACAATGGACCCCAGTACACAGGAGAAGCCTTCCAGAAAACCTGCAGAGAGTGGGAGATCCAGCACGTAACATCATCGCCTGAATTCCCACAATCCAATGGATTTATAGAGCGACAGATTAAATGGATTAAGCCAATACTAAAGAAAGCAATGAAGTCAGGACAAAACATCCAAAAGGTCCTACTTAACATCAGAGCAACCCCCATAGACAATGTCATTCCGTCGCCAGGGGAGCTTTTGATGAACAGAAAACTAACGGCAAGTCTTCCATTCCGCAGCGAAGAAACTGCAAGTGGACCAGTGAAAGAAAGAATGCTGGAACGGCAGACCAAAAGCAAGGCTTACCATGATAGAGGAGCGAAGGACTTAGCACCACTATACCCTGGGCAACGGGTCAGTGTGTACGACAAGTCGACACATGCTTGGCGTCCAGGACAGGTCATTGAGCCAAGTGATGCAGCACCTCGATCATATATCGTGGAGAACCAGAGAGGAAGTCTGGTTAGGCGTAATCGAGTCCATCTACAAGAGAGACCAGAAGGAAGACCATTGGAGATTCAGCAGCCGACAACACCTATAAGGCCATCACATCCGCCTGTGTCTCCAAGGCCATCACATCCGCCTGCCTCAGATACGTCTCCAAGGCTGCAACGACCACCGTCACCACAACTGGCTCCGAAGCATCCACCTCCGCCAAAACCACCATCGAGGCCGTTAGATGCACCAGCCAGTCATGCGGGAACAACTACCCGGAGTGGACGGGTGTCAATAATGCCGAGCAGATATAAAGACTAAAGTTGACGTTTGACAACTAGGGCAAAATAATCCCTACAAACGTCAGGGGGACAGGGCAGTCTACCCTTAACCCACCATTACATATAATCTTCAATACATAAGACAATTTGACAAATTGATTTCATATACCCATAACATCTTTGTAATAAGGGGGATGTAGTGATATCCAGTGATAGCCACCCCACCAAGTGGTATAAACAGGAACTAATAATATAGCCTTTGACTCCACCTGGTGGTGGACTGGGGAACTTGGGGATCAGCCATTATGGAGCCATATTTGAAGATGTAAACATGCCAGTCATCTCAGGAATAAATCTATCAACATCTGCCTTACCAACTACTTAAATGGTTACATTATCATTACACCTTCCACCGCCCCTGCGATCTAGGCCTAACTCGTCGTAGGCCTAGGCCCTATTAAAGGGAGTGTTCATTTCTTAGTTACAGGGGGGGGGGGGGCATCAAAATTTCCGATTTCTCCTGAAGGGGGGGGATCAAAATTGTGATCCCTCTTGAGGGGGGGGGGGCGTAAAAATCTCACCACCCCCTGCAATTAATAAATGAACACTCCCTTAGGCTTAGGCCTAGATCTATTATTTATATAGGCCTACATCAGCATGGGATTATGAGGGTTTCCATAGGCCGATCGTATGAAGCCCTGCACACATTTTCTCTAGATATTTACCCTGGCCCACCGTGCAGGGCCTATACCCACTTGAAACATTAAAATAGGGGGCCTATAACAAAATAGAAAAGAATCCTCAGAAAATAGAGCCCACCACCGTTGTGCGTAGGTGTAGGTGGGCCTATAACTTATAGGCCTAAGTAAAACCTACCCAGTCAGCAAAGATACGTTGGGCCAACGTTGAGCCAACTGTAGTCAATGTTGGAATGACGTCAGATTCTGACGTTGGGCCAACGTTCATTTGTCCGTCCAATAGAACGTCGCCATGACGTCGCAAAGAATTGACGTTGGCCCAACGTTGGCCCAACATTAGGACGTTGGCCCAACGTCAGATTTTTAACGTTTTGCCAACATCTTATGACGTTGTACCAACGTCTAGCCGACGAGATTTAGAGCCTAAAAATGACATTATTCCAACATTTATTTTCTAACATTTATTGGTGATGTTGGCACAATATTCTGCCAACATGTTAGGCCTATATGTATATATTTACCCAGCTTCAAATGTGATCATCATTTTAAAGACAGCCATTTCATTCTCTATTTGCATTTTATTTCACCTTAATCTTAGTCCAAGGGCCCAAGAAGTGATACAGAATAAGGTTTCAACCATTATCTTATCTGTTTGCCATTACCCACAAAATGGTGTCTTCATATAAATATTGCTAGGATTATGGTCCTCTCAATTGGAATTTTGGTACTTAAACATTTTGTAGTTTATGAATGCTACACTTCTTGCTTGAACATTTGTACAACCCAGGAGGGTCCTATTAGTGCCCCATTATGGGGTCAAATAATGGGGTGGGTGGTCAATATCTCTCCATACAACCTTTCATGCCCTCTGGTGGACGTTGGAAATACAACGTTGGGCCAACGTTGGCCTTCTTCTCATTGCTGAGAGTATATTCAATGTCGGTCTAACATTGATTTGCTAACGTTGGCACAACATGGGTTATCTGATGTCATACCAACGTTGGCAGATCACTGGGAGTATTTTTAACGTTGGTCCAACATAGATTTGCCAATGTTGCACCAACGTTGGCACTTCAACGTTGGCACAACGTTGAAATATTGCCTGCGACGGTGCCGACCATTGCCAACGTTGGCCCAACGTATCCTTGCTAGCTGGGTAAGCCTACTGACCTATTATCCACATTGATTTAATAGGCCTACCGGTATTGCAATTTAGTGAGATGGCAAACCCGACCGTGGTCAAAGCCACATTTTTCTTGTTTTTATAAGCAGAAACCCTCCAAGCACTGATGGGATTAAAAAACCCATTATGTTTATAATTATGTAATTCATCCAGGAGTGGAATTGCATTCCCACTCACCAAGATGAGAGAAGACATGCTTTACCTTTAAGGAAACCTCAGAAAATCTAGATGATTTTTTGGGAGAGTTATTTGATGTTTCCTTATACAGGATGTTGTTGGCTAATTGTGTGGACACTAAATACTTGACTGCAGTGATATATGTATATATGCCCTGAGGCCATTGTGCTCTGTTGCCGATTCAATTGACCTCAGGTTTTACTGATACCTTAACCATTAGAATTCATTTTTCAAATCACTTGCAGTGTTACACTGTGTTCAGAGTTACCAGGTAACACATCAAGACACAGGGGGAGGAATTGGATGGTTCATAACTGATATAAGTTTGAGAGATGGGATGTGATTGGAAAGACCCCTGACCATATCTGCGGCAAACCTGTGATAGCTGATCCCTAAAAACATCTCTGACACACATCCCTGGCACACAGCCAAATTTGCAATAAAACCATGGTAGAGGATCAGCGGTGTAGCTCGTTAATTGAGGCTGGTAGTTGGCTGTTGGTGAAAAGACCGTCGAGTCACATGACAGACTGCTCACGAGCATACTAATTAAACAAGGCTCATTAGTCTCATCCACAGGGTGCTTTAGATATGAAAGATATTTTCATGATGATATAGTATGTAATTAATCATTCTATATGCTATAGATTCTAACCAGAACTTCCCTACAAATGACACCACACTTTTTAACTAAACAGATCAAACAGACATATATTCTACATATAATATATAATGATAAATGAACTGTTCATTTTGCTCTTTTTTATTTTTCTCTGGGAGTCCTGAGTCTATTACTTTTGTAAATATAAAGGATGCCTGAGAGGCAAATCAACAAGATATCTCAATCACAAGTTTACCCTTATGCACCATTGTAGTCCATCAGGGACGAGGTTTTGTCAAACTTTCCATGGTAGTCTCAAATTTGATAGCCTGCTGCTAGCATAGAATTAAGGGCCCTCGTGATCTCCTTCTGAAGGTAATTTATGTGTTTTAAACTATCGGAGAGAGCTCTCTACAGGCAAGATGATTAGATAAGTATTAGCTCTATATAACATACTGATGAAGGTAGATTTGCACTTAGTATTTTATCTAAGATTATGGTAATTTTTATCATCACCTTGGAGCTGTTGCTAATGCAATTAACAAAGCTCATATATGCGTGTCCTCATCCACTGAAAGATACTAATTGGATCAACTTGATGTACTTTTAGTTATGATAACATAATAATGTTATCATATTTTATTACTCATGCATCATATTGATTACTTCCAAACAGAGATGAAAATTATATGGATATCATAATGTAATTTACATACAAAAGGCAGGCTTCAAGACCCATCTGTTATAGTGCTCAGGCCCTCATTGAGACCTATAAAATATGTAGTTAACACTTTAATGACATAATGATTCAATAGAGTATTCCAGAGTGCTGTCATGATGTATTGATGTAGCTCTAATGAGTTACTCAACAAGTCTGCATGAATGCATCATGACAGCCATATGGGAAGGGTCAGCATGCAGCTATGGCAATCAGACTCATCAGCAGCATTTGAAAATCATGACAACAATGTCTAACACAATTGTAATGTCCAATGCAGCCCTAAAAGGGTTCATCAATTCCTAACATACTGTTACAGGTCATCTGCTAGCCAGTGAAAATCCTATTTAGTCACATCCCACCCACAAAAAGATGCATGTGTCGGCCTTACAACCTAAAGATGGGTGACTGACTTTGGAGTATAAAGTAAGTCTATGGTAAGACAGAAGCACCCAGAGGGACAAAGAGAGAATAGTTCCAATCTAACATTTCGTCAAGAGTCTACAGCAAGTCTACAGTGAGCACCCAGATAGCTTCATCAGCAGACAAACCAGGCGTTTAATGGAGCCGCCCCAATGAGGGGGACATGTTGCTGCCAGCCTTCAGCCACTGATGGATGTGTGTGTCTGTGAGCCCCAGCCTCAGACAGTGGGAGATGGATCATGTCCCATCCACACCCGCCTCAATTACAGGACCAGCACAAAACAGGGGCAGTCATCAGGGCCGGGGGTGTCATTTACCTTCCTATGTACCGGGGGGATGGCGGGGGCAGTGTCGCTTATCTGGAGGTAGGGTAAAGGAATGCTATAAATTGTCCATTCAGTATTGTTGTAAGCAAATACAAGAGAGTAGGGTATGATTAACTTTCCTGAATACTTCAGGGGAGGGGAGTCATTTACTTTAGGGCAGGGCAAATGATTGACAAATGTTGTCAATGCAGTGATGTTAGGAAAGGCGGGTCCTACATGCAGAGAGAAGTGTATGCCAGTCAGTATGTCAGCATCAAATGCAATTGCTCAAATACTGTATTGTGATAGCAAACCATATAAGTTTATCGATAATTTTTAACATATCTGCCATAGATGATGGGAATATCCTTTTATATTTGTAGTATTCTTAATGTACAGCTCAAATGTACCAATTACATTAAAGTAAATGAAGTTCTAGGTTTCACAGCAGGGCATCACACCATAAAACATTATGCATTTCCGGGTTAACCCTTGTTCTGTTCAATAGTACACCTTTAAAGCTTCATAAGGGTGTATGTTTTTTTCTGATCCCCTTTCTGCTTCCCATCTTCCATTATTCCTAAATGAGATTTTGTAGATTCATGCATTCATCAAGGAACTCTTCGTGCTAATTTCATTTCCACATTGCCATTCATTATGTAAAAGTGTCTGCATATGGAATGCCTCTCTAGAGGCACCCCTGTCAATAGTCCAAACCCCTGTGGAGTTGTAGACTCCACTTTCAGATCGTTGAAGAAGATGAAAATGTTCTTGAACCCAATCGGATCTTGTTGTGGGATCCAGGGGGAGGCGGATGTGGATATTTGAGAATCTCAAGGAGCCTGGACTACATATTGAGGTGGGGAATATTGTGAGGGTGTGGGGAGGACTTAATTAATTTAATTCTCTCTCCAAGTCCTCTTCTTTTCATTGTATCTTAGTCTGATTCTGTCTACATCTTTGACTCGTGTTCATCTCCTATACTCCTTTCTAACCAGTTCCATTGACCAGTCATAGCTGTCACCTAGGATCAAAGGTTTTGTCCCATCTATTTCCCTGCACCTCCCTCCTTTTCTCCTTTCCCTCCATCAACTGTTTCTACAACCCCATATTTGTGTGTGTTTCTACATCCATCCATCCCTCAATGGGTTGTTAAACACTACATGTATTAATGTTTTTTATTTCCTCTCTTTAATTCCCTACACCCACTACCCAATATGCTGAATAACCTACATCTTCTCCACATAGCATATCCCATAATGGTTCCCCAGATACTGTAGTTGTTACTGAAGCAGTACTTTATTTTGTGCTGACAAAGTTTAGAACCTTAGTATTTCATTTAGAAATATCAAATTACACTTAGGATATGAATGCAGCCACACCCGAAACCTCAATAGCGTTCCAGTGACTTAAGAGTATTAAACTGAATTATCAATTGATAAGGCTATGAACTATTTGCTATACTTCCAAACCTTAGAATAGCAGAGTTAAATAGATGGGAAGGCAACATTGATTATTATCTTTTAACATATACAGTAGCCCTAGAGAAACACACCTTTTGCAGGGGCTCAAACGAGTCAGATAACATTTGCTGCATCATTTTCATATAAATGAAAAGAATTAGGTTGGGTTGAATCCTCCCTGTCAGGAGAGTTCTTTAGATTACAAGCAGATCAAATAACTTTAGAATACCGACAATGATGTTCAGCAGGAACTGATTCAAGGTAGTAGGTTGTGGCAACCATTGTATTATCATCACAGACTCAGTCATTGTCCGTGCCACATTGTCAGTAGTGTCTACAGCTGCTCCCAGAAATGCACTCAATACTCCATTTATTTTGGTGTGATATTATTTCTAAATTGCATCTAAAAACAAGCGATTGTATGTTCTCCTAACCCTTTCAGGGGCTGAACAATCAGATAAACACAGAGCCTCATGTTAGTGAACCTGATAAATCTTTACTTAGTAACGAACAAGCGAGGCATAGAATTGTGTTTGGTAACTGAGATATTCCGATGAAGTTCATGTCCATAGGTGGAGGAGTGTCCCGCTGGCTCGGCTGTGTGAGGCTAAGTGACCGGTACATGGCCAGGTGAGGCCGACCCACCTGTGGGTGGGTGGTTAGCCAATCAGAGTCCAGCTCCCACCAATGTCAAAGGTCACTAGACTAGTTGGAGTCTTAGTAGACCAGCATAAGTCCTTACACCGACAAATTTATAACTAAATAATGCGGGCATTATCTACCCCCAAAACACAGAGCCAATTTTAGTCTGCAGCTTTGGCTGCAATTTCAGGCCACTGCAGTTTGTATTGCAAAGTGCCCACCTAACGTTCCTAAATTAGTAACAGCAATCTATAGTCATTGTGTTAACAGCTACAGAGTAATGTGAAATCTTCAATGGACTTTCCATGAATAGTAGCAATTGGAATTCATAGATGTAAGTAATTTTACTCTCAAGTTGGCAATGACGAGTTCCTGAACTCAAACTTAGTAGTAGCTACATGATATTAACCCTGCAAGGTCCATACCATACATAACACATTTTGTCCTTTGTCATCATGATGCAGGAATGCAATCCTAGTGAACCTATTTCTTTGGAGAGAATTCACAGAAAACCAAACAAGTTAATTTCCATTTGGCATGTGACTTTTATTTCTAGAGTAAACGTACATCAAAATGATGGAGGGCAGTTTGTTGTTGGCAATGTTTCGGTTTAATTTGTGAACCTTCAATCAGGCAATGAACTTTTTTTGGATTTTCTTCTTTATGTATATGGAATGATCAAATTATGGCACTGTTGCTATGCTCACATAATAGAGAGGTCATCCTTGTGAATAATCAGGTGCTCCCTTAAATGAGTAGTTGAGTAACCCAGCAAAGAGCACTTAATATGTATTTATCAAATAAGGATTGCTTTACACAAGTGGAAAGTACTATGCAGCAATAAAAGCGTTAGGACCGAATATGTTGGCAAATTTGGCAAATGAGAAATAGCAATCTGTTAAGGTAGCAGTCAGCTTTTGACATGGAAAATAAGCAATCAATATGAAAAATTGGGTAACAAAATCTTAATGCCATTTTTCATAGATCTATATCGGCAGCAGGCAAAGATTGATTTGACTTCTAGAAAGCACTGATAGGAATAAAAAAACTCATAACATTTACAATGTAATTCATCCAAGAGTGGAATTACACTCTTGCTCAGCAAGATGAGAAAAAAAAAATTTCCCCTTGGAAAACCTCAGAAAATTAAGAAGACTTCTTTTGGGAATATTGTGATGTTCCTTATTCAGGACGTTGGCTGATTGCAGGGAAATGAAGTTAGTTTGTGAAGTAGTTAAGATATTTCACTAGTCTCTATCCTTATAGGAATTAATACAGGATACGATAAAGATAGTGATATTCCTTGAGGCCTTATTCAATTATTGTCAATTCAACTGACCACAGGTTCTATCGATACATTAACAATAAGAATTCATTACTTGTCAAAAGAAAATTGCAATGCAATTCTGCCTTTAGAACTTTTGGACTGTGTATGGCAACACAACAAAACACAGCAAGGAGGGGCCTGCAAGGTTAACAACCAAGTTTGAGTGAAATGTTAAGTAGAATTCAAAACAGCAAATCAAATTGTTTCTGGCAATCTCTGGCAAAATTACATCTTGGTTGAAATTATATATTGTTCATGATATATGGGGCAGAACTGTGATATTGATTGCTCACAATACTATTGACACACATCCTGAGTACATGACAGCATTTAATTGTAATAAAACCATGATGGAGAACCAGCATAGCTTGTTAATTGAGGCTGGTAGTTCGCAGTTGGTGATAGGATCCTTCACCTTACGTGACAAACTGCCCACCAGGCAACGTAATTAAACACAGCTCATTAGTCTCATCCCCATTTGGTGCCCTAGATATGAAGGACATTTTATGATGGCCTCTATAGTCTCTATAATGATACATCATGCTTTATTATACCATAGAAATAGACCTTTATCTAAAAAACCTTTACTCAAGAAAATCAAACCAACATGACAATTATACTGAATATATGGATTCTTTGTGCTGAAGCACGATCATAGACCCTAGGTGGGGAGATCCTGCCTAGTTTTCCTCACAGCTCATAAGCATCGTCCCTATGTGGTGCTTTAGATATGAAGGATATTTTCATGATGATCTCTAAGTCTCTGTAATGATTCATCATACTTTATTATACCATAGAAAGAGACTCTGATTTAAAAAGACCTTTTCTTTAGAAAAATCAAGCCATCATGATTTTAATGTCAAATATAAAATGATATGAATGAACAGTTCATTTGCACTTCTCTGCAAGTTTTAAAACTGATACTTCAATGTCAACAATGATGAAGAAATGAGGCTGAATAAAAGTGACGGGAGAAGTTAGTTGACATACAAATCTCTCTCATTGATTACTATTACTATAACTATTATGTATTCTTTGTAATGAAACACCATTGTAGACCCTCAGTGGGGAGATCTCGTCTAGCTTTTCATCATAATCTAAAGATTGATGGCATATATTTCGCTGATAACGTAGAGCTAATGGCCTTGGTTATCTCATTTCTGAAGGTAATTTATATGTTTTATGCTATCAAAGAGAGCTCTCTACAGGCAGTATGATTAGATAAGTATAAGCTCTATATAACATACTGATGAAGGTAGACTTGCACCTAGTCTTTGATCCAAAATAATAGCAGTTTTTATTATCACCCAGTGAGACAGAGGCACCCAGATTGCTTCATCAGCAGACAAACCAGGTGTTTAATGGAGACGCCCCAATGAGGGGGACATGTTGCTGCCAGCCTTCAGCCACTGATGGATGTGTGTGTCTGTGAGCCCCAGCATCAGACAGTGGGAGATCATGTCCCATCCACACCCGCCTCTATTACAGGACCAGGACACAACAGGGGCAGTCATCAGGGCCGGGGGTGTCATTTACCTTCCTATATATACTAGGGAAGGGTCGTCATTTACCTTCCTATGTATATATACATGGGATGGTAGTCTCATTTACTTACTCCTGCACTGAAAGGGGAAGGGATGTAATTTACATAGAGTTGGGTAAATGAAGGTCAAGGCTTTTATTGTTCAAGGCTGTACCATGATAGGAAAATATGCAATTCATGTTTGCCTAAGCTATTTATGTTATGATAAAAGTAGCCTATTGAAGCTCAAGTGCAATTTTTTTTATTGAATTTCATGAAATGACATGTTAGGAGAAACTAGTGCAAGAGTAATGGTCTAAATGATATTAAGAAAGATAAGAAAAGATGGAACCTTTTTAGGCAACACTATGCTTTGTATATTTCTGCTCAATTCTGATTCCACTGCTTTAAGACTGTCTCTGGATGCATGTATTCATCTAGGAACTGTTCCAGTTAATTACATTCCCACATTGCCATTGATTATATAAACTTGTCTGCATATGGGATGCCTCTCCAGAGACACCCCTGTCAATAGTCCAACCCCCTGTGGAGTTGTGGACTTTAGACAATATGGCTCCACTTTCAGATTGTTGAAGAAAATGAAAATGTCCTTGAACACAATCAGATCTTGTCGGGACCTGGGGGAGGCTGATGTGGATATTTGAGAATCTCATGGAGCCTGGACTACAAATGAGGTGCGAAATATTGTGTGGATGGCGGTGGTGTGGTCATAGTAATGTATTTATTTCTACAATTCCTCCTCTATTTCATTGTCCTGTTGCCTAATTCTGTCTACTTTACCAGCTTTCTTTCTCCTGTAATATGCCTATGTAGTAGTATTATTGGCCAGTGGTACTCAATACTGCCCTGTCTACCTGTCTCCTGCTGTATGTCCAACCTTCGGTCCCTTCTGATCCCCTACCCCTCCCCCTTTACTAAACACTCACTCATTCAGTCCATCTGCTCTTTCTGCAACCCCATGTTTGTGTCTGTTTCTACATCCATCCGTACCTTAATAGGTTGTTAAACATTACAATTATTAATGTATTTTATTCCCTACTCCCACTACCCAATATGCCAATTAAGCTACATCTTCTGCACAGAGCACATCCCATAATGGCTTCCCAGATGGAAAACAATACTGTACTTGTATCTGCGGCAGTATTCCATTTTGTGCTGACATAGTTTAAAAGTTCATTTAGAAATATCAAATTACACTTAGGATACCTATGCAGCCACACCCAAAACCTCAATAGCCTCGGGGTGCCTCAAGAGTAGCTGAATTAGTAAACAACAACGCAATGAAATATTTGCTATGTATCTGAACCATAGAAAGGCAAAGTTAAATAGATTGGAACGCACAATTGATATTATCTTTAAATATACGCAGTAGCCCTGATGAGCAAGACACATTTTGCAGTGGCTCAAACAAGTTGTGTTACTTTTGCTGTATCACTTTTCTGCCATATAAATGCAAAAGAACTAGGTTAGGGTTGAAATGAATCCTCCCTGTTTGGAGAGTTCTTCAGAATACAAGCAGATCAAATAACTTCAGAACACCAACAATGAAGTTCAGCAGGAACTTGATTCATGGCTGTGTTTCCCCCAATGGCAGTAGTAAGTTTATGCTGCCATTGTGTATATTATCACAATCTCAGTATTTGTCCAGGCCAATATGTCAGTATACCTTATGTCAGACTTCCTGGCGAGAACCCTGACTGTGAGGTCATTATTTCCTCAATTTCTAGTATCAATTAAAACATGAATATCACTCCCTGCAATCTAATATATTGCACATTAACACTACCTATTAATAAACTTCACCCATTGAAACTGGCCATTAAGCTCATCTTTTATAACCTTCAGTGGTCATTTTATGGTTCAGGCTGGCACCCCTACAGTGATGTTGGTGACCTCCTCTAGGGGCTCTAATATCTGATGCCCTTATCCTGCTGTGCCCTCATTAAGAAACCCCTTTGTCAGCCTCACCAGCTAGTCTGACATCAGGTATAGTATCAATAGCTGTCCCCAGAAATACACTCAATATACCATATATCTTTGTGTGGTGTTATTTCTAAATTTGTTTCTTGAGTGATACAGTTAAATTGTACACCATAGAGAATTTTATACACCATGCTTTGCAGTCAACTAGAAAAATATCATACGCTGGAGCTCTACAGGAGAGATAAATTTCTTTGAATAAAACAAATGAGGTAAAACCCTCAAAGATGTGTATTTACTAACTGATTGTTCTGAGCTATTACATTCCCTATAGATTGCTACATCGGAAGATAATATGTGACCCGTTTTAACACTTTAAAGAGCCTAGATTGAGTACTACAGGCCAAAAAAGAAAAAAAAAAGAAAAAAAAAGAGTTTTTGACATCTTCTGAAATATTAAGCTACATACCAGATTTTAACTCCCAATATTCCCAAAATGACGGCCATCAGATTTATAATTGTATTGTAATATATAGATGATATCTAATTTGAATATTAATTTTCTCATTTTAATTAATTTTGATTTGATTCAACAAAGTATCGCCAAAGGTTCAAAACTGGCCAATAAACTACATGTCACATACTAAATGAAAGCTCTTGATGAGCTGTACACGAATCTGGTAATATATCAAGCTGCCTATTGAGTGAACTCCAACTCAGTTCAACAGAAAAGCATGAGTTGTTACAGAAGGAAAATATCCTGAATAATACGATGATGGCAGACATGCCCACAGACAGCTGACATGTCAAGTTTTATAGATTGATGTCAGCAGCAGTTACTTAATAAATATTAACCCTTTAAGGGCAGCATTATGCTTTGATACATTCCAACTTTTGTCATTATGTACATGAAATCAGCCCTAATGACTACTTAGGTTATGTTGCCGACTATGCAGGGGTTTATACACTCCTGAAGGGTTGACATGATGCTTGAAGCAGCCCTCGTGACCACTTAATAGGCACCTATAAGGACTGCTTTGCAAATTCTGAAAGCATAATTTAGCGCTAAAAGGGTTAAGGTAGTTAAATATGTTGGTATTTGGCAAATTGGAAGGACCAATCCATCGAGGTGGCAGTCAAAATGGCAAGCAAAGGGCAGGGATCACTGTTGAAAATTTGTGTAACAGGATCTATAATGTCATCGTTCTCAGATCTATATCAGCAACAGGTGAAGATTAATTTGACTGATCTCCTAGAAATCAATTATTTTTGTAAGCAGAAACCCTCCAAGCACTGATGGGATTAAAAAAAACATTATGTTTATAATGTAATTCATCCCGGAGTGATATTGTATTCCCGCTCACCATGAGAAAAGAAATGTTTTACCATTAAGGAAACCTCAGCAAATCTAGATGATTTTTAGGGGGAGTTATTTGATGTTTCCTTATACAGGATGTTGTTTGCTGATTGTGTGGACACTAGATACTTGACTGCAGTGATACCTTAACCATTAGAATTCATCTTTCAAATCACTTGCAGTCTTATACTGTGTTTAGAGCTACCAGGGAACACATCAAGACACAGGGGGAGGAATTGGATGGTTCATAACTGATATAGGTTGAGAGATGGGATGTGATTGTAAAGATTCTTAGAGTTTCTAGCAAAATTATCTCAAAAGTTAGTTGAACATATTTTGCTTGTCTGTAATTATCTAGCCCTGACCATATCTGCGGCCAACCTGTGACAGCTGATCACTAAAAACATCTCTGACACACATCCCTGGCACACAGCCAAATTTGCAATAAAACCATGGTAGAGGATCAGCGGTGTTGCTCGTTAATTGAGGCTGGTAGTTGGCAGTTGGTGAAAAGACCTTCAAGTGACATGACAAACTGCTCGTGAGCATGCTAATTAAACAAGGCTCATTAGTCTCATCCATGGGGTGCTTTAGATATGAAAGATATTTTCATGATGATATAGTCTGTAATTAATCATTCTATATGCTATAGATTCTTACCAGACCTTCCTTACAAATGACATCACACTTTTAACTACACAGATCAAACAGACATATATATTCTATATAGAATATATAACGATAGATGAACAGTTCATTTTGCTCTTTTTAATTTTTCTCTGGGAGTCCTGACACTATTACTTTTGTAAATATAAAGGATGCCTGAGAGGCAAATCAACAAGATATCTCAATCACAAGTTTACCCTTATGCACCGTTGTAAGCCATCAGGGACGAGATTTTGTCAAACTTTCTATGGTAGTCTCAAATTTGATAGCCTGCTGCTAACATCGAATTAATGGCCCTAGTGATCTCCTCCTGAAGGTAATTTATGTGTTTTATGCTATTGAAGAGAGCTGTCTACAGGCAAGGTGATTAGATAAGTATACGCTCTATATAACATACCAATGGAGGTAGATTTGCACTTAGTATTTTATCTAAGATTATGGTAATTTTTATCATCACCTTGGAGCTGTTGCTAATGCAATTAACAAAGCTCATATATGCATGTCCTCATCCACTGAAAGATAGTAATTGATTTAACTAAGCGTACTTGATGTACTTTTAGTTATGATAACATAATAATGTTATCATATTTTATTACTCATGCATCATATTAATTACTTCCAAACAGAGATGAAAAATATATGGATATCATAATGTAATTTACATACAAAAGGCAGGCTTCAAGACCCATCTGTTATAGTGCTCAGGCCCTCATTGAGACCTATAAAATATGTAGTTTAATGACATAACGATTCAATAGTGTATTCCCAAGTGCTGTCATGTTGCATTGATGTAGCCCTAATGAGTTACTCAACGGTAGTAATAATAATATATATAATAGATAGGAATAGATACAATGATAACCCAACACATGATAATGGGTGCATTAAGCGTATGGCCCACCTGCCCTCAGGTGAGCATATATGGTACTACCACGACCCCTGCGCCAGCGCGTCCTATAAAAGGGGGCGTGGTCACCGCTACTCAGTAATATACCTATATAACCGCTCGGGCTCTTATATAAACACTATAACACACTTGTAACGTCCAATGCAGCCCTAAAAGGGTTCATCAATTCCTCACATACTGTGACAGATCATCTTCTAGCCAGTGAAAATCCTATTTAGTCACACACCACCCACAAAAAGCTGCATGTGTCGGCCTTACAACCTAAAGATGGGTGACTGACTTTGGAGTATGAAGTAAGTCTATGCTAAGACAGAAGCACCCAGAGGGACAAAGAGAGAATAGTTCCAATCTGACATTTCATCAAGAGTTTACAGCAAGTCTACAGTGAGCACCCAGATTGCTTCATCAGCAGACAAACCAGGCGTTTAATGGAGCCGCCCCAATGAGGGGGACATGTTGCTGCCAGCCTTCAGCCACTGATGGATGTGTGTGTCTGTGAGCCCCAGCCTCAGACAGTGGGAGATGGATCATGTCCCATCCACACCCGCCTCAATTACAGGACAGGGACACAACAGGGGCAGTCATCAGGGCCGGGGTGTCATTTACCTTCCTATATATACACTACGGGTGGTAGCCTCATTTACTGACTCCTACACCAGAAGGGGAAGGGATGTAATTTACATAGGGTTGGGTAAATGAAAGTCAAGGCTTTTGTTTGTTCAAGGCTGAAGCGTGATAGGAAAATATGCAATTCATGTTCGCCTGAAGCTATTTATGTAAGGACAAAAGTAGCCTATTAAAGCTCAAGTGCAACAAATGTTGTTCAATTTCATGAAATGACATGTTAGGAGAAACTAGTGCATGGTCTAAATCATATTAAGAAAGATAAGAAAAGATGGAACATATTTAGGCAACACTATGCTTTGTATATTTCAGCTCGATTCCACTGCTTCTGATCCCACTGCTTCAGGACTATCTCTGTATTTATGTATCCATGTAGGAACTGTTCCAGCTAATTCCATTCCCACATTGCCATTTATTATGTAAAACTGTATGCATATGTGATGCCTCTCTGGAGCCATCCCTGTCAATAGTCTAACCCCTTGTGGAGTTGTAGACTTTAGACAATATGGCTCCACTTTCAGATTGTTGAAGAAAATGAAACTGTCCTCAAACTGAATGAGATCTTGTTGTGGGACCCTGGGGAGGTGGGTGTGGATATTGGAGAATCTCACAGAACCTGGGCTCCATAATGAGGTGGGGAATGTTGAGAGGATGGGGGCTGGTATGCCTTGACGTCACTGTTATATTCCTCTTTCCAAACCTTTCTCCATATCCCTGCTTATCAATATGGTGTTCCATACACTAGGCCACTGGATTCACTGATTATAGCCTTCCTGTCTTGCCCTATCTGCTTCCCTTCCACCATCCTCACTTCCACCTGCCTTCCTTCCTGCCTGCCCTGACCTCCTGTCTTCCTATCTGTCTCCATTGTTATGGTTTCCCTTCATTTAATCTTTGATCCTCACATATACTTATTATACATGCATTACAATATGATGGCACTCACCTAAACAAAAGTGCTCCTTATAAGATAAGGTACAAACAAATTTTTAAATCTAAATCTTGAAAGTGCAACAAATAAAGGAGATTGTTAAGCTTTTGAATCGGAAGTTATATGTAAAAAAAGGTTTCGGTATCTTACTTTTACCTTAAGCAAATACAAAAACATCAAATAGGGGCCCTTTGTGGTGCCTTCAGAATAGTGGCTTGTGCATTACATTTTCTCTATACTTTATTTTTACTCATCTTAGTAGAAAGAACAGTGACTATCGCTTCATGTCATTTATCAGGTTGCAAACAGCTTCAATAACCTTGGAATACGCAAAATGGATTCTAAGTTAATGTTTACTTTAAGTGATATTTCCTGGTCTTTATTGTGTGTACCATTGGGTTGTCGTTGTTAAGAGATACAAAGTTCACAAGACAGAGTAATACTCTGACGGTGCCAAAGCTGTGACAACTTCTCTGCTTTTTGTTGAATTCTATAGTTGTTTGTAAATACTTATATGTGCAATTATTCAAGAGGCTGTAAGGGGTTTACCCAGTATTTCTTGCATGATACAAAATATTTGTTCAATAATATGTCAGATGGATGCTCTCTCAATTAGTGGCTCCAGCAAGTGGTGAGGTATTGTAATGTACAAATAGCTCCTTTTTGCTCTAAGCAGTGAGATATTTTCAGCAGTCACTGTTTCAAAGAGACCTGAGGAGAGTGATTCTGGGGTTATTCTTCCAAGTGTATTGGCCTCTGTTTACATAACCTGCGGCATAGGAAGCTGACTGACTCCGTGTCTTTGTAGTTTATGTAGAACAAAGGATGCTAATCTGGTTTGGTAAACTAGGTTCTATTCACAGCATGCCTCCAGGCTCAACTTATCCGGTTGCGTTGGGACAAGGTGGGTTGGGTTATTGAGGGCTACATTCCAATAACACATGAAGGATTTTAATTTTGATTACGTTTAATCAAACACCTCTACAAAATTACACATGTACTCAGATTGCCTTGAGCTGATTGCCCCTCCCCCCCTTCTTTCAAATACAAGACAATTTGTTTAAATTAGATGATGAGGCTGTGTCTCACGACCTTGAGCCAATGTTTTTGTCTCTGACTGGGTGCCGTCTCTGACCAGGTGCCGTCTCTGACCGGGTGCCGTCTCTGCCCGGATGTCACTTTGGGAGTTTAGTTATGTTCTACCAACAGCAAGATACTAATAATAATTACATGAGAGCTGCCACAACGTTTTTACATATCCTTATATATATATGAGTATAGGTTAACATTTAAAAAACACGTTTTTCTGACACCAGGTCAGAGACAGCACCCGGTCAGAGACGGCACCTAGTCAGAGATGGCACCCGGTCAGAGACAAAAACATTGGCTCAAGGTCGTGAGACACAGCCATGATATCTAGATTTCTTTAGTGACTTCTGAGCCACATTACCATTATTCTCTGCATATTGACCGTATTTCCCTGTTCACTGCTTCCTCATGACTACTATAACAGTCAGGTTGGTGCACTTCATAGGCAATATCAGAGGCAGAGTCCCTTACATTGTCCTCAACAAAGTGTAGCACTAGAAAGAATATCAATCTAAATCTACTCAGGATATGTTCACCCCTGCTTTCCTCATACCAACATTTCTTATCTGCTAAAAGCTGTGATACAGATAAACATACCAGGCAGCATCTCCCAGTGGTGCTTCTGCAGCATTGGGTGTTAGTATTGTAAGGCATGGGGGAGGGTGTGGCAGGCATGAGGGGTTTGGGGTATGTTGACAGCTGTAGAACATGTTCAATGGATGGCACAGCATAGTAAGCTGTTCAATATAGTGTAGAGGCAGATCGTGGAATCACCTGTCAGCGGACCTGGCAGATAGTGAACTGAAGACGGGATATGGGGAATGGTAGAAGTATACAGGGAGTGTGTGTAGAGTTGTTGTTGTCATTGTAGCATATATATCTGTTCCCAAAATTTACCACATATTATCAAAGTTACCAAGTCAGCTAATTTTAGGTGATTTTCCAATTTTAGGTTGATTACATGATCCACATAATTGCATGCAGGTATGGAAAGTTGGCAGGCTCTCACTCATCATTTAGCATAATAAAACTACAATAAATTGTCACAAATGATAACTGTTCAGCTCTTAGAAATCAAGACCTGTAATGGGTGTGTTGTATAACCATTGAATTTAGTGTACAATCACAACACAAAAACCTGTATACAACCGCTACATTCTGGCTATTCCTACCTGCAAATTACAAAAAGGAGAACATTGATACCACAAGGAAAATTGTTAAAGAAAGCAACTGCAATGTTATTTTATAACCTAACTTTAGGGCATTTTAACTGATAATGTATCTTTAAAGAAGGACATTCTACCAGATAGAGTCAAAGTGTAAAGGGGCTCAACTTTGGGTGGAGAGGGTTGGTGATAAATCAGCTTTCACTAGTCAGGTTTCCCATTTTGGCATGAACACTGTGCGAAGGAAATTAGGTCGAAATAAGACATACAAATTGTATGAAAGGAGGAAGGGATAACCCTAGCTAGATGTGAGATGACCTTATCTTTGCCTTGTATCAGTGTATTCAGTGGCTTTCATATCCTGTAGATTTACAAAGCCTTCCCCTTAACCGTCCCCAACTCTAGCGATCATTCCCTGGGATCTGCTACTGCCATAAGAGGTCTTAGCCATATATCATCCCTTGACCTGACACACTCTGATTCCGTCAGACCACATTGTACTCTATTATGGGGTCTGTAATATGACACCACTAGTATATGTGTGTTGAAATTTATTTAAATATAAGTAAAAGTCTATAGTGTATTTGTAGATGAGGTACAAATGTGCCTCAGAAGGCAACACCCCAAGGCATCATTATTTTGGGAATTAAATTAAATACAAGACCTCATCTGATCGTGATATTATCATCTGGTAGCAGAAATTGGAAATTGTATAGCTTTGCTCAATACTTATCCCCCATCCCAGTTGCCTAATGTAACAGCAGCCAAACAGATTACTCAATTTATGTCCATATGAGTAATTACTCGTTGATGATAAGATTTATTCACTACAATCTGATATCCGATGTACTCTTGATATCTAAAGTAAACTGTACACACACAGAAAAGTAAAGGAGTCATCTGTGTCTCCCAGGTGGCTCTGGTAAAATCGAATGTCAAACAGCTATTGACTCAGCTAATAAGAAGGGTCAACACTGGGTTGACACTGATAGTAGAGAGTCAACTCAAGTTGACACTGATGGTAGAGAGTCAACTCAAGTTGACACTGATGGTAGAGAGTCAACTCAAGTTGACCCTTGATATAAGCAGAGTCATTATCTGTTTGACTCTCTATTTTACCAGAGCCACGTGGGAGACACAGTTGACACTGTTCATGATTCTGTCCCAGTTTCTCTGTTTGTCAATATCTACATGTCTCTCACATTTTCACTGTTCACCTAACCATCCTTATCTCCCACATCAGCCCATCCCCCAGAGGGTAACCTGAGCAGACACCTCCACCATCTCTGATGGGCTTTGTGGTCTTCTGCTTGCCAGGTTTCTTTTGTCAAAGACAAATAAAAAAGGGAAAAAAACATTAAGTTTCCGGTTGGTTCTCCATTAAAGAGGGAGAGGTTAAAAACGTCTAGAGGATGGCGGGGAGGCTGGCAGGGAGGTGGGACCTAAGGAGGGTGGCAGGGGAGTTTGCTGGGAGAGGTAGGGTATGGTTGCAAAGAGCATGGTGTTGACTTGGGGTTGGGTAGTGAAAAACTCTTGGGGTCCTGACTGTTCACTAACAGTCATGCTATAAACAGCTCTGTATATAAAAGAATGCCTCCATTACAGAAACATCCCCAATTATTTGAAAACCTTTTGTTCTGGATGTCAAATGTTCTTATTGACCTATATATGTTAACGGGACATGAAAATGTGAATTGCTGGCAAAGGGCTTCAGATTGAATGACAACAAGGCCTCCACCACACATCAATAGATTAGTTATTCAACGCTTTGACACAAACATGTCATCCATAAATGGTTTAAAAATAGTTATGATCATTTTTAACCTCATAACATCAATAAATAATTCATATATACATTGTAGATGACAAAAAAATAGTACTAGTCGGTAATAGGATAATATGCAGTAGACTTTATGAGATGAAGATTGCTGATTGGTGAAAAAAGAAAATGCATAACCTGCATAGTACTATGATCTTTATTGTTTCAGTTTGAAAGGTCTGTAAACATTTCCCTTGCAGAGAATCTCAATCCCTGATTACGAATGATACCAACGAAAACAAAGCTCTGTATTAGATTGAAGATGCTGAGATGGCTCTTGTTTGAAAAAATTAACTGAGTTAAATGGAAATGGAAGGAAGAGTTAAAAAGTGTATGATTATGAAAATGGCCCTTGCCTGACGAGAAACTCAGCACCGCTCATGTATACAAAACACCCTCACCATGTCCCATGTGTAATCAAATCGCTCTTGTTCCTTTTTGATTGATTTGCCGTTGGTTTTATGCTCTTCTCTTGTAGAATGAAATTAACAATTCTTTTCAGCGGAGTCAGACCATGTTACCAATACATGGAAATGGGTTCCGGAATAATGCCCTGAGGGCTCACGCCATTGGCATGTAAAAACCATTGTATTTCTTTTCAGTTCTGTTGTATTCTGGAATGGAAAGAACAATACATGGTCCATGGAGAAACCAGTTTTATGCAAGCGGTTTTCCCGTGGATGGTCAGACATGTTTGTTGTTATTGTTTTGTCGGTTCCTTTTGTTGTTGTTACTGTTGTGCTGCATCATGGGTAAAACTAATTATCATCTCCCATGAACATTGTTGCCTACCTGTCCTTGTGAATGTCAATACTGAGCAATCATTCCACACCTCCATCCCAATCTATGTCACGATTATGATAACATAAACTTGTGCTGTTGCGTATTATCCCACATTACCATGTCTATATGGCATAAACTCCCCAGTTATGTTGTTTCGGCTATTTCTGGCCCTTTTCAGGCTTATACCCCTACTGAATAACCAGTTTTGCACCAATTTATTCAAATTTTTGGTATATGTGGAAAAACATCCTAATAATTTTGGAAACCTCTATTTTTTGTGTATTGGCCCGATATTTTCAGTTTTCTGGCCTTCCAAAGGCCCAAAAAACCCTAAAAACATCAAAAATGCTAAAAGTGACATGTTTTACATGTCTCCCATGTGTACTGAGGCAGTAACAGCTTATTCCTAGTCTCATTTTCTATTAGGTCTATGGTATAGTCAATTGATTCACAAGGATTTCACTAGATATGTTCCATATTTTTTTCTCCACAGTCATTTAAGTGTGTTTTGTCAGCAAAATATTCAAATGTCATTTCAGGTTGATACCTCTATATAGTAAATAAAGAAGATCCACACAGTTTCTTTTGTATCCCTGATTGTGAGGTAACTCTTGTGTCTTCTGCTGGAAAAAGACATTTTGAAAAATATCCAATAATCTTGCCTCCAGGAGCATATGTCTATTGGGATACATATTTTCCGTCACTGAGTCACCCGGAATATTGGTCATGGAGTCACCAGCCACCCTGATGAAAATTTAAACCTTCATAGAATTGTTAATACCCAATATATTTAAGTTATCTCTGGTCTTCCTGTGTCCTACCCACTCCCTCTAATGTTCTAATGCAAAAATCCACCATTTTTATGCTCATTTATACAAGAAATTATATCCGTCACGGAGTCACCCGGGTGACTCCGTGATGTAAAATTGGTTAATAGGGGTACTTTAGGCCTATACTGTGCAAATTTGGTCGAACCAGATATCATGATGCTTCATATTTCTTAAAGGCCACATGATCAGGACACTGTAGAGTGAATTTAACCAATAATGGGACCATTTTGAGGACACTCACTGAAGTTGAGAGTATGTAGTTGAAATGTTCATATTTCTGATAAATGGTCAAAATTCATCGGGCTGTATCTCAAAAACTATTACTCAGAGGATATCCATTCTTGGTATGCTTCAAGATATATGTTGGCCCAGCTTGTAAACAAAATTATTAGTTGCTGTGATGTATTTAAAACATAATGTTCATGATCATAGATTTTTCGTCACGGAGTCACCTGAAAAAAGGACAATAAACTTCACGAGGCTATAAAAACTGAACCGCTAGGGTTAGAAATGTATCAAAAAGTGTTCCAGGGAGCCAAGATATATACCTTTCAATATACTAAACTTGTTGAAACATTTTAAGAACTTTCCGATTTGCCCTTCCTCTATCCTAAAACAACATAAGTTTGAGTTTGAGCCATATATGGCTCACTCTCACCAAATCAGTGCAACTGAAAAAGTGGCCGTACATGATCGGTGGCCATACATGATTGGCGGCCGTACATGATCGGAAAACAACAATATCCCCCTAAGGCCTCATTTACTGCACTATTTAACCCATCTAACCATACCTACTGGCTGTAATGTAGTTTTGGGGAGTTTATTAGGAAAAGAAAAATCCCAAAATATTTAAAGGGGCCAAAGGGGGGGCCTCAATGTACCACCGATCATGTACGTCACATGACGTACATGATTGGCTTGTAATGTCATGTAAAATTTTCTTATTACCCACTGCTTTACATGTCTAAGATTATACATGTTAAGACTTACATCATATGTGCACCTTGCTATGATTAATTTATGTTTTAAGTATGGTCCAAAAGAGTAATTAAGGCAGTCAATAGATAATGGGCTGATCATGTTTGTCACATGACGTACATGATCGGTATTTAAATGTCATGTAAAATGATATTGATAGTCGCATCTATACATTTCTAACATATTATATTTCAAAACAATTAATCAAGGAATTTCTTTATTCAACCCAGTTAATTTCATTCCCACATTACCATTCATTATGTAAGACAGTGTGAATATGGGATGCCTCTCTGGAGACACCCTTGTCAATAGTCCAACCCCCTGTGGAGTTGTAGACAATATAGCTCAACTTCCAGGTTGTTGAAGAAAATGAAAATGTTCTTAATGTAATCAGATCTTGTGGTGGAACCCGGGGGAGATGTGTATAGACATATGAAAATCTCAGGGAGCCTGGTTTCTTTAACACTTTAAGGAAGGATGTCACTTAACGATGAATTTGGTCGGCCCTACAATGGGTCCATCATTTAAAACTTTGCTGGTTGCGGTCAAGCACCGATGCAGCTGCAGCAAGTGACTCGCTGATGCTGCATTGATGCATCATACCGACTCTTCAGGAGTGTCTTGGCCCTATAGGGTTGGCATGATGCACCATGATGACCACGGAAATTAAAGCACTATGCCGTCCTAAAGGGTTAATGCGGTGGCGGATGATAGGAAGGTGGATTCATGAATCTGGATTCATGAATCATAATGACGTAAGGCATATCAAATTAAAGCCCTATGCAGCCCATAAAGGGTTATTATTAGAGACAAAACACAAGCTTTCTATATTATCATAAGAGAAACATCCAGACAATGCATGGCATGGTCAATCAGCAAAACAGTAGCAACAATGAAAACAAGGTCAACAGACACAACACAATGTTTTTCAAGAGTAAATTTTTCTGTATTCTACTCAACTCAGGCTACTCATCACGACTCTCCCAATTGACAATGAACCGACACAGCAAATTAATCAGAAAAGAACGAGAGCAATTTGATTATACATGAGAATAAAAATAACTTTTTCCAAGCAAATTACCAGCATTAAAAATTTGAGTCACGCCTTTTTAACTTTCACAAAATGAATGTCAGCTGTCAATCCATATGGCAGATGGCTGACTGACTGCAGGTTGATGGAACGTGTGGGGTTTTTCATCTTTTTTCCATGGAGACAGTCCTATATTGGAACAGTAGTTATCTTTCTCATTATCTGAATAAAACATGAAAGAGGGCTTTTTATTCAAGTCAAATTTCTGCAAATTTCTGTTGACAACCCCATACCAGTCTTTCCTAACCCTTTCAGCACAGGTGTCCTCAATGTCCAAGTAGCAGAACCAAACTTTGCTATTTTTTTCTTACCATGAGAAAGGTAGCGGGCAGAAGATCAGAAAAGTTATCAGACATGGCTGACTAAACAGGAATTGGGCTATTGATGTGAAGAGGGGATCACCCATTCAAGAAACAAAAATGACCTACATTTTCAATAGCCTCATTTACACTGTGTTCATTGCAGGTCACTCTAGCTATTCACTACAGTTACCACAGAGCTGTAGAGTAATAGAAGGACAGAGATTTACACATATATTGTGAGGAAAAGGAACTTACCATAACCAGGGAATGAAATAAATGTTGGTTGAACAATACCTTTAGACTCTCTCGCAATCAGAGCCCCGCATGCACATTTACAAATATATTCTATTGCTTGCAAGAGATCAAGAACAATACATATCAAAAGTATGCAGTGAACACTTTGTATGTATCAGGGAATGTATGTTCACAATCACAAACAGACCCTAAAGTATGAAATTCTTCATCAAGTACCCCTCCTTATATGGGCAGGCGCTTGGGTTCCCTGATATCCAATCGGATTGTTTCCTGTGGATCCTTGGTCTATACCTCCCAGGAGGTAATATCCGGTAGGCTTGGGGATCCTGTCATCCTACCCTGACTCCGTCCCCAAGTTCTAGAGTGGGAAGGTCAAAATGGTATGAGCACCATGCTGTATCAGACACCAGTCTCCAGCAGTAAAGGGATGCAACTGATTGTGATTGATTACGTACATATAATAATTGACATGTGTTGGGATCGCGTCACTTTAAAATGTAATGGTCTTTTTAAGTACAAGGGTCTGAGATGAGAACATTTTTCTTTTAAGTGCAAGTGTAGGACCCCCTGGAACCCAAGATGTCTCTTTAAAATAGCTCATATCAGCACTCATTCCTCTGTAAGCGCATGTGTAACAGAGATATGACATTTTATAAGCCAAGTTGCGCTTAAATAGGCCATTGCGGCATATTCTCATTTCCATTATTATTATATCACTGAATGTTCATGATCTGAGGTTTAGCCCTTGAAATAACACATTTTTGTTTCAGGGCAAAATACCCTTTCGCCATTGCATCAGTGCAGTATTGGTGACTAAGTGTTTAGTGCTTGCTCATCTAGTGGATATAACATAATAAACATGTAACAGATTTACCTTTCATTTTTACCTACCTTATGTATGTCTCTTCCTCCACCATGTTCATATCTAACCTCTATACACTGATTCAACATAGAATCATCCACAACTATGACAGCTGCATCTCCCTGTATCCTCCCACCATCTTCAGCCCTGCTATGTTTGCTGACAGGTGATTCCAGGCGCAGTGTCTGCACTATATTGAACAGCTTACTGTGCTGTGGGGCTATCTATTGGACATGTCCTACAGCTGTCAGAATGCCAGAGCACCAACCCAAAACACATCATCCTGCTACCAATATGCCTGCCTCAGGCAACTCACTACCACTGCTCTAGAGGGAGCACTGGGAGATATTGGTTGGTATGTTTATCTGTATCACAACACTTGGAGGAGACCGGAAGTGTGATTTTGGGATGACAGGGTCTACACCATGTACATATTTATATTCCTCCTACTTCTATACTATATCCAGGCTTTTTCTATGTGAGTAGTATAGTATGTATCGGAACGGGACTATAGTTAAGTACTGTTTATTACTCAATCGACATGCAGCCAATCAGAGGCCTCCATTTGGTCACGTGACCGGAAGTGACCTACTTAGGGGATTAGTGGTGACGTCACGTGACCTAGTTAGCCAATCAGAGGCCTCCATTTGGTCACGTGACCGGAAGTGACCTACTTAGGGGATTAGCGGTGCATTCTGGGTAACCCTGCAGCCAATCAGAGGCCTCCATTGGGTGACCGGAAGTGACCTACTTAGGGGATGGTGCATTCTGGGTAACCTACTGACCTACTTAGGGGACCGGAAGTGACGTCATATGACCTAATTTAGGATCACGTGATCGGAAGTGACCTGATGAGTCACGTGACCGGAAGTGACGTCACACGACTTAATGGCCAATCGGAAGCGACCTGATTGATCACGTGACCGGAAGAAGAAGAAGTTTTTTTTTTGTTTAGGATCCCGTGACTGGAAGCGACGTCGTCACATGAGTGACGCTTTAAGAGACTGCGCGACTTACTAGTAAAAGAAGCCGTATGATAATAAAAACACAACAATATTTTCTTTTAATTTTTTTTATTTTTTTTTTTTCAATCTTGATAAACACTCTATTTTTGAAAAGATGCACACGCTTATTTTTTTTTTTTTTTTTTTCATATCTCTAAAGGACTCGTTGTCACACCGTCAGAATGCACGCGACGCTTATAATACAAGTAGCGCACGCCGTCTTTCTCTATGGTGTAGGTGACCATTTTGTTTCGCACCACTTTGAAATTTCTATTTACAGCAATGAGAGTTTTTCGTTGGCGAAGAACATCCAAGAAGGCGTCTGGTTCCTGGGGGTTTTGTTTCTTCTGTACGCCTTTTGCACTCCATTTTTTGGATTTTCTTTCACCGGTGTCGCTGACTCGATCGTAGCAAATGTAAGTCTTAGGGTTGAGACTTAGGATCCCGTCACCTTCCCACTCCGCTTTCATGAGCCCCGAAGTTCTCAGATCGTGAAGGTACCGTCTCTCACAACATCCGCCGGGCGGCGCACACCATTCTCGCACTCTTTCCGTTTTTGTCTTCACGAAAAGCTCTAAGTGCTCGTCGCACACCGCTGTCGGAAGCCACTTTCGTTTCTCTCTGAAGTACGTCTCTCTCAGGCGAGGTTTCACTAGGTCATCCAACGTGGCACCGCTGAGAGCCATGTAAAGACTGTCGGTGTCCATTTGACAAAGGGCATAATCGCGCCGATCGACGAATCTATCCAAGAAGTCGTATGTGAACTCTAACATTTTCAACTTCGCGTACTGGTATACCATGAACCCTATCTGAATAGGGAGGTTGTTCTTGACCGTTTTCGGTTGTAGTTCGACTTCAAACAGATCGGAAGTCAACTCGGACGCCTTTTTGAAGCGCCACGAATTGGCCAATAGTTCGAACTTCCGACTGTCAGTGTATCTCACCGCCGTGTGTTTTTCTTTGTTGCAGATTGTTTTACCGTACGTAGCGTTTCCCATTAACTTGTAACAGTCTGACAGAATTTTCTCGTTCTCGTTCACGTCGCCACGTCTTCGCGCCGCCGTCACTTCGTCCGCGAAACCGGCAAAGGAGCGTTTAGGTAGGTATTCTACCACCAGCTGCACTTTGGTGACTATCAAACCGTGCTCTAAATACCACTTGAGAAGCGGCGTTCCCAAGAGAATATTTTTTCCGTGGTAACTCCCTATCAGACATCTCTGAGGCGTGCTCAACAGCTTTTCTTCCTGCGCAAAGTCTGACATGTGAGGGCCTATGTCCGATTTTGAAACGGTCGCGTTCTTGAAAACGGGGGTCATTTCTTCGAAGTACTCTCGTAGGTGAGGCGGCGTAGTGATGTCCACTTGAACTAAACCGAACATTTTCTCCTCTTTCACAGCGGAAAGGATGTCGCTCTCGCTCATCGCGTTTCGAGACACTTTCAAAGCGTCAACCTTCCAGCGTTGTTGGGAGGCCTTGACCCGCTCATCTCGACGCTTCATCTCTCGCCATTCGCACTCCCACACGACGACCAGCTTGTAACCTAACGCTTTCAAGTAAGCGCTTACTCTGGTCGTTCTGTCGCGTCTCTCCTCTCTCAGTGAAGCGCACTGATATCGGTGCGACGGTATGCACTCGTGAGCGTGGAACCAACACCCGTGAAACTGGAAAACCGTATTAGAGGCCGCGTGAAATCCGTCCACGCGAATTCTCCGACAGCCTACCGCCATCTCGCCGCCGTTCAGAGCGTGGCGCAGTTTCACGTCGCGGTCGTGCTCTACGAAGCGTAACCACTCCAAAGCGCTGTGAGAGTTTCTTTGCCTGATTTCGGGCTTGAACTCGGTCTCGGGCCGTCTCACCGCGTAATAGCCCGTGCAGTGCGCTTCGCTCATGCAGCGCAAGTACAGAGAGTTAGCGTCTAGTCCTAGGATGTGTTGGCACGGTCTCGCTTCTTCGCCGTACTTGTGCTCCCTTATCCGCGTGGTGCCCTTCTCGTGAAATCTATGGAAGATGATGGAAGGACCGCCGACTAGATTCTCTTTGATCAGAGCGTGGAGGACGGCGTCGAACTGGGGAAACGTTGTGAACGCGTCTTCTAGGTTTTGGAAGAGGAAGCGTAAAGTCAAACCGGCGAGAGAAACTCCGTCTTTCAACATGTCGATGCCGCGATCTTGGAAAAATTTAGCGTGATTTTTCAGAGCTTCTATGAAAGGTTTCACGTCTTTGTTGTTGTAGTGGATCAAGTAGTCTTCCATAGTTTGCATCTTCTCGTCGGACCAAACTTTCTGACATGCGGCGTAGTCGGATTCGGACATTTTGACGCCCGTCAGCTCGCTGTCGAAAGCCGATCTCGGCGGCAGCGTTCTGTTTGCCAGTTTCCTGGTAGACGTCATCCATTCGTAAGGAAAGTGACCTTTCTCTTCGTTCCTGGTGAAAGCTCGCAAATAGGTCACGTAGTTGTAACCGGGTGCCAAATAGTTGACTACGTCCAAGAAAACCGTGTGCTGTGTGTAAACCGCCAAGTATTGATTGCTTCTCTTTATGACGCTGAATTCTTGGTTTCTTCGGTCTCCGGAGGCGAAGAACGAGTGAAGGCGTATTTTGATCAGGTTCAAGTCGTAACGCCCCGAGTTGAAGCCCACCACTGGAGCTTGACGGATGTATCTCAGAAGACGCTTCTTCAGTTGAACTAACGGGTGTCTGGTCTGAGCCGCAGCGAAGCCGCCTGGAGAAGGGGTGGTGAACGTCGCCTCCTCCAGCAGGAGAGCTTCACCTATCGCCGCATCTAACTTCGCTAACGTCGGTCGGTAAAGTTCTAGCACAGCTTCCCCGATCGCTTTGGCGTTCTCGTTTATGTGATTTAAAACTCGGTCCAACAAGGGGTCGGAATCTGCGTCGGACGCTCTGACGAAGCAGACGGGCCCCTCCCACCCCGGAAAGTCGGATGCGACGCTAGCCGACAAAGGGACGTGATCCCACAGCAGGGACACGTGCTCCGTCGACGGTTCTTTGCACGGTCTGAAGAAAGCCTCGAAATGGAAGGCGATCTTGTAAGGGTAGATTCCGGAATGTCCGTCGGGGGGAAAAATGGAGAAGTCTGCTAGCGCTTCGAAAATCGTTCTCGAATTTTGGTAGATGCCACCTACGTAGCGCAACTTGACTTGTCGGCAAGAGGAAAGCTGGTTCCTGTGTCTCTTCAGCAAGAACTCGGTGGTGAACGCCGCCTTACACTTGCAACATTCGTATATGCCCGCGTACGCGTTGAAGTCCGTGACGAGAGAGACGTGCAAACCGCCTTTCGCCGTCAGGTGTAGGTTGACTTTACCTCGGGCGGCCACAGTTCTGGAAGGCGGTCTGATCAGAGTAACGCGTCTTCTCAACTTCCGCCCCGGCACTTGACGCGACGCGGTGTAAACCGCTATTTGTACGTCAAACAAGTTCTCTAACGCGGGTAAGTCGCGGATGTTCAGACTCGGAAAGGATTCAGGTGTGGCAGCGGGACAGAACTGACGTAACAAATCTGAAGCGCGCTTGCTGGTGTTGTATAAGTGAAAGGAAATGCAGCGGAAGATGCAGAGGTTGTCCTTGTTGGGAAAATCTAACACGCCGCTTCTCTTTCCAACTCGACCGGCCTGAGTGATCCTACCGCCTATGGGGAATTCCCCCGGTCCCATGTAAACGCAGATGTTCAAATTGGTAGGAAAAAGAACGTGCCACTTGGTGTCAGCGTCGCAAAGTTTCCGTACCTCCTCGCAAGCGACGGTGTTTTGCATCTTTGAGAGGAGCTCTTCCAAAGTTTCTGAATTAGTTACAGTAGGGAGCGGTTGTATGAGAGTTGCGTTGTTCTGGGAGGCGTGGAAGTAGCGCAGTTTGCTCTTGTCTTCTCTGTGTTGTAACAGTAAGCCTACCGAGAAACCCACTTTGTATCTGAATCTTTGTGTCAAGTGAATGCGACGCATAGTATCTACAGCGTCACTCAACTCGCCGGTTGGTAGCCTGAAGTTTGTTACACTCACGCGAGTCCCGTGCATCCTGACGCCCGTTTGTATCGCAGGCCAATTCGCCGTGAACGTTTCCTCCCCGTTCGGTACAGCACATATGCGCGGAGGGACAGTCACCCCGTCCAGAGATTCGCGTCGACAAGCGCTCTTTCGGCAATCCCCTTCGCCGCATAGAGGGCAAAACTTAGCTACTACTCTACAATTTTCTACGTGTCTCTCGTGGTTGTACGCTCTTTTAAACATTTTGAAACACTTTTCGCATACGTACTGTGTCATGTTTTTTTTCACTCGGTTACCAACTACTTAGCCGTCTAACTATCTATCTATCTATCTAGCCATCTATCAATCTGTCGTCTATGTAACTATCTTTCTGTCTGCTGTCTGTGTATCCGTCTGTCTGTCTGTCTGTCTGTCTGTCTCATACAGCGTACGTCAATCGCTGTGTGTGTGTGTGCGCGCGCGTGAGCGTTGAGCGTCTCTCATTCCGAATCTATGCCGAGATATTTCAGAATGATCTCTGTTTTGTCATCCAACTCTTTGAGCGCTCTGGCGGACAGCGTCACCCCCTGCTGTGTGGGTTTTTTGTCAGGACCTTCGTACTTGCGCACGTGGACGAGGTTCTTACCGCTGTAGTAGCTCACAGCTGCGTACACTTCGCCCGCCTCATCCAGCACTGCGAACCAGGGGGTGTGATTAGGTTTTCCTTGCGCGGCCGCTGTGTCGCGTATGCGCACCACTGCGCGGATATCGGCGATGCGTGCTATGAGCTCGCGCAGCGCGTCGGCCGTGAAGTGCACTCGCTTGCTTCTGGTCAGAGACGCCTCTTTCACCTGGCCGTCTTTTGTGTAGCGCGGCCTCCTAGACAGTCTAGCCACGTCCTCCCAGATCTCCAGCGTCAAAGCTCCGTCTAAGCAGAACTCTAACCCGAGTGTTTTCTCTGCTTCTTCTCGTCCATCTCCTTCTTTTTCTCTTCTTAGTGGGCCTTGTTGTTCTGGAACTCACCTTAGAACGTTTCACACCCGCAGGATGAGTAACACCATCAGCGTGAGCTGAATCAGCAGCAGAACCGATAGCAGGAGCAGCGTCAGCGCTGGTGGTATCGGAGGTCTCGTTGTTGGAACAGCGCAGCCACACGCCGTCCGTGCTGTGTGTAGCGGTAGAAGATGAAGCGCCGCCGCCGCCCTCGTAAGGTGGCGGTGAGGGCAGTCGCCACGGACCGGACGGGGGGGCGCTAGCAGTGGAGGAAGTGAGGTCGAAAGGTCGAAGAGGGAAGCCGAAAAACGTACCGCTCACCCCTTGCCCTTCGGGTTCTTCGTACGCCTCGTCGTCAGCGTCGTTCTCTGTCTCACCCTGTTGCTGCTCCTCCTCCTCCTCTTCTTCTCGGTTCAGGGGCTGAGTGTTCGAATAGCTGTAACTCTCAGCGCGAGCGGCGTCGAGGGCGTCCGTCGATGTAGTGGTGGAGGAGAGGGGCTGTGCAACGTGCGGCAGGTCATCAAAGTCATCAACAGTAGTGGGGAGGTAAAAACCCGGTTGCCAGTACTGCGCTGTGCCAGGAGCGTTGTCGTCAGTAGTAGTAGCAGTAGCAGCAAGTGCAGCAGAAGCAGCCGCAGCAGGCGCAGCCGCAGCAGACGCAACAGTAGCAGGCGCAGCAGCAGCCTCAGCAGGCGCAGCCGTAGCAAGCGCAGCAGTAGCAGGCGCAGCAGCAGCAGCAGCAGCAGCAGCAGCGGCAGGCGGGACGGCGGTAGCAGCGGCAGCGCGCTTAGCAGCAACGTGTACCGTCGCGAGTGTAACAACGTCGCTAGCACGACGACTGCTACCAGTAGTACTACTAGTACTACTACCACTACTACTACTACTGCTACTACTAGTGCTACTGCTACTACTACTACTACTACTACTGCCGCGAGCGCTCGCTACAGCAGGAGGGTGATAAGACCAACCGGCTGCGGCGGTAGTCTCATGTTCAGTAGCAAGAGCAGGCACTGACGCTAAACGAACGCTGTTCCGCGTAGTCTTCTTGTTCTTGAACGCCGCTAGCTGTTGTCTTTTGCTCATGGTGGTGACTGTAGAGAGCAGCAAAAAAGAATGAGTGAGTGAATGGAGGTTTCCAAGCCCCTTATATACGCCTTCTCGCTTCTAGAGCTAAGCTACTTACCGACCCTGTTCAGCTGCCGCCGGCTGGCCGGCGGCCATTCACAAAGAGAAACAAAAAGACATAAGGCATGACGTTTTCAGCTGGATCCCTTTCCCCCCCCCTCTTTTGAGAGATCGACTGTGATGATGAGCTAAGCCGCTTACCACCCTGTTCAGCAATTCAACGCGCATTAGCTGTATAAAGGGTTAAGCGGTTGCTGCCTGCCGTCGACTGACCGGCGGCGGCCATTCACAAAGACATAAGGTATGACGTTTTCAGCTGGATCCCTTTTTGAGGGATCCACTGTGGTGAGCTAAGCCGCTTACCACCCTGTTCAGCCATTCAGCGCGCGTTAGCTGTATAAAGGATTAACGGTAACGGTGATGAGCTTACAGTGTGTATACAAAAAAAAACTACAGGAGGCGTGTGGCGTGAAGCAGGACCCCCCTAAGACGAACGTGCCTGTCTGTGAGTAGAGACGTGTGCATGTGGTGAGCGACTTAAGTGTAAGACAAAAATCGCCACCTCCTGCCGTGGTGAGTAGACCGGGCCGGCCAGGCGGGCGGGCGGCCGGCTAGTTCAATAGGGAGGGGTGACAGCTGCCTAAGGCTGTGCATGAAAAAAAATCCGATTTTCACCTGACCTCTGACGTTTGTTACAATGAATGTCAGAGGGAGGGAGACGTCCTCGGGTAGGGGGTAGGAGGTATTAAGGCTATGAGTGAGGAAAAAACACCGTTTTCAGCTGGTCTCCACGGATAGCGATGCCACACCCCCTCGTCATCTAAGCTCTTAAGGAGCGGAGCGGCTGAAAAAGCGTCATGCGGACAGGGTGCTAGACAGCTGGAGCGCTGTTGGAAATGGGATTAAACTCCCTCTGTATAAAAAGCTCTCATTTCTGTTGGAAAAAAAACATATCACCTCTGACCCCAGTAACGGCTACTACCACCACCACCGCCACCACCACCACCGCCGCCACCGCCGCCGCCGCCGCCGCCGCCGCTGCCGCCGCCGCCAAGACGAGACGAGATGGCTCAAGCTATTCCACTTTCAAGCTCGCCTTCACCGCCCGGTGCGCCTGAAAAAAAGTTAATGCGGCTTGACGACGTGAGACGCGGCGCGAGGCAGCAGACCGATGATGGGGAGACCCGACAGGTAGGACAGCGGCGGTTAGCCTATAGCGACGCCTTGCTTCGTCAACTAGGTAAAGAGTTGAGCGGCTGTTGGAGAGAGTTGGGCAGTAGCTTAAAAGTCAGCGCCGCCCGTATGGATGCTCTAGTAGAGCGCAGTGTCAAGACACCGGAGGAGCTGTGTACGGCGATGTTCCGAGTGTGGTGGGGTGAAACCCCGCATCGTCATAGATGGGGCGAGCTCGGTCGCGTCTTCACCCGCATAAGACGCATGGAACTGTTGGCTCAGTGGATGGCCCTTCTCCACAGACAGGGGTTGGATTTCGAAAACCCCGACTCGCGCGCGATGCACAAGCACTTGGGCACCCTCGGCAGACGTCTGGGTAGCAGGTGGAAAGAGGTGGGGGACCATTTAAAATTGTCGCCTGAGAGGTTAGATAAGATCGCTGAAGAATGCGAATACGGAGGAAGTCCCGCTGAGTGGGCCTTCCGAGTGTTGAAAATGTGGCAAGATGAAGCTGACGGCGCCGGCGGTACGCCTTTTGAACTCCTTCGAGTGTTGACTGAGGACATGGGAAAGTTTGGCCTCGGCATCGCGATATTACTTGACTTCATCAAGCAAGAAACAACGAGAACGACGGACATGTGAATTGTTGTGTTTTATTTTCATACGTCTTCTTTATTAGTAAGTAAAAAAAAAAAATATCATAACAATTAAGACGCGCGATCTCTTAAAGTGTCACTTCCTCCAGTCGCAGCTGATCGCCTCATCGCAGCACGTGATAAACAAAAAAAAAACGAAGAGACACCAAGCAAGAAACAACGAGAACGACGGACATGTGAATTGTTGTGTTTTATTTTCATACGTCTTCTTTATTAGTAAGTAAAAAAAAAAAATATCATAACAATTAAGACGCGCGATCTCTTAAAGTGTCACTTCCTCCAGTCGCAGCTGATCGCCTCATCGCAGCACGTGATAAACAAAAAAAAAACGAAGAGACACGCTTCTTCCTCTCGAGAGGAAGAAGCGTGTCTCTCGATTGAAATCTTTTTCTTTTCTTTTTTTCTTAAAAGAGACAAACGCCCCTTAGAGTGCTCCCCCACCCCCCTAGAGTGCCCCCCTCCCCCCTCCCCCCCTCCCCCCCACCACTCGCCCCATGCATCCTAAAAGCGCCCCCCTCCCCATGCATCTTAAAGAAGCCCCCCTCCCCCCCTCCCCTCCCCTCCCCCCCCCCCCCTTATACACTCTAAAGAACGCTTCTACCTAGTTCAATAAGTCACTTCCAGTCGCTCGTAAAACAATAAAAAATGAAAAAAAATGAAAAAAAAACTTATATCGTAGTGTTTTTTATTAGTTTACCGAAAAAAAATAAGAGACTCGCCTCCTCCTCCAAAAAAAAAAGATATCACATTTTAAAGCCCGTGACCCCTTAAAGACGCTCATCTCTTCATTAAGTCGCGTGACGTCACTTCTTCTTCTTCTTCTTCTTCTTCTTCTTCTTCTTCTTCTTCTTCCTCCGGTCACGTGATCAATCAGGTCACTTCCGGTCACGTGATCCTCAATGAGGTCACTTCCGGTTGGCCATTAGGTCATGTGACGTCACTTCCGGTCCCCTAAGTAGGTCAGTAGGTTACCCAGAATGCACCATCCCCTAAGTAGGTCACTTCCGGTCACCCAATGGAGGCCTCTGATTGGCTTCAGGGTTACCCAGAATGCACCGCTAATCCCCTAAGTAGGTCACTTCCGGTCACGTGACCAAATGGAGGCCTCTGATTGGCTAACTAGGTCACGTGACGTCACCACTAATCCCCTAAGTAGGTCACTTCCGGTCACGTGACCAAATGGAGGCCTCTGATTGGCTGCATGTCGATTGAGTAATAAACAGTACTTAACTATAGTCCCGTTCCGATACATACTATACTACTTATGTGGCTTGACTGTACTGATATTGCTCCTCTCATGTTATTGGATTTTAATTGATTGCATATCCCCACTTAAGGTGACTATTACAGCAGCCAGGAGGTAGCTAAGGGTTGCGCTATGTGAACAATATGCAAATATGGTATGGAATATCTGAAGGGTGCCAAGTAAGAGTTATCCGTCTCAATAATGACTAAACAGATCTGCTGCATTGTAACATTATTGCCTGATGTTTAATACAATTTCATTCATAAATAGCAATCTGGCTACTTCTATATTGCGGTAGGTCTGTTTAAACACATATTTTCATCTAATTGATACTTGAATCATGGTTATTACATATGAAGGATCAGAGAAGTACTGAAACCATTATCTATAGTTATTTTTTTTCTGCCCCTCAATGCCCCCCCCCCCCATTTCCACCCAGTGGGATGCATTGGGCCTGGAGGCATGCTGTGAATAGAACCTAGTTTACCAAACCAGATTAGCCTCCTTTGTTCTACATAAACTACAAAGACACCGAGTCATTCAGGTTCCTATGCCGCAGGTTATGTGAACAGAAGCCAATACGATGGATGAATAACCCTAGAATCCCTCTCAGCAGCTCACATTGAAACTGTGATCGTTGAGTACAACTCACTGCTTCTTGAAAAAGTGATTAGCCTCCAAGGATTATTTTGTAGTGTAAGCAGGGATTCAATTTGTTATCCAATCATGTTATAATTGCCGTTTTGGTTAGAGGTTGTGACTATGAGCTTTGCCTGATTGAATTAAATATCAACTGATACTGCGTATTTTTTGTTCAATAAAACTATTGAAACAGTTGCCCCCTGTGGCTGAGTTATCAAAAGTAACAAGAATTGCGGTTGTTGCCGCGTAAAAAAATGCCTCAGGCATTTTTATACGCGGCAACAACCGCAATTCTTGCATTTGAAGGAACATAATGTCTACATGGTTGGTATATTTGTAGGGTACCCATTCAAGACACCATATAAACAGGGCGGGAGGATGATGTAACTGACGGATGTGACACAACAGGGGAAAACATGCCATTACAGGGTTTTAGTGTAATATACAGCCACTAGTTGGCCACCAGTGCAGCAGCACTAATAGAACCATTGAATTCCTTGGGTCCATGTTAGGGGGTGTAGGTACAATTATAATCAACCTCAGGAGCATGGAAATGTGCGTTGCTAGGCAGATAAACAATTAGAATAGCTGTTGCTAGGCAACCAGCTGTCTCAGCAACAAAATAATAGAACCATTGAATTCCTTGGGTCCATGTTAGGGGGGGTAGGTACAATTATAATCAACCTCAGGAGAATCAAAATGTGCGTTGCTAGGCAGATAAACAATGAGAATAGCTGTTGCTAGGCAATCGGCCGTCTTAGCAACAAAATAATAGAACCATTGAATTCCTTGGGTTCATGTTAGGGGGGGTAGGTAGGATTATAATCAACCTCAGGAGCAAGGAAATGGGTGTTGCTAGGCAGATAAACAATTAGAATAGCTGTTGCTAGGCAACCCGCTGTCTTAGCAACAAAATAATAGAACCATTGAATTCCTTGCGTCCATGTTAGGGGGGGTAGGTACAATTATAATCAACCTCAGGAGCATGGAAATGTGTGTTGCTAGGCAGATAAACAATTAGAATAGCTGTTGCTAGGCAACCAGCTGTCTCAGCAACAAAATAATAGAACCATTGAATTCCTTGGGTCCATGTTAGGGGGGGTAGGTACAATTATTATCAACCTCAGGAGCATCGAAATGTGCGTTGCTAGGCAGATAAACAATTAGAATAGCTGTTGCTAGGCAATCGGCCGTCTTAGCAACAAAATAATGAGACCATTGAATTCCTTGGGTCCATGTTAGGGGGGGTAGGTACAATTATAATCAACCTCAGGAGCATCGAAATGTGCGTTGCTAGGCAGATAAACAATTAGAATAGCTGTTGCTAGGCAACCAGCTGTCTTAGCAACAAACCAATAGAACCATTGAATTCCTTAGGTCCATGTTAGGGGGTATAGGTATGCTTATGATCAACCTCAGGATCGAAGGATGATTAATATTAATTTTATCATTATATGTATAAATTTGTGTTGTGACACCTTAAAACAAAATGGCGGCACCCCTTAAAACAAAATGGCGGCACCCGTACTGACTTCCTGTCAAATGAAAACAATATAATGCCTCAACCTGGTAGTTCGCAACCTCACCACCAGGGCCCCTCCGGGGCCTTTCGGCCTTAAAAAACCTGATTGTTGAAATCAATAAATTAGCATAATATAGTTGAGTCTTGATATGCATTCCCGCTGTTCTGAGAGTTTTTAACCTATTCCTAATCTGAAAAATTACTTATCTGTGTTGGCACTTGTGATTTTAACACCTGTAGAGGTTGAGAAAGTGGCTACATTTTGAATTGATTTAAGCTGTTCCGACGAATTCAAAAATATTCAGAAACAGTGCTTGTCTTAAATGAGGGATATTTGTTTCTGATAGTACCACTATCTATTGTAAAGCTTCCCAATTAAAATGATATGCAAAGATCAAATTTAAAAAATAGATACGAATAGTGGGGGGAGGAGGAAGAGTGTGTGAAAGCAGTAGCGGGCACAGAGGCTAGCTGGGAAGAAAACAGGCAGTGAAGCTGTGCAGAAAATACAAAAGGAAGGATGTTATCATGCTGAAAGCGAGGCATAGGTCAGCAGTAGGTACAAACCAGATCTCAGCTATAGACTATCAACAACGTTGGCATCTATTGAAAAACGCTAATAATGCATGCGATATACTTGCGACAGACAACTAAAAATCTAATCTGAAAAGAAGATAAAGCATGTAAAGTGCTCCTTTAAACATCCTTGATAAGCTCAAGTGCAAACATAGATGCAGTGCTAGGCAATTAAACATGGGTATAGAGAGAAGCATAGAAAGAGAAAAGCACCATCAAAATTAGCACCCCTTCCTCCCCCTCCCCTCATTCCTCACCTCATTAAGGCTGGAAATGGAAATATTGCATTGACATCAAAGTCTCCTCCACATAATCTTTCTTTTCCCCACTTTATTATGGAGCCGAGGCTCTGTGAGATTCTCCAATATCCACACCAACCTCCACCCAGCCCCACTACAAGATCTGATTGTATTCAAGCACATCCAATTTTTTCAACAATCTGAAAGTGGCTCCATATTGTCTAAAGTCTGCAACTCCACAGGGGGTTGGGCTATTGACAGGGATCTCTAGGGAGGCATCCCATATGCATACAGTATGATATAACAAATGTCAATGTGGAAATGAAATTAGCAGAGAGAGTTCCTTGATGAATGCATAAATTCACAAAACTTCGTAAAGCATTGCATGCATATCATTATCGGAAATACTGAATGCTGGCAGTTTCGTCTGCCAGACACCATCTCACCCAGATACTTCCCTAACTCTCTTGTGCTCTCACCCTCCCAGTCTGCAACCTGACCTCCCCGGTTTGTCTGCATGTTTTGCCATCACAGTACAGGCTTTAGCAAAGAAAAGTATTGTATTCCTCACTGACATATAACCTTGCCTCTTGATCGGGGAGCTACCTTTGTTTACATCAACACTTCATAGACAATATACGTGCCTACATCATTCATTTACTAGACACTTTGTAATTGATAGCCCTCCCCCTTCCAGTGTAGGAGGAATCAAATGAGACTACCACCCCTAGTATATGTAGGGAGGTAAATGACACCCCCGGCTCTGATGACTGCCCCTGTTGTGTCCTGGGCCTGTAATTGAGGCGGGTGTGGATGGGACCTGATCCATCTCCCACTGTCTGAGGCTGGGGCTCACAGACACACACATCCATCAGTGGCTGAAGGCTGGCAGCAACATGTCCCCCTCATTGGGGCGGCTCCATTAAACGCCTGGTTTGTATGCTGATGAAGCAATCTCGGTGCTCACTGTAGACTTGCTGTAAACTCTTGATGAAATGATAGATTTGAAATATACTCTCTTTGCCGCCCCACCCCCACCCCCCCAAGAAGGCCTGCATTTCTTCTGCCCCCTTCCCTCATCATTGGAATATATTGGTTCTACATTCCCCTACCCCCCACATCATCAAATCAACCAGTGCAATGAAGAAAAAGGTTAGATAAGTAGATTGATAAAGTGTCAGTGGTAAGTCTACTTTCATCACTATTTGATGCATCACAGATTCTGCTAATATAGATAAAGATGATTCCTGTTTCATGAGTTCCCCCTTAAATAACGTCCGAATAATCTAATTTAATGTTTCACATGTTGGCAATACATTTCTTGCCAAAACCTGTACTGTGATAGCAAAATAGGCAATTTATAAGGGGAATTTAATCAATGATCCTCTTGGAGTTCAAATTCCTTTTAATTCTATGAAATGCCAAAGCAAAAGGGCAACCATTTAAATGATACTAAGAAAGATAAGAAAAGATCAAACCTGGTTGACCATTTTTTTGCTCTGTGAGGAAGGGTGTATATATCTACTAAATTCTGGTTCAAATGCTTCATGAAGTTCTGTGGATTCATGTATTCATGTACTCTCCCAGCTAATTTCATTTCCACATTGGTATTCATCATGTAAAACTGTATGCATATGTCTGCATCTCTGGAAAGACCCACAAATAAGTTGTCACATTTAAAACAATTGAGATAAAAAGCCACTCTTAATCCTTTCTTTAAAGAAGCATCATATTCAACGTAAGCTGAGGAGGATGATCCAAATATTGTACAGCTATGTGTATTGGCTTGTGTTTGCATAACCTGTGGCGTGGGAAGCTGAATGACTCGGTGTCTTTGTAGTTTATGTAAAACAAAGGAGGCTAATCTGGTTTGGTTCACTCAGAGCATGCCTCCAGGCTCACCTCATCCCACAAAATCTCAATTATGTATCAATGCTCTCAGTATATCCCTAACTCTATAGATAAATACAATTTCCTTAATTCCTTAAATTATTTGCTACAACAAACCTACCCCATTATACATGTACTCAGACTACTATACACATCCCCAATCATCCTACAGAATTGAGAAGAAGCTAAAGAAAGATGATAAGTTGTGAATTATCCAGCAAAACCATGCTGCAACTTTGTTAACACTTTAAGGCTGACATAACGCTTTAATGTATCATACCCTTTGTTGTCATGATGCATGAATGTAGCCCTGTGGAGTGAATTTTCAGTGCTACATTTAAACATCATGCCAGCCTTACAGAGTCATCATGATGCAACAATACAGTAGTGGTTAGTTACTAACAAGGGATGCATTGGTGCATCGTGAATGTCAAATGTCGTATTTCAGGGGTTAAGATGAGATACTGACAAACTGGCATATTGCATGCATGATGCACACATGGCGGAATTCACTGCTACCTGCTAACTACTATAAAAGTCCTCTATGGCTGAGATTTGCATTCAATTCTAAGCGGGAAACATTTTTTATCTTCCTACCAAACCTTTATTGGCTTGCATTACTTGAGTGACAGTACAAACGCAATATCTAAGGTAGAGTCAAAACCATTTTAACATCCCCAGTATAGTATTGAACTAGATAGAATATCAATCTAAATCTACTCAGGATATGTACACCACTGCTTTCCTCATACCCATATGTCTTATCTCCTAAAAGCTGTGATACAGATAAACATACCAGGCAGAATCTCCCAGTGGTGCTTCACTAGCATTGGGTGTGAGTATTGTAAGGCAGGGGGGAGGTCGTGGCAGGCATGAGGGGTTTGGGGTACGTTGACAGCTGTAGGACATGTTCAATAGATAGCACAGCACAATAAGCTGTTCAATATAGTGTAGAGGCAGATCGTGGAATCACCTGTCAGCGGACCTGGCAGATAGTGAACTGAAGACAGGATATGGGGAATGGTAGAAGTTGTTGTCATTGAAGCATATATATCTGTTCCCAAAATTTACCACATATTATTAAAGTTACCATGTCAGCTAATGTTAGGTGATTTTCCCGTTTTACGTAGATTACATGATCCACATAGTTGCATGCAGGTATGGAAAGTTGGCAGGCTCTCACTTATAAGCATAATAAAACTACAATATATTGTCACAAATGATAACTGTTCAGCTCTCAGAAATCAAGACCTGTAATGGGTGTGCTGTATAACCGTTGAATTTAGTCTACAATCACAACACAACAACCTGTATACAACCGCTACTTTCGGTCTATTCCTCCCTGCAAATTACAAAAAGGAGAACATTGATACCACAAGGAAAATGGTTAAAGAAAGCAACTGCAATGTTATTTTATAACCTAACTTTAGGGCATTTTAACTGATAATGTATCTTTAAAGAAGGACATTCTACCAGATAGAGTCAAAGTGTAAAGGAGCACAACTTTGGGTGGAGAGGGTTGGTGATAAATCAGCTTTCACTAATCAGGTTTCCCATTTTGGCATGAACACTAAACGAAGGAAATAAGGATCGAAATAAGAAATGCAACTTGTATGAAAGGAGGAAGGGATAACCCTAGTTAGATGTGAGATGACCTTATCTTTGCCTTATACCAGTGTATTCAGTGGCTTTCATATCCTGTCGATTTACAAAGCCTTCCCCTTAACCGTCCCCAACTCTAGTGATCATTCCCTGGGATCTGCTACTGCCATAAGAGGTCTTAGCCATACATCATCCCTTGACCTGACACACTCTGATCCGACTAATTAATAATGTGCCAATATTTTACATCCTATTCTATTTTGCCAATAACAGGTAATGAAAGAAAATGTTATTTGCCTACTTCAAAATGGTTTTCTGTCTATCGTTTTCCGTCAGACCACATTGTACTCTATTATGGGGTCTGTAATATGACACCACTAGTATATATGTGTTGACATTTTTTAAATATAAGTAAAATGTTATAGTGTATTTGTAGATGAGGTACAAATGTGCCTCAGAAGGCAACACCCCAAGGCATCATTATTTTGGAAATTAAATTGAATACCAAGACCTCATTTGATCGTGATATTATCATTGGAAATTGTATAGCTTTGCTCAATACTTATCCCCCATCCCAGTTGCCTAATGTAACAGCAGCCAAACAAATTACTCAATTGATGTCCATATGAGTAATTAGTCTTTGATGATAAGATCTATTCAATACAATCTGATGTCCGATGTACTCTTGATATCCAAAGTAAACTGTACATACAATAAAATAAACACTGACTTGAGTTCATGATTCTGTCTCAGTTTCTCTGTTTGTCAATATCTACATGTCTCACACATTTTCACTGTTCACCCAACCATCCTTATCTCCCACATCAGCCCATCCCCCAGAGGGTAACCCGAGCAGACACCTCCACCATCTCTGATGGGCTTTGTGGTCTTCTGCTTGCCAGGTTTCTTTTGTCAAAGACAAATAAAAAATGGAAAAAACCAACATTAAGTTTCCGGTTGGCTTGTCCATTAAAGAGGGAGAGGTTAAAAACGTCTAGAGGATGCCAGGGAGGCTGACAGGGAGGTGGGGCGCGAGGAGGGTGGCAGGGGAGTTTGCTGGGAGAGGTAGGGTATGTGGAGTCACGTTTTGTCCACAGGCCACAAAGTGTCCAAAGGTCAAGGAAAGACACAAGTTGGTGCTGTTAAAATGTATTGTGTTTTCACTTGGAGTATAATTTCTTTGCTCCATAGATGTGTTCACCATACAGGCAACTTTAGGACCAACCTAGATAAGAAATATCAGTTATGGTTTATTATGGTTTAATTGTAGGCTACATATTATTCTATTATGTACTATGTATCACCAAGCTGGGAGATTCAGTCATCTAATTATATCTCTGTTAATGAACTTACTAGAACTAATAATGAACCTTGCAAATTTGTTTCTGAAGAAATTAATTAAGTTTCTACAAAGTGTTTGATTATGGGCATGGTGTTGACTTGGGGTTGGGTAGTGAAAAAGTCTTGGGGTCCTGACAGTTCACTAACAGTCATGCTATGAACAGCTCTTTATAAAAAAAGAATGCCTCCATTACAGAAATATCCTCAATTATTTCAGAACCTTTTGTACTAGATGTCAGGGAGTTATCAAATGTTCTTATTGACCTATTTATGTTAAAGGGACATGAAAATGTGAATTGCTGGCAAAGGGCTTGAGATTGAATGACAACAAGGCCACACACATCAATAGATTAGTTATTTAACGCTTTGACACAAACATGTCATCCATAAATGGTTTAAAAATAGTTATGATCATTTTTAACTGCATAACATCAATAAATAATTCATATATACATTGTAGATGACAAAAAAATAGTACTAGTCGGTAATGGGATAATATGCAGTAGACTTTATGAGATGAAGATTGCTGATTGGTGAAAAAAGAAAATGCATAACCTGCATAGTACTATGATCTTTATTGTTTCAGTGCAGAGACATCCATGATACATTTTTTTCTGTGAGAGAGCTACTTTATTTCTAATAAGGGTAAATGTACTAATTTTGACCGGAAATTATATCCATGTTTGAAAGGTCTGTAAACATTTCCCTTGCAGAGAATCTCAATCCCTGATTACGAATGATACCAAAGAAAACAAAGCTCTGTATTAAATTGAACATGCTGAGATGGCTCTTGTTTGAAAAAAAATTACTGAGTTAAATGGAAATGGAAGGAAGACTTAAAAAGTGTGTGATTATGAAAATCGCCCTTGCCTGACGAGAAACTCAGCACCGCTCATGTATACAAAACACCCTCACCATGTCCCATGTGTAATCAAATCGCTCTTGTTCTTTTTTGATTGATTTGCCGTTGGTTTTATGCTCTTCTCTTGTAGAATGAAATTAACAATTCTTTTCAGTGGAGTCAGACCATGTTACCAATACATGGAAATGGGTTCCGGAATAATACCCTGAGGGCTCACGCCATTGGCATGTAAAAAACCATTGTATTTCTTTTCAGTTCTGTTGTATTCTGGAATGGAAAGAACAATACACGGTCCATGGAGAAACTAGTTTTATGCAAGCGGTTTTTACCCGTGGATGGTCAGACATGTTTGTTGTTATTTTTTTGCTGGTTCCTTTTGTTGTTGTTACTGTTGTGCTGCATCATGGGTAAAACTATTTATCATCTCCCATCAATATTGCAGACTACCTGTCCTTGTGAATGTCAGTTCTGAGTAATCCTTCTACACCTCCATCCCAAGCTATGTCACGATTATGATAACATAAACTAGTGATGTTGCCCTGTATTATCCAACATTAATATATATGCTGTGTCTGAAACCCTTTCTCTAGAGAGTAGCTCGACAGTGTTGTGGAGGTGCATTATACTGTTTTGAGGTGTATCAGGGTAAATGGTTACTCAAAGTCATTAAGATATATGCATTCATCAAGGAATTTCTTTATTCAACCAAGTTAATTTCATTCCCACATAACCATTCATTATGTAAGACAGTGTGAATATGGGATGCCTCTCTGGAGACACCCCTGTCAAAAGTCTATCCCCCTGTGGAGTTGTAGATTTTAGACAATATGGCTCCACTTTCAGATTATTGAAGAACGTTAAAATGTCCTTGAATATTATCAGATCTTGTGGTGGAACCCGGGGAAATGTACATAGATATATGAGAATCTCAAGGAGGATTGTCTCTATAATGAGGTGAGGAATGATAGGAAGGTGGAATTGTATACATTCATGTATCATAACGACATAAGGCATATGCAGCCCTTGAATGCTTAATAGGGTTTATTGTTTGAGAAAAAATACATTCTATCTATGTTACGAGAAGAGAAACATTCAGCACAACAGCAGCAACAATGAAAACAACATCAACAGACACAACACAATGTTTTTCAAGAGTACATTTTTCTGTATTCTACTCAACTCAGGCTACTCATCATGACTCTTCAAGTTGACAATGAACCGAACCAGCAAATCAACCAGAAAAGAACAAGAGCAGGTCGATTATACAATTGTCATGAGTATAAAAATCAATTTTTCCAAGCACCTGACAAAATTATTACCCTCATCAGAAAGTTATGTTTTTCACCAAGCATGTCACGCCCTTTTAACTGTCACAAAATGAATGTCAGCTGTCAATCCATATGGCAGATGGCTGACGGACTGCAGGTTGATGGAACGTGTGGGTTTTTTCAACCTTTTTTCATTGAGGCAGTCCTATATTGGAACAGTAATCTTTCTCATAATCTGAATAAAACAGTGATGAGAGCTGTTCCCTGCGGTTATATAAGTCACTACTGTCACCACAGAACTGTAGATTAATAGATGGAGAGAGATTCACACATTTTGTATGAGAAAAAGGAACTTACACTACAAACATGTGGTGTAGGTACACCAGTAGTATAGGGCGAGTCAGCAGGATACACATTTTTATCTAGGTCAGTAGGTCAGTAGGTCATTGCTAAGTAGGTCAATGATATCCATGAGTTTAAGTAGGTCACCATATGGACATGTTTGAACATGTAGCCTCATTAATTATTCACGTCACAATTTCAAAATGTTAATGATATGCATAACATGGATATTTGGCAAGTGACCAAAGTAAAAGCTCATTATGAATGCATTTAGGTCATCCTTTAGACATGTTTGAACATGTAGCCTCATGAATCATTCATGACACACTTAAGTTATGTAGGATACAGATTGATATGAAGTTAGGCTGGATAGAGCATTATATTTGGATTAGATTTGGATTACGTAGAATATATATTGTATTTGATATGATGTCACCATATGGTACAGTATTCAAATGAATAAGGGGTTGTATCTGTTTGGACATGCTTCAAATAGGTACATCTCAATATATATTTGGCTGCTTGTGTTTGAGACATGTCTGGACATGTTTCACATGAAAGAGACACTGCTGGCACCTATTTAGCCAATTCTCACATCTAATGTATGCCAATGGCACCTATCCAGACACATTTCTGGCATCTGTTTGGGCACTGTCACTTCAAAGAGGCATATCATTATATATTCAGCTGCTTGCCAACCTTGTCTGCCAACTTAACATGTTCTTTTGGCTTGCATTGTGCCAGGTTAGGTCATTAATCATTCCTGCTGAATATCAAATGAGGCATAATTGATTGATCCTCCACCTTCTGAGGCATAGCAGACATTTTTACATGATCTCTTATGCATAAATTTAGATTTTTTTTTTGTAATGAAAAGAGCTTTGACAAGGTATATAAGCAGGATTCTCATAGACACTAACCATCCAGTTGTCCTCACACATTCAGCACAGCAAGAAGCTAAAAGCCTCATACTAGTAAAGCAATGAGCTTAAACAACATGAACACATTTGCTGCAACAAGTCAACCAGCTTATAATGCTGTGAACCCTTATGTGAGTATCTTTCTTACGATAGGTTTTATTTTTGACATACATTAAGGATACTTTTTAACTACACAGACTATTGGTTTATTACTATTAATTTATGAATGAGTGATATCAAAGAAAGTTCAGATTTAAAAAAAAAATTTAAAACTTTTATTAGAAACAGGAAAGCAGCCTAGATGAGGAGAATAATCATAAAGATATGGAGGTTGACCACTTAGACGATTCAACTCAGCACCCGATTCTCACGGTTACCAGCTCCACAGAATCCAGAAAGAGACCGCTTCCCACCTCTCTACAGGTGCATGGTCAGTCATTGGCCAAGAGAAGGAAGTTTGAAGGAAGCCTTAACATGTCTCCTACTCCTACCTACCATGGAAAATGTCCTCCAACACCTCAAGCACCAAGCAGAGCCAAGAAGCAGCCCAGGTACAACTCCAGATCTGTCAGAACCACTAGAGCCAGCACCTTCTATGCAGATCTAGTGAGAGACTCACCACAAGCTGACCTCTCAGTGAGTTCTCATGGATGTCTTTTCATGGGATACACAAAGCAGTCAGCTGAGCCTACCAAGGTGCAAAGCCTGTTCTTTAATTTAGGACAGAATTTGTATGTTGATAGGCAAACAGGAAAGGGTGGTGACGGAGATCTTAGGCTGAGTCTATGGCATACCAACAGCATCAACAAGATGCAAAGGGCAGGGTCTCGTTACAGCATTCTGCTGGATTATGATGCAATCCACCAGATCAAAAAGGAATCAGAGGACATCAAGCTGGCGCTGAGCTTGTGCGTTGACGAAAACTTCTTAGGGTTTGTTTTATCACTTGGCTCTATGAAGTACCTGACCATTGAGCCTGACATGTGCTTTGTTAATATAAGAAAGTGGTTTAACCCAGCACACGCATATGATGAGCCAAAGCCAGACCTACGCCCATGCAGGGAGGGAGTGCGTCTCACCTACGAACAATTTAAATGCTTTATTAAGTTCTTGAACACCCAGCTGTTGACAGAGTTCCCTTCATTTGCTAAACATGTGTTCTGCTGTGATCAAGAAGACCATGACACCAACTGCTGCCACGTCTGCACCCCCCAGGGAATTCTACCCATACAGAGAGAGTTCCAGCGTCTGCTTGGTGAATGATGGGAGCCAAGAAATCCTCACCACCAATACATATTCATGTCAACATACGCAAGAAGAAAGTAAAATAACTATACATTGAATACCAAACTATTGAATAATAAACAGTTTTATTTAATATCATTTTACTTGTTGTCTTTTTCCTGCTTGTCTGACCACCCACATAGAAACAGTACTTGATATTGTGTTTGAAGAATCAATTCAATTCAATATTCCTTAAATCAAAATCCCAAACAATAAATACAAAATTTTGACATATCTTTATTAGACAACTACACTCAGGACATCAGTGTCCCTTATCAGCAGCAGTTCCAGCCGTATTTATCAGCTGAACCATCAGTGGTGTCAGTGACATTGATGTGACTGACCCACTGCACACTGTCTTCAACTAGTTATACCCCTACCACTACTGATATCAGACTGTACACTGAGAGCAGCACCAGCAGCACAACATCAGTCAGAATTGATGTTAGCATCATCAGTTGTACATTAGCAGCACTCTGAAATCACATGCCACACTCAGATAAAATAGTGCTGCTTCTTTTTAAATCTTATAGTTTTACAAAGAAAATATATTTTGCATTTTCTTCATTCGATTATATCAACATCAGAAATAATTATGTCAATCATTTATTTTATTTTGTATCTTATTCTGTTAAGCTGAGTTCATCAGTTACTTGTGATAAGTATGGTTACAGTGGTACAAATAAATTCAATCTAATATCATTGAATAAATTCAATCTAGTATCATAACAAATTTACATTTGCTTGTCCTGCTTGCTTCCATTCTTGCTTGATGACATGCATGCTCAAAGAGTGTCTATTATGAAAAAGATTTTAATGAGCTATTACTCAAATTACACTTTTATATTGTACTTTATATGAGGGCCATTGACATATTTAAATAAATGATAAGATTTAAAAATATTCACGTAATGTTATGTCTGGTATAAGCAATCAAGATACTTTCGTTTTGTTGCATCTCTAGTCGCTACCATCTATAGTAGACACAGTCAAATTTACATGCCAATGCCTCCATTATCCAGCTCTTCCTAATTACAAAACAGAAGAAGGAGGAGAGCTGTGATCTATATCGTTAGCATTATGATTCAATTTTTTCTCAATATCAATATCTCTATAATGTGAGCCTATTTTTCTACATAAAGATATCTAATGAATCATATCTGTATAGTAATGCATGATCAAGAACAAAACACAAATAACTTTTTTTATAAGCTCTTTATTTCTGATGACATAGTAAAAACTCTGGGAGAAATGATATACGTTTTAATATTTCACTGACACCTTGATATGTATGCCTATATTTTTTTTGTCTTTTTATTTTTTCATCTTGTTTGATCAGTATTCCACGGACACCAGTCGCGATTCAGAAACTGTATATAATCCTGGGGTGATCATGTACAGCACAGCAACTACAGACTTGGGAAGGTTGGCTTTGAATCTCATCTCGAGTCGGGTGTTGGCCTTTCTTATCACTGGAAACACACCGTCATACAGGTTGAGATGCGACTGCACGTTGAAGCAGAACAAACAGTTTCCGTCCTTGAAGTCTTTCTTAGAAAACGTGCTGCCCTGACCTTTGGTGACTGACAAGAAGGCGTCATACTCCTCCGAGAACTTGTCGTTGGCAAAGTCAGGCTCTAGTGGTCTGTCGGGAACGCTGTGAGACCCAACTTGTAGGGAGACGTAGTTCAGGTTAAAGTTTTCGAAATTGAAGGGCGACTTGGTCATACTGCCTCCAAACGCCTCTGCGTCCACCAATCCTAGAACGAGGAGGCTGGGGATCCGGTCAGACAACACCTGAGAGATGGAGAAAGAGTTGACATTGGCCGGGATGGTATGGTTCCTCATGTAAACTCTTGGGTAGGGGTACAGGGCGTTCTTTCCTTCTGCCAGCAGCTCGCTGTGATGTACGAGGACCTCAGGTCTCAGCTTGATGTAGTTGACAGTGAGGTACATGCTCTCAATCACCACCTTGTATTTTGTGGTGTTGTCTTTGGCCATGAGTCTGAAGCCGTCCATGCTCTGATAGAATGTGAGATAAATGTTTATCCCATTCAAAATGTGACGGTTGACTCGGTTGATGACTCCTACTCCTAGTCCACCTTTGAACGTCACCGTCTGTCCTTTGCTTGTCAACGCGTGTCTGTTGATGAGGCCTGCATTTGGTTTTGCAGCCCCGGCTGTGGGATCAGTCGTGCCGACTCCACCGTACGAGTCTTGGTAGTAACCTCGTTGCTCACCAACAGAGGCCTTGGCTTCTTGATCAGACATCAGCAACATCTCCAGGTAATTTTTGTAGGGATACATAGATCCAATGTCTGGGTTGATTTCCACTCCTGACATGCTTACAGAGACCTGACTGAAGACGGAGTTGAGCGGTAGATTGGTCAACGCCACGAAGTCAGTCTCTTCTACTGGTATATCTTTATTGTTTTCCACTTTCATTATTTTCATGTCAACAGTCATGGTGGTGTTGGCTCCGTCTATATAGCCTCCAGTATAAGGTTCTACACGGAATACTAATGGAGATCCCTCGCTGATAGCCGACTTGGGATAATACCTGACTTTCTCTGTATCCAATATGGAGGTGTCCATCTTGGGTGGGTCGAAGATAGCGATCTTGGAAGAAAATCCCTCCTCGCTTTCACTGAATTTGTACTCCTGCATGGTGAGGATGAAGATGGACAACGATCCTTGTGTGTTACTGTATAAGGGGAACTACTTCTTGCTCCTTCCAAGATTTCTCTTAGACTGAGCTTTTCTTTTTCTTCCCAGTCGTTTTATAGTAGATCCTACAGACTTTTTGCTTTTCACACCAGTCTTCTTAGCTTTGGATTCGGAGGTTCCACTTTTCCTTCTCCCTTTTGATGCAGATGACCCGGACTTGCTGCTTGTTGAGGCCATGTTGAATGATACGCCAAATGTGTCTGGAGCATCAGAGCGTTTTTCCTTTTCCTTAGTCTGTTCTAACAGTTGCTGTGTTGGAGAGACTATTTTTGTTTTCAATGGTTTAAGTCTGTCTCCTCCCTCTCCATGAGATGTGGAGCCAACACGATGGAACATGTGTTCACCCTTGTCGTCTGTGAATGATTTTTTATCATGTTTACCTTTAGTCTTTGAATCAATGCTACGACTCCAAGTGTTCATGCTGATTCCCAGTGGTACTAAAACCATTTCAGAACACTGTATTTTGTTCAGTCTGTTGTCTTTTTCACGTGAAGTGTACAGAACGCTGTCAACCCAGAGACTGAGAGTGGGTCCCCGTTTTCAAACTTTAAGTACACATGGATGTTGGTTAGCCTTTCCTGCATCAGGTTGACATATCGTATGTGACTTGGACAGTAGATTGTCCTGATGCAGTCCTTGTACCGTGTTACAGTCAAGAGCTTACGTTCACCACCATTGTACACGGACGGCTCTACAGAGTCACAATAGACATGTAATAACCTGGTGGTGTCCACCTTTGACACGTGTGAGTTTTTGCCTGCCTTTAGATGAAAGTCTATCAAGCCGATTTCCCATGATTCATTCCGGCTGAAGTAGTAGGAAGAAGGTAAAGTCACAACAAAATCATTTCCCGTGTTGCTGGTGTGGTATCCTCCATGGTCCTCGGATGACAGGTAGAGATACATGGCAGAGGAGTTACAACTACTGTACTACTTGTTGCCTGTACAACATCCTCTAGAGATCTGTCAGTTGGCTCTCGGGTATCCAGGAGTTAAACCTCTTGGACCATCCCAACCACTTTACTAACACCTCGGTACGTCTGTTGTTTTTAGGACCCACAGTCCGTCTCTGTAGCTCCTCTTCTACCTCGTACACTGCTTCGTCGTCTCCCTCTACTGTCACCTTCTGCAACTCCTCTTTGTAGTACTCTCCCACGATTTCCTCATTGTCCCATGACTTGATCTGGTATTTCTGAAAACCCTGATGCATGCGTCGGTGAGTCACAGTGTAGATCATTTTTGTCCATGTGTGGTCGTAGGCTCTATGAAACGACTGTTTCAGAAATGACAACCTGACTCTGTCACCCACCTGCAGAGCGTAAGGGAGGCTTGGTCCTGTCTTTGTGGCCGAGTCATTCCGCTTGTACTGCCAGTGCCACAGTTCAGTTTTATCTGTGGAACACATGGCTTCTGCCGGAGTTGAGTTGATGATGCTGTGGTTTGAGTTGTTGTATGCTTCCGTTATCTCTTGTAGGTGATCTATCCAATTGAAATTGTTTCTTGCCCTGAACATTCTGGCTATCCTCATCCTGAGTGTTTGAATCACTCGTTCAGCATGAGATGCCTTGACCTCATTGTTGGTGAGATAGTGCTTTATGTTTCGGCTCAAGAAAAACTTTTTCATGGTCTTGTTAACAAATTCGCTGCCATGGTCAGATCGAATAGTTTTTGGCTCCTCATTGTGTTCGAATATTTTTTCGAACGCCTGTTGCACCACAACACCTCTTAATGCTTCCAGTGGTCTAGTGTACAGGAACCGAGTAAACACATCAATGCACACTAAGATGTATCCATAACCGTTGTTGTCATCTATGTGATGCTTCATAGACAGACAGTCACAATCCCACATCTGATCTTTCGAGCTGACTATGACTTTAGGTCTGGGAAATCTCTTTCTACCTTGTTTGAATGTTGTGTAGGAGTCTTGGGCAGACAACCATGACTTGATTTGATCCAATGTTATTTTATATTTTCCTTCAGATCGCACAGCTTTGTACACTGTACCGGCTCCTGTAAATCCTGCAGGATGCACTGGATCATAGTACACAGACTTCAGATAATCATTCATTTCCTTTTCACTTTCCGGCATCCTGGCTTGGAGACTCATGATGACAATGCCAAAAAAATAAATCTCATTAAGATTTCCACCCAGTTCTCCAGACTTCCACGCCTTGTCCTGCGTTGCTCCTCTGTGGACGAGGGTTGTGACGAACTCTGACTGTGGATGCAGATGCAATGTCTTTTTGTGTTTTTTTAATTTTTGAAGCAACAGCAGACACTTGGGGTGACGTCGTTTTAGATGTCTGCGGTGGCGACGTTGTTTTAGAGTTATGTGGTGGTGACGTCGTTTTAGACGTCTGCGGTGGGTATACAGGGGTAGGTTGTTGGTTTTCTAATGTTGTTGTCCACTGGTCATTTTTGTCATGTGTCTTTTCAGGTGCAAGGATGGCGCGGGCGTTCTGTGTTGGCGGGATGCCGGGCGGTGGCATGGTTTGCGGTGATCTTAAGGGCTGCGCCGTCTGCGCCGTTTGACGACCCTGTCCCGCCTCCGCCGACGCACGCGCGGGCTGAAACGCCCGAGACGACTGATCCAGCAAAGACATCTGATCTATATCCAAATCTTCCTGATGCCTTCTGAGCCTCTTTCCTTGACCTCCATTCCACAATGCATCCCAGTTGTCATCTTCTTCCTCCTCCTCCTCCTCCTCCCGAGCCCTCTTCCTACTGTCTTCTAACTGTGATCCAGTGTACACCACTGCCGATTCTGAGGTTTGGGAGGACTCCTGTCTCTCATTTGAACCTCCCGACTCGACCCGGTTCTCAGCCTTTTTGTCTTCAGAGTTTTCATTTGAACTTGATGAAGGCTTCACCCAGACTCTTGCAGTACCAGCTATGCGACCTGCCAATACCGGGTAAAGAGATGCCAGGCCAGCTGCATTCCTTGTATCGCCAGGAAAGGTGTGAAATGCTGCTCCCTGGGGCTCAGGTGCTGCCTGCTGCCATTGAGATGCACCTGGAGGGCTTGTTGAAGCAGTTTGGGGGAGGTGGGTCTGGACTTGCTGAGACACATTCGATGATGCTAAACCTTTCAATGGGGGTGTTGTCAACTCTGAAACTCGTGCATCGTGCCCAGTCCCTGAAACAGGTGGTTGGGATTTCCTCTTCTTCTCCTGCTTGTGCTGCTGCTCATCATGGTCCTGCCCCTCCACCTCCATGTCAGTGTCCTCCTCCAGCTCACGTCCCCCAGAAGATAAAGATGATGCCGGCCCTAAGAAAGCACTTGTAGGATGCAAACGGTCTGCTGCTGGCGTATCAACATGCCCACCTGTAGACTCTGACATGTCTGTGACCTCGTCCATGGTGAGTCTATGATTACCATCCTCATGTTTGTTTTCACTGCTGTATCTATTCATCCTTGTATAAGTGTCAAAAGGTATTGTTATGTATTTCTTCATGACGGTAGAGATTTGATATATTTGATTCAATGTAAAAAGGAATTCACAACAATGGTAGTAACTTTGACTTCACTGACATCAAAACGTCCAGTATTTTATCATGTGACTTCTGTATGATGTCTAATTTTTTTTTTAGAGCTGTTTCCTTTTTAGACAATGCCTCCAGTATCTTTCTGTGTTTGTGTATGAGGTTTTTGGTTTTCTTTCCCACTGGTAAACGCAACACGTTTCTGATGATCTCGCTCAAACACTCCACTTGCTTGTCTGTTGCAGTGACGAGTATAGCTTCGCTCTGAAGTCTGTTTCCCGAGAGTAATAACTTTATATACAAACCACAGTCCCTGAGTCTCTTGGACATGACTGTAGAAATAACATGTATACCAATTCTTTGTCCTTGTGGTGAGTGTGGTGCTGACTGATGGTGATGGTGGCGGTACTGGTGTCAGTGACCGTGGATGTCTTGTACAATGAAGGTGGAGGGGATGTTGTTTTCCAGACTGCTGTCAGAAGTGAACTGATCATGTGACTAACAGGTGGGAGCTTTTTATATCACATCAGTCTCTAGCCATGTATGTAATGAGATTTTCACCAGGAAAAATATTAGTGAAAATACGTGCACTGGTCCTAGGTGAATCGGATGTCAAATGTCGGCTGACGTCAGCTGGGTGTAGTGAAATGAGCTGGTATCCGTAAGCCTTTTTCAATACACAATCCCTATAACTGGCCTTCAAAGTTTCACCCAGACCTGTCTGCTTGGCTAATATGCTAATCTGGCTGACATCCCTCGGGTTACATAATACAAAAAAGTAATGTGTGTTCATAGAAAGATTACGACTACACTTGCCTTGCGCGTAAAGGTTCTGAGCTATGTACAAAACCGAGATGTTCTTGTGGTGAGCATATTTTGTGAACAGGTTTTGGGCTTCCACACTCCTCACTACCTCTTCCATCAAATCGTCCAACACCACTATGCAGTGGTGTGATCCGTCCGTGAACATGTTCAAGTCCTCTTCCGTTGGGATTCCTCTTCTGAACTTCAGCCCAGGAACCGTTCTCCTCATCTCTGCAAACAGAGGTTGATCCACCGTCATACAATACAGTACCTCGTGCACAGGTGAGTCGTAGATGACATCCTTGTATGTCAAAATCTTGTGTACCAGTGTAGTCTTTCCACTGCCACTCACCCCAGAAACACAACTGTTACATGGTGACTTGAGGCGAGGGAAAATAGGTCCTTTTATGTCTTCTACGTAGTTATCCATTTTATGCTCTTATATATATATAGTACTTGTGGCTGATTAGATGTTCCTCCTGTCGTGAAACTAAAGCGACTGAGGTGTATATAACACCATTGATATGTTATATAGCATTGAGTATATATGTATATACATATATTGTATCATACATTGTTCATAAACTCTCTATCCATTTTTAAGTTGTCCCAAAATACACTCATCATGTCTGATCCTGGAAACTGTGAAGGATTTGTTATTTCGGCCATTTTCTGAGAGAGTCCGCAGGTGAAATAGTTGTTAAATTGAGCACCTGGTTGAACAATGAGCTTGTTTTCACTTTCCCTTAGTTCCAAAATGATGCGCAACTTGATGTTGTCTATCTTTTGCCAGACGATGTCGTGCATCACTGCATCACGATGTGTGTACCATGATTGCTTTAATTGGACACCCTTGGAAAGAGAAACAACCTTTTTGTCGTTTGATGCTTTGAGAATGTCAGCAGCCAATAAGGGGTACCCGTTGTACTCGGCTCTTTCATACATGAAGAGCTGGGAGCATGATCTAAATATGTGACCGTGCTTTTGAAGAGCACATTGGTAGTCATTAGAGAGACAATCCTTTTCTGCTCTCAAAACATGTGTGTTGTGATCTTCCCATGGGTTCAGTGTGATAGATAACGGCTTTGTATCTATGCCATTAGGAAGCACATGCCTCTTGGGGTAAAAAAAACTGAAGCCTCTTTTCGTCTGAACATATGTCATGATGCTGTTATTGATGGCTCTGAACCCTACATTTGTAGCACATCCTGTCTTTTTGTCTTGAAGCGCTGACCTGTACAATTCTCGGGGATCAACAAGTGCACTCTTGTTTATTCCTTTGGCTTTGATGCAGTCAGGTGCATCAATGCGTTTGAGATAGTAGGTCTTGGGTGCCGGTGCTATTATTTCAGTACCGTCGGCCTCCTTTTTAAACAGTCCTCTCTCCCTCTTGTCATACTCTCTGTGCCGATCGCAACACTGTCGAGGGTACCAATGATGGTCTGAAGCTCTGAAAGGTTCACCATTCACATCTAAGTCGTAGCAGTGTCCGTAGATAGATTGTTCAAACTCATGTAGTTTACATGGTTTAATCACATCACGGAGACAGGACCCGCTCAGCGCACAGTACAAACTATCGGTGTCTGTGTGAGTTAACTCAAAATCCTCCCGATCAATGTAATAATCCAAGCATTCATAGTAATACTGGAGTAGTTTTAACTTGGCTGTCTGCAAGATGGTGAATGCTAGTTGAATGGGAATATCCAAATCTACTTGTTTCTTTGACATTTCAATTTCAAACAGTCCACCCGGTAGAGAGCAGGCCGTCTTGAAGCATGGGTCGTTCACTGCTAAATGTGCCTCGTGCTTATGGTGTACGTATTTGACATCTGCGTGTTTAGTCTTGTCCAGTAACAGTGAGCCATACGACGCATTTCCCAAGACTTTACATGTTTCACCTAGAATCTCCTTGGTCGGGTCTCGGTCTCCAGCTCTTCGTGCTGTGGAGATGTAGTCACAAAACTCTTCAAAACACTTTTCAAAGCGATACTCCACCACTTCGTATACTCGAGTCACCTTGAGTCCTTGTTCCAAGTACCACTTTAGGAGGTTTGTTGCGAGAAATATTTTTTCAGCTGCCATGCCTCCTACCAACAACTTCCGGGAGTCTGTGAATATTCCAGATAGTTTGGAAAGGCTGTAAATCTGCATCGTCGGACCCCAGTCATTAAAATGCACATCCGAGTTGCAAAATATGGGGGACATCTCACTGAAGTAGTCATAAGGGCTCAAGTCTCTCTCCTTTCCTTTCGGCCATACATCCGGAACCTGAATGTCTACCTGAAGAAACCCGGTCAAAGCACCACTTTCCACGTTCTCCAAAATAGTTTCCACTGTGATCTGTCTCGGATATCTCAAGTAGAAATCTGGAAACAGTTCGTTGCTGCATTTTTTTATCTCTCGGTTTTCCTTCTTGAGTTGGGCAAACTCACATTCGTATATCACCACAAGATCAATGTTGCGGGATCTTATGTAGTTTTCCCTTTCCATTGTCCTCTTTCTCTTCTGCTCTTGAAGACGTCTTGTAGTGTCAGAGACATGTGTTTTTTGGTTACCAAATTTATCTCGGTTAAATCTACACACTGAAGGATCATGTCCATGTGTCCAGCATCCATGGAACTCATACCCTGTTGGTCTTGTCTCCTTGTTGGCAGCAGCGGCATACCCGTCTAATCGGTAAGGACCGACTGGAAATTCCTTCCCTGAGTTTAACTTGTGTTGGATGTGCACATTGTCTTCCACCATACGCCAATTCAGCCACTTGTACATCTCCAGGTGTCGCCAACTCACTTCCGGTTTGAACTTGGTTTCTTCCATTCTGCGAATTGGAAACAGTACCGGTAACTCCTCCCCTAATGCAAAAAGATAAAGAGCATTGCAGTCATAGCCTGATATGCTCTTGCATAGCTTTTCCGGGTTGTTGCGGATGTAGGTTTCATCTACCTTGGCATATCGCTTGAATATAATGCTAGGTCCTCCGAAAGCACACTTCTTGAGCTTATAGAACAGATCGTCCTGTTCAGGACCAAAGCTAGCAAAGTATTTGTTGTTTTCCTTGGCATGTTTAAACAGCAATCGTCGAGCAACTCCTGGGGCAGAAATGGCTACTTTGAACACATCTACTCCCATCTGGAAATAGTATTTCTGTAATTTTTCAGCAGCTTGAACAAATGGACCAGTGTCCAAGTTGGCATAGTGTTCAAGAAAATGTTCGAAACGAGTCATGCCCTTGTCTTGCCATATCTGTAGTAGCTCATGGTACTTCTCGTATCCACTCTTGGGTGGATTTCCTTTTCGTCCTTGAGCTTCCCAGTCTGAATACTCCATCTCCAATACGTTGGCATTTTTCAGTTTGGAGTGGAACGCCTTGTATGGGGGGAGAGTCGGGTGGTTCAACTTGTCAACGTCATTGAACCATTCATACGGAAAGTAGCTCTTAGTCTCCTTGATGTCGTACGCTTTGAGGAACTTGCTGTAATTACATCCGGCTGCCAAGTAGTTCATGATGTCTAGAAACTTGAACTTGGATGTGGCTATCGTTGTGTACTGGTTAGTTTTTTTCACTACATAGTCACAGTCAGTTATTAGATTGAGGTGTTTAGGAAAGTACTTTTTGATGAGATTCAAGTCATACTTTCCAGAATTAAATCCCAACACAGGCAAAACCGACATGTATTTATCAAATCTTTGTCTCAAAGACTCTACACGGTTTGCATGTAGTTTTCTAGCGTCCTGAAAGTCCATGCCCCCTATGTGGGTGTTTGTTGTCCTTGATGATGTGTCCAGATTTTCAGTGTCAGATAACACCTCCACCTCCATGTCCTGCTCCCCTTCCTCTTCCTCGTGGCTCTCTGATTCATCCACTTCCATCTCTTCCTCTTCCTCTATCTCTGGTTCATCCACCTCCATGTCCTCCTCCTGATTCTCTTGATGGAGTGGTTCTCGATAGGATATCTCAGATGCACCATCTGCTAATCCTGACTTCAAGAGAGGTGTCTGGGCATCTAGCGAAGTAAGTGTCAAGTTTAAGGTTGCCATGGACTCGCTAGTTACTGTAGACAATGGGAATTCTGTTTGTAGATTTTGTAATTTTGTTCTTACTGTGTTCCATCGAAGATTTCCCAACTCCAAAGCTTTGACTTGAATTTTCTCCAGGTAATCACACATTTGTTTCACAAGGTTGTCTGGATCTTTGTCAACAATGCAGTGAGGATCTTGGTATCCTTCTACATTAGACGCTATGCTAACCGAAACGGGTATGTGTTCTGTCGTCCATTTGGTTTTGGGTGCGATCCTTTCCCTCTCTTCTTCAGAATTCTCTGTGTCATCTTGTCCAGTTTGCTTTAACACTGCCTCAAAGTCATACACTGCAAACCATGGATGGAACTGTAGATCTGGTTCTACTACTACACCTAGCGTCTGCTGCATCTCTTCAAAAATAGTCAGACTCGGAGTATATATTCCACCTGGAAACTTGTACTTCACTCTAATGCTGCATGACTTTTCGTGTCGGATTAAGTTGCACTTTTTTATAAAAGTTCTCCTACAGAAACGACACGCATGCTTCTTGGCATACTTGCTGAAGTCAGAAATGAAACTGAAATGGTGCTCAAACAAGTTGACGTACATCTCTGTCACGATGGGTGTGTCAGACGGTATTGCGGAGTGGTATATGCGTGAACAAGATGCGTCTTCATGTAGTGAGTACACAAACATTCTCACATTGAAGCAGTCCTCAAAATCTGGAAGGTCTTTCAGATATATCCCTTTGAAGTTTTTGGCATTTGCAGGTAGATCCTGCACTCCTTGGTTCTCTTGATATTGTCTCCATGTGTTGTAGTAAGCCTTGGTTCTTTTTTCCAAATTCTTTTTCCCTTGTACAGACCATGCCAGACATCTGAAGGCACACAAGTTGTCTTTGTAAGGAGTGTTTAAGTTACGAGCAGTAGTCAAAGCTACAATGCCCTTGTTGTGAAGAATGTAACCGGGAACTTTATTTTGACCTTTTTTTCCCCCACCAGCTCCTATTGGAAATCCCATCCTGTACACAAAGTATGTAATGTTGGTCACATAGACTTTTTCCCACTTGGTTGAGTCTCGATTTCTTAAGACATGCTCCAACAAGTCGGTCTCCTCCAACAGTTTCAATAAGTCATTTATATCTGGAGCTCTAGTAATTCTGTATGGTTTGTCCAGGATTGTGTTGTTGTAGTATGCAGTGTAATAGCGATATTCCCCTGTTTCTATGTCCCTTAAGATTGTGCCAAAAGCTACGTTGATCTTAAAGGCATGAGATTCATGACTTAGAATCTGGTCTAGGTGAGGTCTCATAATGATTGTTTCCCCATTGAAGTCATTGATAGGAAAGTTGTAAACTCCCCTGAGATTTCCAGGATCATGAGCACCTTGAATGGTGTCTTTGTTCTCGTAATAAATCTTTCGAAACTCCTTGTCAACTAGCTGGTTCCCATGCTCATCATGTGACAACCAAGGAGGGTCAATTTTGGAATCTTTTTCCCATGGCATCTTTCTAGATGGATCGTCCAGTCTGCTAAAGGCTCTTCCATGAATGTGTTTTATTCGATGGGTGTGCAGTTTGTGATAAGCGTCAAACGTTTCCTCACAGTCACAACATTTCAACACTGGTCTGTTTTCATCTATGTCAAGTCCATGTTCTCTTCTTAAGTGTGATGCTAAATCAGTCCGAGTGGAGAACAGTGACTGACAGGTGTGACATGAAAATTTCTCCGCCTTCCTAGCATGGTGAGACTGTCTATGTCTTTGAAATGAACTGATGTCTCCAAAATGCTTTTGACATCGTCTGCAGTTATACTCTTGTGTCTTTTTGTTCTTGGTACCACATGTAGAGTACTGGTTGATAAATGGATGATGTGGAACATTTTCCTCATCCGCCTGTTCCTGAGGTGCTGAGTCATGAATCTGCTCTAGTTGTTGTTCTATCAATCTGGCTTCAAGCTCCTTTTCTCTTTGCATTCTACTACTGTTTGCATTGTCCTCAATTCTTTTTCTGCACCCGGCTTCATGGTTGTGGAGAGATCGTTGACTAGATACTAATGCATGACAGTACCTGCATGACCATGATTGACCTGTGCACTTATCTTCATGCCTTTTCCTTGCCAGTTTTGAAGCAAAAAGTTGGTTGCATATCCTACATGTGTCACCCTGAAAAATAACAAAAATCGACTGACCATTTTTTGTTGTTATATTTTATCTAAAAGACGTACCAAGGAGGGTATTTGATATAATCATTATATATCACAAGATTTTTATTCTAGGATTGAGTAGTATGCTCTTACATAAAAAGGTATTGTGTTCATTTAAAAATATTTGTTAAAAAGATATAGAGTGAAAGGGTATTTATATCATCCAAAAAAGTATGAATGCCAGGTCTTTAAAACATTATCCAAATGTAAACTTATATATCTTCATGCAGGGTAGACACTAACACTGGCCCAGGAGCCAATGGCCCATAGTTTTGTGTCTGGGCCCGTAGTTTTCTCAGAAATTACCTTCCTATTGGCCCAGGTGGCCCACAACAGTGGATGCAGAAGTTTCTAGGAGAATATATCTTTACCAATATAGTCATGTTATATGGAAAGAGAAAATCACTAGGAAATCATTCATTCAGGTTTAGTATTGATATTGATTAACTCTGGAAACCTATGATTTTCTCCTTAAGAAAAGTAAAATGATTACCCTGGGTCCACAGATTTATGTACGGGTCCATAGATTTCTAAAGCTACGGGCCCGGGTGGCCCATGGCTGAAAAGGTTAGTGTCTACCCCTGTTCATGTATACAAATTATGTAACTATCATTTTGAACAAACACATAACAATTATGCATGTAAGCCTTTTAAAGATATACTTTTCTTTAACATTGACTTACTACATTAAAATGTAGCTTACCGGCATGATGTCGCTCTGTCTCTCTCTCTGTACGTGACTTGTCCCTCTGTTCTATATGGATAGAATCATTTCAGTGTAATGATTCAGGATCTCCTTTTCCTCTGGAGGTTCTCAGGGATATGAGCTACAGTACATTAAAAGGCTCTATTTATATAAAGCTGCAGCATTCATACATAGTCAATGAGATACCTTCTTTGATCCTGTACCACTACTGCCTAGGGGCATGACAGCGTTCATGCATAGTCAATGAGATACCTTCTTTGATCCTGTGACACTACTGCCTAGGGGCATGGCAACATTCATGCATAGTCAATGAGATACCTTCTTTGATCCTGTATCACTACTGCCTAGGGGCATGACAGCGTTCATGCATAGTCAATGAGATACCTTCTTTGATCCTGTAACACTACTGCCTAGGGGCATGGCAGCATTCATGCATACACAATGAGTTACTTTTTTTAAACTTTGACGGATACTGTCTAGGGCCATGGCTTAAAGCTGGGCTGTCAGGGAATAAGTTCAGCATTTTCCATACATAGACTAAAATAACAGTTCCACCACAGGGTAGCAGTGTTTGGACAGGGGACCATAAGCATTGTCCAGCTACAACATATTCACCCTATCTTGTGCCTGTAAGAGCTGAGCTCCCAGCCCTTAAGAGCCCTCTTGTGAATGAAAACTTAACTATATCCAAAAGTGCTTTTGGCCTCACTTCAACCATGACAGTCAAAAAAACAATGTGGGGAGGTAGAAATGTCTCAGAAGGAAAATCTGTGATCCTGTGTATAAAATAAATGCTCATTAATTGTTGTGACTGTGTGTAAAAAATGATAGACACTGTATTTTCAATTTCCAAAAAAGGTTTCTTTATTTCTTGCTGACATTTTTTTCATAAGGTAAATGTGTTATTACTGCAGGAAAACCCACATCCTGAAGGTTTAGCTTTAAGCTCTTGCAGTTTATCAAGACGTGCTTGGAGTTCTCTCAGTGCCGTCATCAGGGTGTCAACGCGATCTGCTATCTTCTGCATGTCATCAAACCATCGTTGTTCGACGTATGCTTGACTTAGGTTCTCAGGGTCTTCTCCATGTAAAGCTGTGGAGTGGTCCCTTGAGTCTGTAGATTCAGCGATTGATCCCTCGGTATACGACATCTGTGTAATATCAGCATGGGAGCTCATGGCAAAAGCAAAACAGCAGATGATTGCTGAACCAACACCCCTGTACAAGTGATAATGCATCACTAAAACAGAGAGTTTATATACCAAAGACTGTGTGCCTGGTATTTACTCACAGTCGGTGCAGTCACAGACAGTCCTTCCTTGTCTTGATTTATCAAAATGTTTTATAATCATTCGCACAACGTCAGATCGGGTCATGTCATCCAACATGACCCCAATGAGCTGGTGGTGGTTGGATGTAGGTAACGCCTGCCACATCTTCAGTACTTGAAATGTGTGATGAGAGGTGTCTTGTACTGGTTGTTGGCCTATTTCCGCAAGCGTATGAGAAGATACACCCAAATAGGAACCAGCATCCTTCCACTGTGCAGACATGTTCGAAGACAGTTTAATGAATAAACGGTCTATATGAAGCTGATCTGGGTTGTTGTAATTGATTGCCACCTCCTTGTTGAAGTCTTGGACCATCTGCAGCAAATCATTTCTGTGAATGGACATCAATGCGTAATGGAGTTCACCCCATCTTGCATGGATGGAAGACTGGGACCACCATGCCTGAAACATTTCTAAAGCCATCTCATGCGGGAATTTGATCTTAACCATCTGATTCAGTGTCTGTAAAGACATCCCAAGATAAACACCCAGCTTCTTCCAGTCAAACGGCATCATTCGACCTATTATGTGTAACAGCTCATCAGTGTAACCTAAGTTACAGGAACTTTGGTTAACTGAATCCTGTGTCTTAGAGGAATCCATTCTTTCCATGTACCTCAGTGTAGACTCAGCAAAATGATAGTTTAGACCAAATCTACCCATCAGTTATATATGAAATTTCATACCTCATTTGCATAATATGAACCGTTATACCCCCGGAGATAAAACCTTACAAGAATATAACTATGTTCATTCAAATGATGTTGACCTTAAGTATAGTAGACAGGTCAAAGACCATCCTCTGGAAACATTTTATGAATTCAAGCTAAGGGCCTTTTGCGCACATATAATAAACCCTCCTCTCACCAACAAAGTTCTAATGAGCTCTAAACCACAGGATTGCCTAGGGGACACTCATTTGATATTCCGAAGGAATGATTGATGCATGCCAAAGGGACATGCTCAGTTGGGAAACAAATTTGGCAAGGATCCTAAGCTGGCACAATGCATGCAAAAGGAACATGTTCAGTTGGCAAAGCATCTGAATATATAATGACGTGCCTCTTTGAAGTCATTTTTCCTTTGAATATGTGCCATATGGTTAGGTTTCAGCAAGTGTCTGGACAGGTGCCCAAACACGTGCCAATAATAGTTCTGGATAGGTGCCAGCCCCGTCTGTTTGATGTGTCAGCACCAAAACAGATGCCAGCAAGGTATCTGGATAGGTGCCATTGGTATATGTTAGATGTGACAGTGACCAAACAGGTGCCAGCAGGGTCTGTTTGATGTGAGACTTGGCTAAATAGGGAGCAGCCAGGTCTCTTTGATATAACAGTGCCCAAACCAGTGCCAACAATGTGTCTGGACAGGTGCCATTGGTATATGTTAGACGTGACAGTGCCCAAATAGGAGCCAGCAGTATTTGTTTGATTATGAATCTTGGCCAAGGTCCAGTCAGGTCCCTTTGATGTGAAACATGTCCAGACATGTCTTAAACTCGAATATGTAATGATGTGCTTCTTTGAAGCATGTCCAAACAGATCCAAACCTTTTTTTTTTCTTTGAATACTGTACCATATGGTGACTTCATATCACATAGAATATATATATATTCTATTTGATTAATATCCAGTCAAAATATAGTGCTCTATCCAGCCTAACTTCATATCCATCTGTATCCTACATTACTTAAGTGTGACGTGAAACGTGTCCAGACATGTCTCAAACTCAAGCAACCAAACATATAATGATGTGCCTCTTTGAAGCACGTCTAAACAGATCCACTTTTTCCTTTGAATACTGTACCATATGGTGAGTTCACACCAAATACAATATATGTTCTATGTAATCAAAATATAATGCTCTATCCAGCCTTACTTCATATCCATCTGTATCCTACATTACTTAAGTGTGACGTGAAACGTGTCCAGACATGTCTCAAACTCATGCAACTGAATATATAATGATGTGCCTCTTTGAAGCATGTCCAAACAGATACAACCACTTTTTCCTTTGAATACTGTACCATATGGTGACTTCATATCAAATACAATATATATTCTACGTAATCCAAATCTAATCCAAATATAATGCTCTATCCAGCCTAACTTCATATCAATCTGTATCCTACATAACTTAAGTGTGTCATGAATGATTAATGAGGCTACATGTTCAAACATGTCTAAAGGATGACCTAAATGCATTCATAATGAGCTTTTACTTTGGTCACTTGCCAAATATCCATGTTATGCATATCATTAACATTTTGAAATTGTGACGTGAATAATTAATGAGGCTACATGTTCAAACATGTCCATATGGTGACCTACTTAAACTCATGGATATCATTGACCTACTTAGCAATGACCTACTGACCTACTGACCTAGATAAAAATGTGTATCCTGCTGACTCGCCCTATACTACTTACACCACATGTAGGTGTCATCTACCATATACAGTACGGCTACAGTAGAATCTACTGTACACCTACAAAAATGGCAACCAACTCTTTAGAGTGTATAATAACTAGGGAAAGAAATAAATATCCGTAGAACAATAGCTGCATTCAGAGCCCCCCCGCCACATCTACAGATATATTCTATTGCTTGCAACAGCAGCAAAAACAATGCAAATCAAAACCATACAGTGAACACTTTGTCAGGGAGTGTATGTTCACAATCACAGACAGACCCTAAAGTATGTCATTTCCTCATAAAGTACCCCTCCTTATATGGGCAGGACCCATGTAATAACTGATATCCAATAGGATTGTTTCCTGTGGATCCCTGGTCTATACCCCTCAGGAGGTAATATCCGGTAGGCTTGGGGATCATGTCATCCTGCCCTGACTCCGTACCCAAGTTTTAGAGGGAGAAGCACCATGCTGTATCTGAGACCAGTCTCACACAGTAAAGAATTGCAGCTAATTGTGACTTCCTATATATATTGGAAGCCAAGATGTCTCTTCCAAATTACTCATCCTTCTATAAGTGTATGATTAACAGAGAGTTTTGCTTAAAAGCCGTTACGGCATATTAATATTTATACTATTATATCACTGAATGTTCATGGCATACCCCTTAAAATGACACATTTTGTTTTAGAGCAATATACCCTTTGTCATTATAATGCATCAATACAGTATGGGCTACTAAGTTTTCAGTGCTTGGTCATCTAGTGGATATAACATGATTAACATGGAGCAGATTTACCTTCCTTTCTTGCCTACCTTATGTATCCTTCATTTTTCACCATCTTTATATCTAGCCTCTACACATTGATTCAATGTTGAATTATCCACAGCTATGACAGCTGCATCTCAACACCGACCCTCCCTGTATCCCCCCACCATCTTCAGCTCTACAATATTTGCTGACAGGTGATTCCAGGGGCTGGGTCTACACTTTATTGAACAGCTTACTCTGCTGTTGGGCTATCTGTTGGACATGTCCTACAGCTGTCAGAATACCAGAGCACCAACCCAAAACCCATCATCCTGCAACCAATATGCCTCCCTTACGCTACTCACTACCACTGCTCTAGAGGGACCACTGGGAGATATTGGTTGGTATGTTTATTTGTATCACAACACTTTGAAGAGACAGGAAGTGTGATTTTGGGATGACAGGGTCTACACTGTGTACATATTTATATTTCTCCTACTTCTATACTATATCAAGGATGTTGTAATAGTTTGTGTGTCTTGACTGTACATCTGATATTGCTCCTCTCATGTTATTGCATTTTAGTTGATTGCATATCCCTACTCCAGGTGACAATTACAGCAGTCAGGAGGTAGCTGAGGGTTGCGCTATGTGAACAATATGCAAATATGGTATGGAATATCTGAAGGGTGCCAAGTAAGAGTAATCCGCCTCAATAATGACTAAGCAGATCCGCTGTATGGTAACCTTATTGTCTGATGGTTTAATCCAATTTCATTCATAAATAGCAATCTGACTACTTCTATAATGAGGTAGGTCTGTTTAAACACCTATTTTCATGTAATTGATACTTGAATCATGGTTATTACATATGAAGGATCAGAGAAGTACTGAAACCATTATTTATAGTTATTTTTTTCTGCCCCTCAATACCTCCCCCCCTTTCCACCCAGAGCGATGCGTTGAGCCTGGAGGCATGCTGTGAATAGAACCTAGTTTACCAAACCAGATTAGCCTCCTTTGTTCTACATAAACTACAAAGACACCGAGTCATTCAGGTTCCTATGCCGCAGGTTATGTGAACAGAAGCAAATACAATGGATGAATAACCCAAGAATCCCTCTCCTCAGCTCACATTGAAACTGTAATTGTTGAGTGCAACTCACTGCTTCTTTTAAAATGTGATGAGCCTCCAAGGATTATTTTGTTGTGTAAGCAAGGATTCAATTTGTTATTCAATCATGTTATAATTGCCGTTTTGGTTAGAGGTTGTGACTATGAGCTTTGCCTGATTAAATTGAATATCAACTGATACAATGAGCGTATTGTTTGTTCAATCAAGGTATTTATACAGTTGCCTCCTGTGGCTTAGTTATTAGAAATAAAAACCTGATTGTTGAAATCAACAAATTAACATAATATATCTGAGTCTTGATATGCACTCAGGTGACAAAACTCTCTTCCATCATCTAGCCCCGATAAAACTTAGTCAAACACAGGACTAATTGATATTACTATGATTATAAGTATCTATCAACTCTACCTGTAGGCAGATCATACCACTAAATGATATAAGGTTTATCTCAGATATAACTGCAAGAATGCATTTATGCATCATGGTTTATGGTTTATTAAATCACTATGTAATCTGTACCGGGTTAAAATCCATACCTGCTGTTCTGAGAGGTTTTAACCTATTCCTAATCTGAAAAACTACTTATCTGTGTTGGCACTTGTGATTTCAGCACCTCTAGAGGTTGAGAAAGTGGCTACATTTTGAGTTGATTGAAGCTATTCTGATGAATTCAAAAATATGTTTTAAAACAGTGTTTGTAGTCTTAAATTAGGGATATTTGTTTCAGATAGTACCACTATTTATTGTAAAGCTTCCCAATAAAATGATATGCAAAGATCAAATTTAAAAATAGATACGAATAGTGGGGGGGGGGGGAGGAGGATGAGTGTGTGAAAGCAGTGGCGGGCACAGAGGCTAGCTGGGAAGAAAACAGGCAGTGAAGCTGTGCAGAAAATGCAAAAGGAAGGATGTTATCATGCTAAAAGAGAGGAATAGGTCAGCAGGAGGTACAAACCAGATCTCAGCTATAGACTATTAACAACATTGGCATCTATTGAAAAACACCCATAATGTATGCGATATACTTGCCAAATACAAATAAAAATCTAATCTGAAAAGAAGATAAAGCATGTAACATGCTCCTTTAAGCATCCTTAATAAGCTCAAGTGCAAACATAGATGCAGTGCTAGGTAATTAAACATGGGTATAGAGAGAAGCATAGAAGGAAAAAAGCACACTCAAAATTAGCACCCCTATCTCCCCCTCCCCCCATTCCTCACATCATTAATGTCTTAGGCTGGAAATGGAAATATCAAAATCTGCTCCACATGATATTACTTTTCTCCACTCTATTATGGAGCCCAGGCTCTGTGAGGTTCCCCAATATTTACACCAACTTCCCCCCCTGGTCCCACCACAAGATCTGATTGTATTCAAGCACATCAAATTTTTCAACAATCTGAAAGTGGAGCCATATTGTCTAAAGTCTGGAACTCCACAGGGGGTTTGGCTATTGACAGGGATCTCTAGGGAGGCATCCCATATGCATACATTTTACATAACAAATGTCAATGTAGAAATGAAATTAACTGAGCGCATTCCTTGATGAATGCATAAATTCACAAAGCTCTGTGAAGCATTGCATGTCAGCATAACTGAATGCTGGTGGTTTCGTCTGCCAGTCACCTTCTTACCCAGATACTTCCCTCACTCCGTTGTCCTCTCATCCTCCCCGTCTGCCTCCTGACCTCCCCTGCATAATTTGCCATGTCAGTATAGGCTTTGGCAAAGAAAAGAATTGTCTTCCTCACAGACATATAACATTGTCTCTTGATCAGGGAGCTACCTCTGTTTACATCAACACTGCATAGACCATATACAGGCCTACATCATTCATCTTCCGGACACTACGTAATTGACAGCCCTTACCCTTCCAGTGCAGGAGAAAGTAAATGAGACTACCACCCCTAGTATATATAGGAAGGTAAATGACACCCCAGACCCTGATGACTGCCCTTGTTGTTTCCTGGTCCTGTGATTGAGGCGGGTGTGGATGGGACATGATCCATCTCCCACTGTCTGAGGCTGGGGCTCACAGACACACACATCCATCAGTGGCTGAAGGCTGGCAGCAACATGTCCCCCTCATTGGGGCAGCTCCATTAAACACCTGGTTTTTCTGCTGATGAAACTATACTCTCTTTGTCTGCCCCCCCCCCCCCAAGGGCCTGCATTTCTTCTGCACCCCTCCCCCCCCCCTTATCTTAGAATATATTGGCCCTACATTCCCCTCGCTCCCCCCCCCCCCCACATCCCCAATTCAATCAGAGCAATGAAGAAAAGGATAAGTTAAGTAGATAGATAAATTATCAATACTCTTTGCTGGAAAATGTCTAGAATTAATTAACCTTAATAGCTGAGACCTGATGAAGCAATCTGGGTGCTCACTGTAGACTTGCTGTAGACTCTTGATGAAATGATAGGTTTGAAATATACTCTCTTTGCCGCCCCCCCAAGAAGGCCTGCATTTCTTCTGTCCCCTTTCCTCTAGTCTCTCGCAGTCAGACCCGCCCCCACCCGTGTCCCCACGCTCGGCTGTGCCTTATCAGGCTTGGGGATGGCGCTGGCTTAGCAGTACAGTCTCCCAGCAGATATCATTGTACACACCATCATTACCAAAGATCTGCTGGAGAGTGACACGCATGGGCGCTGATTAGTCATGCTTCATTCGCCAATCATATACTTAGTCAGAGTTATGCTTGGAGAGAGTGGGTTGGCGCGGCTGCATCTTCCTAGTCTGTACTATACAGACTGGGGCTGAGTCTACCTTCCCTCATCATTGGAATATGTTGGTTCTACATTCCCCTACCCCCCACATCCACAAATCAACCAGCGCAATGAAGAAAAAGATTAGCTAAGTAGACTGATAAATTGTGTGTGGTTAGTCTGCTTTCATCACTATTTGATGCATCACAGATTCTGCTAATATAGATGATTCCTGTTTCATGAGTTCCCTCTTAAATAACGTCCGAATAATCTAATTTAATATTTCACATGTTGGGAGTTCATTTCCTTGCCAAAACCTGTACTCTGATAGCATAATCCGCAATTTATAAGGGGAATTTAATGAGACAAATGATCCTCATGGAGTTCAAATTCCGTTTAATTCTGTGAAATGCAAGAGCAATAGGGCAACCATTTAAATGATATTAAGAAAGATAAGAAAAGATCAAACCTGTTTGCCCATTATCATTCTATGTGAGGAAGGGCGTATTTCTACTAAATTCTGATTCAAATGCTTCATGAAGTTCTGTGGATTCATGTATTCATCAAGGAACGCTCCCAGCTAATTTCATTTCCACATTGGTATTCATCATCTAAAACTGTCTGCATATGTCTGCATCTCTGGAAAGACCCAAAACTCAGTTGTCACATGAAAAATAATTGGAATAAATAGCCACTCTTAAAGCTTGACCGTCATGGTTGAAGTGAAGCCAAAAGCACTTTTGGATATAGTTCAGTTTTCATTCACACAAGGGCTCTTAGGGGCTGGGAGCTCAGCTCTTACAGGCACAAGATAGGGTGAATATGTGGTTGCTGGACAATGCTCATGGTCCCCTGTCCAAACACTGCTGCCCTCTGGCGGAACTGTTATTTTAGTCCATGTATGGAAAATGCTGAACTTATTCCCTGAAGGCCCAGCTTTAAAGAAGCATCATATTCAACAGTCATGGTTTCAATGTGAGCTGAGGAGGATGATCCAAACATTATACAGCCATGTGTATTGGCTTGTGTTTACATAACCTGTGGCATAGGAAACTGAATGACACGGTGCCTTTGTAGTTTATCTAGAACAATGGAGGCTAAGCTGTTTTGGGTCTACTCAAAGCATGCCAATTATATATCAAAGCTCTCACTGCATCACTAACTCTATAGAATTATGTCATTTCTATAATTTCTTAAAGTATTTGCTACAACAAACCTACCCCATTATACATGTATTCAGACTACTATACACATTCCCAATCATCCTACAGAATTGAGAAGAAGCTAAAGAAAGATGATTAGTATTGAATTATCCAGCAAAATAGTAACCATGCTGCAACGTTGTTAACACTTTAAGGCTGACATAATGCATTAATGTATTATACCCTTGGTTGTCATGATGCATGAATGTAGCCCTGTGGAGTGAATTTTCAGTGCTACATTTAAACATCATGCCAACCTTACATCATGTCATCATGATGCAACAATGCAGTAGCGGTTATGAACTAACAAGGGATGCATTGTTGCATCAAAATGTCAAATGACATATTTCAGGGGTTAAGATGAAATACTGGCAAACTGGCATATTGTGTGCATGATGCACATATGGCAGAATTCACTGCTAGCTGATAACTACTATAAAAGTCCTCTATGGCTGAGATATGCAATCAATTCTAAGCGGAAAACATTTTTTATCTTCCTACCAAACCTTTATTGGCTTGCATTACTTGAGTGACAGTACAAACGCAATATCTAAGGTAGAGTCAAAACCATTACAACATCCCCAATATAGTATAGAACTAGGAAGAATATCAATCTACATCTTCTCAGGATATGTACACTCTTGCTTTCCCTGCACCCACACTTTCTGGTTGTGTGATACAGATAGACATACCAGGCGGCATCTCCCGGTGGCCCTGGGTACAAGTGGGGTGATGGAGGGATATTGCATAGGGGATGATGGGTTTTGGGTAGGCGCCTGGTAGTTTGACAGCTGTAGGACATGTCCAATAAATAGCCTCACAGCACAGTAAGCTGTTCAATATAGTGTAGATGTAGTGCCTGGAATCACCTGTCAGCAAACGTAGCAGATAGCAAGATGAAGACGGGTGAGGGCGGAAATATACAGGAAGGGTGCATGTAGAGATGCAGCTGTCATCTGTTGTGAATGATTCAATGTTGAATCGATGTATAGCGGTTAGATAGGGACATGGTGGGGGATGAGGGTTTAGGTAGACAAAAAGTCAAGGTAACTCTGTAAGTATACTAAACTTTGAATTTTTCATTTAAGTCATATCAACCACGCCTGTCATGGCAATGAGGAATGTTTCATGAAGTTTATCAAAAATTACTTGAACTTGAAAATTATTTACTATGTTATATCCCTTATATGACCAAGCACAAATGAGTTAGTCCCGAAAACTGCATTCAGGCATAAAATAAGGACAAAAAGGAACATTGCTCCCAAACAAGCTGTTGTTTTTCAAGGCCTATGCAGCAACGTGGCCACATTGTTGGGATCCTTTTTTCAAATGACATAGGCATTCTGTACCATAGTAGAACAAATACAATATGCCGTAATGGCCTGTTTAAGCACAACTGTACTCACAAAAAGTTAAGCCTCTGTTACCCCTGCACCGAGGCGGTCCTACGACTGCACTTAAATGACACTTTTTTTTTCAGAGCCCTTTTCTAAAACGGGCAATTACAGCAAACACCATTACATATGTAATTTTTTCCCACTCTTTAACATGTGAGGTTGGTCTAGAAGTGCTGATACCATCTTGACCTACTCCTCATTGGAGTCTGGGTAGCACTACCTTATCCCCAAGCCTGCCGGATATTGCTTCTACAGCAGTATAGACGGAGGATCCGCTGGAAACAATCCTATTGGATATCAGGGATAGCATTGGTCCTGCCCATATACGGAGGCGTAATTAATTAAGGAATGGCACACTTGAGTGTCTGTTTGTGATGGTGAATATGCACTCCCTGAAACAGACAATGTGTCCAGTGCACAGTTTATACATTAAGTTTTTTTTCCCTTGCTTTGTGAATGTGCATGTCTGCAGGGAACATGTTCTGAATGCAAAACACTCTCAAGCTGTGTACATAAAGCCTATCTGTTTCTCAGTCTCTGTCTTTTTGGCGCCACATGCTGTTGTAGTTCTCCCTCTATCCCAGATCTCTTGCAGTGAGAAATAAGGAGTCAAAGTTGGGTTTCTCTGACTTAGCCATTGATGAGAGGGGTACTGAGCTGTTTTGTAAAGAGTGGGGTGGGGAGAGAACTAATTGTGAGAATGGTACAATTGCAGACAGAGGACTTTAACTGCAGGTTCCAGTTTCATTTAGACTGTAGGGAACACAAACCTGGACTGTTTCCATATACGATTGTCTCCATGAACAATGTAAAGACGAACACATTGCTTTACCTGCCAGTCAGTCATTTGTCCTATGAATCAATAGCTGACCATCAATCTTTGACAGTTCAAAATGCATGGTGAAAGACCCTACAATATGATAGGGTAATAAATATAGTGTTTGATTTTCGGATTCATGTAAATTCAAATTGCTCTTATTCTTTTTTTGGTTGATTCGCTGTGGCCTTACATTGTCAACTTAGAGAATCAAAACAATAATTCTTCTCAGCAGAGTAGAATACAAATGTCCTGGAGGCGGGTCTGAGGGTGCATGGCAATGTTGCATTTCTTTTCAGCACTGTTGGAAACATGGCCATACAGGACAATATGTTGTGTCGGCTAATACGGCTTTGATTGTCTTTGCTGTTGTGCTGATTACCATACCATGTTATGTCTCGATGTTTCTGATAACATAGCTTGTGATTTTCCTGCAGTAATAAAACTATTAACCCTTTAACGGTCACATATTGCTTTAATTTGCCATATCCTGTGTTGTTATGATGCAAATTCAACCTTCTTAACTATACCATACCTCATTATAGAGACTGGGTTCTATGAGATTCTCCAATATCAACACCCGCATTTCCTGGTTCCACAACAAGATCTGATTTTCATTTTCTTCGACAACCTGAAAGTGGACCCATATTGTCTAAAGCTACAACTCCCCAAGGAGTTAGACTTTTGACAAGGATGTCTCAAGAGATGGATCCCATATGCAGACAGCTTTATAAAATGAATGGTAATGTGGGAATGAAATTAACTGGGATGAAGGATGAATGCATAAATCCACATAACTTTGTGTTGCATTTCACGAGATGTGTGGTTGGGGGAGCAAATACATTCTCCCTTTCAGAAAAAAAGAACATTATAGTTCTAAAAGCTAAATGGGGGATAAGAAAAATGTCCAGTCCTTTAACGGGAGCCATAAAAATTTATATTTATTAAAGAGAATTTATAACTATTCTTTTCAAGGCAGCAGAGTAAAGGTGAGTAACTCGCTATTGTGTAATTTATAGATGAACAGCAAAGGAACCAACATAAATAATAACAACAACCACAGTATTGTCCTTTCTGGTTCAAATTACAACAGGACTGAAAAGAAATACAATGGTTTTGAAAGGCCAATGGCAGGAGTCCTCAGGGTATTATTCCACACTCCATTTGCATGTAGTGGTAACATGCCCCTACTCTGCTGAAAGAAATTGTTAATTTCATTTTACATGAGAAAAGTATAAAACCGACTGCAAATCAATCAAAAAGGAACAAGGGCAATTTGATTACACATGTGACATGGTGAGGGTGTTTTGTAAACATGAACGGTGCTGAGTTTCTTGACAGGCAAGGGCTATTTTATAATCATACACTTTTTGAGACTTCCTTCCATTTCTGTTTAACTCAGTTTAATCTTTTTTAAATAAGAGCCATGTTGACAAACATTTCAAATCTAATACTTGGCTTTGGTTTTCGCTAACATCATCTATGATCAGGATTCGATATTCTTTGTAAGGGTCATATTTATGGATGTTCAAAAACATGGATATAACTACTAGGCTGCGAATTAATAATCACTCTATTAACTCTCATTTGAAGTCAAGTAACTCTTACAAAGAAAAATATTATATGCAATGTGGTCTCTAGAGATAGGGGTGTATGAAGTTGAATAAAACCATTGCACCAGCACAAGCACATCATATTCGGGATTGCTGAAATCTGTAATGGAACAAATTATACTGTTCCATTATGAACATGCACTCTTCCCTAAATTTGCATCACAACACATGTGTGGTGTGCACGTTTGTATCTAAACCCATGCTTAGTGTGCACGTTAGTAATAAGACCAGAATAATGGTATGCACATTTGTAATGGAACAACATGCATGGCGAGCATGTTTGTAAAGGAACAAGATCGTGCTTGTGCTGGTGCAAATGCTTAGGCAAAAACTCTATGGTGGGGGGGGGGGGATACATACAGATACAGCATAGTGGTGATACCATCTTGACTTTCTCCTCGTTGAACGTAAAGAAGGAGTCTAGTCAGGATGACTCAGTCCTCAAGCCTACCGGATATTACCTCCTCAGAGCTATAGACCATGGATCTGCAGGAAACAATCCTATTGGATATCAGGAATCCAGTGGGTCTCACCCATTTAAGTAGGGGTACTTAATGAAGGAATGGATACTTTAGTGCCTGTTTGCAATTATAAAATATACACTCGCTGATACAGACAAAGTGTCCACTGCATGATTTAATGATCGCCGCTTTTTCTTTGCTCTGTTGTCAGCCATAGAAATAGTCTGTAAATGTGGCTGTGGCCATTTTATCTCAATACAAATGAGTCTGCATATTATTGTCCTACCCACATTCCCGCCATTCCTTAATCATTGTATGTAGGCCCTACCCATTCCTCACAATATGTGCCAATCCCTGGCCATATATTATTTTATAGCTCTGTGGTAACTGTAGTAATTAACATAAGTGCACAGGGGGGTTCAAATAAGCACATGTCTTGAACAAGCACAGGGCAAACGTGGCTATTTAAATAATACAAAATTGGCCATTTTTGTATCTTGAATAAGTGCAGGCCTTGTACAGGCATAAGGTGAAAGTCAAAATTTATCCATAGGTCCACTTATTTAATTCACTGTCGTAAATATAGCTTTGTAGCTGTCTGCCCTATATATTGTTTGCCACTCAATCTATAACTTTGGGCCTGGCTCGGTTTCACTATGTTCCTATCTGTTCCTTTCTCCCTCTCACTCTGTTCCTCTTATCATAATCCTAGCTTTATATCTCCCTTGATCTTCCCTTTCCACATCAATAGCCGCATTCCTGTTCCACAATCCGCCATGTCTGAAGGGCTTTGTGGTCTTCTGCCCACAAGATTGTTCAAGGCAAGAAAAATTAAACAACATTTGGTATCTGTTGCTTAGCCATTAGGTCAGAGGTTCTGTAAGGGTTCGGAATGACTGCGTTGGGTGCAGAATAATTTGAGGCTGTTGGTACACAGTTGCAGAGAACGGACTTGAAGCTATAGCTTGTAAGAGCCAATTAGAAATCATTTTCTACTTCATTCAGATTATAGTAAAGATAACAACTGTTCCAACATAGGACTGCCTCCATGAAAAACAAAGCAAAAGTCAATAAGTTTCATTACCTGGCAGTCAGACATCTGCACTATAGATTAATAGCTGACAATCAATCTGTGACTCAGTAATAGTCCAGTCGATATACAAATAGACCCATAACAAATTGCAACAGAATTCATTTTGCGCACCAAATGTCTCAGAAAGGTCTATAGAGTCCTTGAAGAAAAGTGCCCTAGTTTCCGAGGTGTGGAACACTGTCAAATAGGCACAAATCCAAAATGGCTATCCAGAATTAGAAATTCATCTAAAATATCATTGATAATGCCCAGAGGTGGATTACAATCATTACTTCCCCCCTTTTAACCTTGTATGGGGAATCTTTTGGTCTAATTGTGTTGTTGCTCGGGGCAGTGGTTACAATTTGTTATGGGTGCACTCAATATATGCCGTAAAACGACTGGACTATAACAGGCGTAATATGCTCAATTAAAGACACAAGTTTTGTCTGGTGCTGGGGGAAATCTTGACTTTTATGCTAACGTGTAATCAAATCGCTTTGGTTCTTTTTGATTGATTTGCTGTGACCTTACATCATCAAGTTATGGAATCAGAATGATAATTCTTCTCAGCAGAGTAGAATACAGGCTGGTCAAAGAATGCATGACAATGTGGCATTTCTCTTCATTTCTTTTGTTTCTTATAAATATGTTCATACAGGCAATACGTTGTGTCTGTTGATGTTGTTTTTATTAAATTATTAAGTTGTTGTCCAGGATTCGGCACAACAGCGAAACAACAAAAAGAGCCAACAGAGATGATAATGACAAACACTTTATTGTACGTTCCTGTCCAAATTACAACAGAATTGAAAAGAAATACAAAGGTTCTGCCATGCCAATGGCAGGAGTCCTCAGGGTATTATTCCACACTCCATTTGCATGTAGTGGTAACATGCCCCTACTCTGCTGAAAGAACTTGTTAATTTCATTTTACATGAGAAAAGTATAAAACCAACTGCATATCAATCAAAAAAGAACAAGAGCGATTTGGTTACACATGGGACATGGTGAGGGTGTTTTGTATACATGAGCGGTGCTGAGTTTCTCGTCAGGCAAGGGCCATTTTCATAATCATACACTTTTTGAATCTTCCTTCAATTTCCATGTTTTTTTAAACAAGAGGCATGTCAGCCCTGGCATGTCAACATCCTCAATTCAATACAGAGCTTTCTTTTTGTGAACATTGTTAGTGATCAGGGATTATGATTCTCTGCAAGAGAAATTTACAGACATTCCAACAATGGATATAATAACTGGTCTGTGAGTTGGGAATTGGCCAATTTTCCCAACTTAGTAATGAAGTAACACCCCCACAGGAATATGTATTGCTTCATGTGTTTACATGTTATTAAAAACAGATCATGACACTTTGCTGGGTTTATGCAGTGATTGAATTGGGATTTGCAGCAATAAATTGACAATTTCAATGGCCGATTTCCTGGACATTTTGAAATAAATGGTAGATCATCTCCAATTATGAAGATCTATCAGTCACCTGATAATGGATTGGAAAGACATTATCTGTCATCATTATTTCAGACAGATGTCTCCTCAATGCTGCAAAACGGTTGAGACTGGACAAAATGGCCTACATTGTGTATACTTTTATATAAAGGGGTATTGATAATTTGAGTGTCAGTGAGTGTCAGTGTCTACGTTCTCTGCAACCTTACCCTACCCCTCCGTCACCCTTCCTCATCGCCATGCCCACCTCCCCACCATCCTCTAGACATGTTTAACCTCTCCCGCTTTAATGGACAAGACAACAGGAAATTCAATGTTGGCTTTTCTTCTTTTTTTTGTCTTTGTCAAAAAACCTTGGCAGGCAGAAGACCACAAAGCCCACCAGAGATGGTGTACAGTGTCTGCTCGGGTTAGCTCTGGGGGTGGCGCTGATGCGGTGGGTAGGGGTGGATGGGCGAACAGAGAAAAATGGCGTTGGTAGGGATGGGTTGGTGAACAGAGAAGATGTTGGAGACATGTAATCAATTATTAACAGAGTTACTGGTTTATTATACTGTATGTGCAACTTATGTAGAATACACTTATTTTGGACGCCAAATCACATTAGGACTGTGTCTCACCAAATAGATTTATGTTAAAAGTCTATGACCGGGTGCAACTCATGACTGGGTACAATTTATGACCGGGTTCAATCTATAACCAGCAAGCTACCTGGTTGTCTATATTATTATGAATTAGTATCATAAATATCCAAACTTTTTTTGGCCATTTCTATGTACATCATCACTGAACACAGCTTTAAGCAGACCTTATAATCACAATATAATTAGTTAAATAGTTTGGCTGAGGTGAAATTGGGCAACTAGGACAGAGGATATGAAGAATGAGTATTAACTAATAGGTATACAAGTTTCAAACTACCAGATGATAGATATCAGAATTATAAATGGTCTAATATACAAAATTATTTTCAACATGATGATGCCTTGGAGTGTTGGCCACACTATGCAATTGTACATATGGCTGTGTCTCACGAGCTTAGGCCAATGTGTTTGTTTATGACCGGGTGCGGTCTATGACCGGGGGCCATCTATGACCGGGTGCCGTCTATGACCGGCTATCAAAAAAAGTCCAAACAACTATTTTAGATAGCCGGTCATAGACGGCACCCAGTCATAGATAGCACCTAGTTATAGACAGCACCCGGTCATAGATGGCACCCGGTTATAGACAAACACATTGGCCCAAGTTCGTGAGACACAGCCATATGTTTGAATATATCACCTGATGAAGCCTAACTTTGTCAAAACGTTGTGATCCTTTGACTTGTGAATAACATCGCCACCATGTACGCCTTACTTCAGGTGTTGTAGTTGTGTTGATTCATATTGAGGTATAAATTGAGATTCGTGTGTAGCGTACTAAATCACTATATTACCATAGAGTTTTAAGGACCGTCTCGCATTACCCATGTGATCACTGGTATCCAATAGGACTGTTACCTGCAGATCCTTGGTCTAAACATCTGGGAATGCAATATCCAGGAGACCAGGGAGGGTGCAGTCCTAGCCCATTTCCACAGCTAGGTAAAGGCCTTAGTGATACCACTACCATTTTGTTTTTCAACTGGTTTAATCCCCTACTATGATCATGTTATGAGTCTACAATGTGTTTTCTTTATTATACAATTAAAAGTACAATACAAGGATCCAAACAATGAGATAAATTAAAATTGGTACTGACCCTTGAAAAAAGTGAGCCCCCCCCCCCCCACAATGCTAGACGATCCAGTAGTAGTAGTAGTAGTAGTAGTAGTAGTAGTAGTACAGGGTAGATCTAGAGTAGGCCTACCGGTAGATCTAGTCCATCAATCACAGCATGATCTAATCTATGGGTGCGGGCCTTTTTTTGGCTTAGTGACATGCGACATGAGGAATTTAAGAGATAACGACATGGGACATAGCCTTTTCTTAAAATCGACAGGGAAAATTGGGACACCCCATCCAGCTAGACCCCCTAATCTAAACTAGCTATTGTTCACGCAAACTCTGGCCATTGTTCACGGCAAACTCTGGCCAATGATCACAGCAAACTCTGGCCATTGTTCACGGCAAACTCTGGCCAATGATAACGGCAAACCCTGGCCATTGTTCACGGCAAACTCTGGCCAATGATCACGGCAAACTCTGGCCAATGATCACGGCAAACTCTGGCCATTGTTCACGGCAAACTCTGGCCATTGTTCACGGCAAACTCCGGCCATTGTTCACGACAAACTCTGGCCAATGATCACGGCAAACTCTGGCCATTGTTCACGGCAAACTCTGGCCAATGATCACGGCAAACTCTGGCCATGGTTCACGGCAACTCTGGCCAATGATCACGGCAAACTCTGGCCATCGTTCACGGCAAACTCTGGCCAATGATCACGGCAAACTCTGGCCATTGTTCATGGCAAACTCTGGCCAATGATCGCGGCAAACAAAATCAAAACAATCTGCCCAAAGTTAGGTGATGTAGTAACATTGCTAGGTAACGTAGCGACGTTGCTACGTCACCAAGCCTTGGTGACCTAGCAACGTCGCCATCCCTGTGACGTCACTGGTGCTGTGACGTCACTGACAAACACTCTCCATCCAGAGGTTTAGTCGAGCTGCATTGACAGCAAACTGATGTATGTTGATGTGTTAGGAGAATGTGAAAATACAGCCAATGTCGGCCATTTTATCTCCTCTCAAACATTTTACTGCATTGTGTTGAAAGTTTATACTAACAGGCTCCCCTTAGCTATTTATTCTCATTCTGATATGATATAGTGATTGATAGATTTTCATCAATCCTGATGGTTAGAGACCTTTTGAAATAGTAGTGATCATGAACTTTCTAGAAATCAACCATTGAACTTGTCATTTGAATGCTGCAAATCCTCCATAAATTCCGACCACTGCATAAAGTGAGCCAGGGCTTTGCCCAGGATGAGCCCACTTCTTGGGCTCATCCTGGGCAAAGCCCAGGGAGGCTCACTTTAAAAAAAGAGCATTATCATCAATTTGACAGGTGATATTGACAAGTTTTAACAAGAATAGGATGTAATATGGGTTAGACCCTATATGGCAAAAGCAGATCCCAGGGAAAAGGGATAAATAACAAAAGTGGGGACAGCCAATGTGGAAGGCTTTGTACATTTACAGGATATGAAATGCATTGAATGCACTAATACAAAGCAAAGATAAGGTCATCCCACATCTAACCAGCGTAATCCCTTTCTCCTTTCATACAATTTACATGTCTTATTAAATCTCCTCATTTCCCCCATATTGGGACCATGCAAAAATAGGAAACCTGGTTCGCTAATACCAATGTATCGTCCACTCCCTCAATAGATCTGCCCCTTTACCCTATGCCCTTATCTAGCAGAAATTCTCCTTTCAATGCTATAGAAAGTATTCACAACATTATACTTGGTCAGTCTGTTTGAAGTAGCCATTGGATTAAGTCAATTTATATATATGTATATATATGTATATATATATATATATATATATATATATATATATATATATATATATATATATATATATATATATATACATATGTGGTTCTATAGCAACAACATCTTTACACTAAGCCTTCCTGTATACTTCCACTGTCCCCCATCTTTTTCAAGCTATCTGCCAGGCTCACTGACAGGTGATTCCAGGCACTACATCTACACTATATTGAACAGCTTACTGTGATGTGGACCTATCTATTGGACATGTCCTACAGCTGTCAAAGGGCCCCAAACCCATCATCCCTGCCCGATCCTATCCACCTCCCCTCACCATACTCATACCCAACGCTGTCGAAGCACCACTGGGAGATGTTGCTTGGTATGTTTATCTGTATCACACCTTCCAGGATGTGGGGAAAGTGTGGTGTACATATCCTGAGTAGCTTTAGATTGATATTTGTGCTACACTATGTTGGGGATGCTGTAACTGTCCATACTGCTATATTGCTTTTGAAGTGTCACATGTAGGCTTCAACCATGCATACGAATCAATAATAATTTGATGGAGAGAATGCACAAATATTTTTGTCTCATGAGTATGTTTATATATGTATATATACTAATTTTGTAGAAAAGCATACTTAAACCTAATTAAAATTGTAAGCATTTATGTATTATTGAAATGTAGCCATCAATAGCCCCCCCCCCTGGACACCCCAGTGGGATGAGTTGAGCCTAGAGGCATGTGAGTAGAGCCTAGTTTACCAAACCAGATTAGCCTTCTTTGTTCTTTATAAACTACAAAGACACTGTGTCATTCAGGTTCCTATGCCGCAGGTTATGTTAACAGAAGCCAATGCATAGGGGCTGAGTTACTATTCTCAGATATCATTGAAAAAGGTGACAGGTGATGAAATGTCACTGTCTTGGATATATAATTGGCCTCAGCTTTCCATATGTATCAATAAATGTTAAGACATGCTCACTGATAGTTGTTAGAAGAAGAACATCATGCACAGTTTCTTTGTCATGTTTTTCTGGGTAATTCCATTAGAGATCCTTTCCAATCGCACTTGATTCCCTTGATTTGTGTCAGTTGTCTGGATTCTTCCTTGAACATGAAAGATCCCCGGAACCTGGGCTAGATTATGTGTGTGAGCGTAGAATGTAAGGTAGAAAACAACTAGCAAGGTCAGGATTAGACCATTTGAAGAGGAACCATCTGAGAGTAGAGAGAGCCTAATGAGGGACAGGATAGGGGTAACAGTGAACAGCTCTGGGGTGGAGTTGTTTTCTGTAAAACATTACCTGGTTACAGGCACCATACTGGGTGACCAGCTTTATCCTCTACAGTGAAAGTGAAAAACAAAAACACCCACAAAATAATCTCGTTTTTGCAGAAGTACAGACCATACACATTGGCTTAGGAAATAAGTGTTTGAAAGTCATTTACACTTTATTCCTATAATTATATAAAATGCTTGTGTATTAGTTAAATAGGACTTTGCAGGTACAATATCAGCCTAGAGCTAATAGAAATACTACAAATAAGATGTTACTCATTTTTTATGATATACTACAATATAGTACATACAGGCAATAATTCCAGTACACTGGTATTGGATATTGAGGTGGTTTGTGTGGAGCAATGACAGACGCGACCTTTCCAACTGATAATGAATGTGTTGATGAATTCAATACAACAGTGACAATACATAAATAAAAACAATGAAAAGAATTCCATCAAACACTATAATCCCAGGCGCTGTCTGTCAAAGCGCTACTTATTCATACTACCGGTAAGACGTATATAATATGATTATGAAAGTAATACTAATACATGTTCAAGAACTTCATGACACGGAGTTGGGCTTAGGCTGAGGTAATTAACCCGCCATATTTATTAACAGAAACAAGTAACAAAAATAAAATTAATGCTATATTCCCATATCACACGCTGGCTTGTGCTCCTCGAGACGGCTGAACAACAATGGCCGCATTATAATTCGGAGAGGACGGAAATGATACCCGCGCATGCGCGTCAAATATATGTTACCCGGTGGTTCCCGCCAAGCTTACAGATTATACACCAGAAATACATTGGCTATTTCTTGTACCGAATTATCCATTATGACCTGAAATAACAACTAATTCAAAAATGAAAAGTCACTTTTTCCAGGTTAACTAGGATGTGGCTTTGGATATTTCAATTTTCTTTATTGGCACTGCTGTTCAACTCAGTTGAATCATTTCTTTTTTGCGTAAGTTAAGGGTAAAAAACACAAACGGCAAATTGATAAAAAAAAAAAAAGCAAAGCAAGTTTGATTGCACAAGGGACATGGAAGAAGTATTTCCTATCATTGAGCAATGTTGAGTTTCTGGTCAGATGAGGGTGATTTTAATAATTTCACTTTTTTTAAAAATATCTTTTTGTCATATTCATTTACCTGACTTTAAGTGCAGGAAAAACGTTGAAAATCTGCTACATTCACCTACGACACCAAATTATTTCTGGACTAAAGTTATAATTAACCCAAAAGGTTCCTACATATCGCCACATCAAAGCCAACATCAAAGTTTACTATCATAACTCAGAAGTCTATTCTCCCAGAATCTAGTAGGACAAAGCCCTCAGTAAAGTTCTCTCTTTTATTCCAAGAGTGTAGAATTGGCATAACTAAGGTTAAACATGACACCACTTTCTCATATTTTGTTTAGCAAATCTCAATGAAACGTTTTATTTAACTAACAGGCTTCATTCTATGGGGAAAGGAGTGACCAATGACCAACATGAAAGGTCTAAACATACAGTATGTCTATTCATGCTTTAACCCTTTAAGGATTAATGTTGTTAAAGGATGACATTTGTTGTCACGATGCACAAATGCAGCTCCAGCGAGTAACTTGCTGGTGCTGCATTGGTGCATCATGCAGACTGTGCATGAGTCTCAACCGAGTAGGGTCGGCATGATGATTGAATGCAGCACTGAAGAGTTACTCACCATGACGACCAAGGAGATGATGCATTAATACATTATGCCGTTCTTAAAGGGTTGAGAGCAAATGGACAATAATGGCCTCAAGAGGTTATCACCAGCCCAAGTCCCCTGTCTGGCTCTGCAATTGTATCTTGTGCCTTCCAGTTATCAAAAAAACAACTCCATGCTGTTTTAAGTCCACCCTTCACAATGGCCAAGCCAATAGGAAACCCAACTTTGCATCTTTCTCTTGTTTTTGTGAACTTTTCAAAAGCCACATGGCAGGCAGAAGACCACAAAACCCATCAGATATGGTGCCTGTGGAGAGTGTCTGCTTGGGTTACCCTCTGGGGTAGGGCTGACATGATGCCTCGGGATAAGTTAGTGGCACAGAGGGGGGTGGTGGGCAGGATTGGGCATGTGCTGGATGACACATATAAATGAAGATTGATTGTTGGTTTAGAAATAGTCCATGGTAGTCCAAAAGCAGAGAATAAGGGCAGGAATTCATCCCCAACATACTGGCAGTCTATTTAAACTACAGATTTTTCCGCTATCTATAACTATTCTGTTAATAAGCTATGTGTCTGTCGCTTGAAGTCTGACAGCCATTGTTCAGCCATGTCACAGAATGCCATATTCTGCTCTGTCCTGCTGCAGCCTGACTAGATTGCTGATCTAATAAACTCCTGCCCACCCCTCTTTCTTGTCAACCCTTTTAGGGCCTCATAGTGCTTTGATGCGAAATTCTTTTGTCATGCTAATACACTCCAAGGGGTTTGGTATGATATGTAACTGTCTGTTGAAGCCTTTTTGCTGGCTTTATTCTTACCCAAAAAGACATTGACTTGTTTATGAAACTATTATTGGTTTGTGAAATTAAATTGAATAAAACATTGAATCATCGGACATGAATTTTGTTCATGGAAAAATATGTTCACTCATCAAAAAACATACCATTCCAATTTGATCAGTATTACTGAGAAATATCAAAGGTCAATGCTGAGAAATGAGCAGCCTGTTCTCAAAGGTAGGGCAAGATCTCTAGGGAGACCAGAGCGGAATCTATTGACCCTCGCTGACTGCTTCTATCTTGTCAGGTATGCAGTCGAACCACTCTATATGGCAATGACAAAGGTGAAAGCAATGACACATAGTGCTGGGGTCAGACCATCTGTAACAGGAATTGACAATCAGTGATGAGTCTGATGAAAATAGTTGTATTTGGGCTGAGTATGGCAGTAAGTTTATAATGGTTAGGCTTTTCTTTTTTATTGTATTTTCAACAGTGGGCAGAGTGAGTAGAAACTAAGTTATCACCAAAATTCTGTTTGTTTAATGTATCAAATTTGCCAAGAGGTGATGAGCTACGTGGCAGTATGGATCAAAGTGTCCAGATAAGTGTGAAAATAAGATAAGGATCATAACAGTGATAGTTTGTGCCCGGTAATAGATCGTTCCGTCTCTTGTATTAACTTGTATTGATTTGGTGACACACATCTTTTAACAAATCCTTAGAGAATCGGCTATACAGTCCACAGGATAAATATTGTGCTGACATCTGTAGATTTGCCCCATGATATGACAAAGCTTCCCAAGGGATACACATGATGAATGAGACAATGGCATCATACATGAGCACACAAATCTATGTGTGCATGTCCGATACATCAACTGCTTGCTTCAATACGTCAAGCATCCTTAGGGGATGGGGAGGCTGATGATATTTCAAATTGATTCACCTCTAGGAGCTTTTAGAACAAAGGTGCAATATCTAAAAATGACAGTGGGTCTTATATGTAAGGTATATTATAGGAATAAAATACACTCTGTGTCATGGCTCTGATGAGGACAGATATGTATTAGACAGATATTATTGCTGACTTGAGTCAACTGATATAGAAGTGCCAGAGTTAGGTTTCTCTCATCACCACTTAAGGTCAACACATGTTCAGCATAAATAACTGAATTAAATCTAATGTAATGATATCTATATGTAGTAAAGGCCAATGTCAGCTGAAGGCAAACAAAATGCTGAATCAACTTAGTTGCTCTTATGGGTATTACAGAAATTGGGGATATTAGAAAGATATGGCATTATTTCTTTAAAGTATAGACAACAAGGAGAAGACTTTAGCTGATGATTAGCTATCTCCGTCTTTCATTTGACAAGTGTACATTTTGTTAAGGATGAGGTTAGCTGAATCGTTAAAATTATTCCTAATCATTAGATGTTGATTCAAGTTAAATATTGCCAGCAATCCCTTATCAAACTCCAACTAATGCCTAGTTGAGATATGGTTTTTTTTTGTTTAAAAACAGCAAACAATGGAAGAGCATCCTTAATTGGACCATACTTCTACATTGTGCCACAATTAATTGATGAACTAGCTAACATAAACTGTTTGGTCACGTGGTCACCTGGATGACCGGACAAACGGCATGTCAGGCCTTTACACTAATACTACCAACCCCCTGCGGACCATCTCTACCAGAACGCCCTGTTTAGGTCTGTGCTGTAGCATGATAAAGGCATATCACCTGCTACACCACAGTCTCCAGGTAAAACAACATTAACCAACTCCCCCTACTTCAACCCAGAGTGATCTACAGTCTGTCAGCTTCCAGCCTCCACCTCTATTTCCTGCTGGGGAAAAGCTGCTAAAAATGCAAAATTCTAATTAAGATCTTTATCTGCTAAATGAAAAGGGGCACTCTGTTTTTGCTCCCTTAAATAACTTATCAACCATTTAATGGCTGCATAGTGCTTGAATAAGCTTTTAACTCTGACGTCATGAAGAATGAATGCTGCCCTGGCAGGGAAGGTAGACTCCTAATAGAACAGAGTGGAAGAGTTGACTCATCAAGGCTGCATGAATCCATCATGATGATGAAGGGCATAACATATTAAAGCACTATATCATCCATAAAGGGTCAATGACAACCTTCTTGCTACTCTTGTTGAAAGTGTGATTGACTGTAACAAAACAGAATGCCTATCCTGATGAAGTCATTATGAAAATTCTTTCTCTTTGCATTCTGCATATGTATTTAGGATCTAAATGTATAGAATCTAATCCTAGAAAATAGGTATTATATAATTGCATGGGCTTGAATTAAAGCCAGAAAGGATATTAACGCCTACAGATTTGAACTGTGCCACTTTACCTGTGGAGTCTGCAATGTTAAACAAAATAGACTGCCTGGATTTGATAGACTTTGTTGGTAGATCTTGATTATATATATATACTAATGTGCAACCTTAAGAATACAGGCAGAGACCTGTATGTTCGAATAGAACTGTGCCACTCCTGGGAAAGTGTTACCATAGAGAGAGGCCATCTGGTTGTTCCATATGTCACTGAATGGAACTGGAGCCTGAATAGCCTTCCCAAGAAGTAGCGGCCGCTATAGTAGCACTTTGTAGCATACCACAAAGGCAGTTTGCAGCAGGTTACGTGGCAGGAATCCTCCTCACACACCATCCAGACGCTGTACTTCTGTTACATCGGCAGAGATTTAAGGCAGTGAAAGCCCCTGAGGGTTATTTCCTACCCTTTGATATGTCGCCCAGTCCTATAATCTGATCCCAAGGGAGGCACTTCAAAGTCCTGGGATGAGGTGATTGGCTACAGACAGGATTTACTCTTGAACTCATGAAGGGTTCAATTGATGAACAGTAAAACAAATCATTTTAGATTACTGGTAGATGTGTAGTGTTCATTATAACTGGAAATCTTCATGAATGAAGGTAAATTCCATGGCTTCATCTAATGTCTATTTGCTACCACTCAAATCATCTGTTTTTGAGGCACCAAACATGATGGGAGTAAACTACTCTAGTAAGGACAATCAAGTTGTTAATTTCCATATTGGCCACCTCTACAAAGGTAGTATCACAAACTACTGTCGTCATCTGCATTTATCATACCACTTCTACAATACCCCTTGAGTTGTTTAGTCTAGGCTGACACTACTTAAGCACCATCATATTTCACAGAGAGGTGGTACCTGAAGTAAGACTGTGAGTTGCGTGTGATACCTAAACCAGCATCTGTGTAACAGGAGAGGGGAGGGACATGAGAAGGATGACAGAGAGGTGGGTTAATGTTACACAATAGGAGAGGGAGGTGTACTAACATGGGAGGGAATGTTTCCCAAAGAGTATGATGGCTATGTGTGACTACAAAGCAGAATGTGACACAATAAGAGATAGCGGGGCGGAGCAGAGGAGTACTAAGTCAAGGTGACAGCAGTCCCATAGGAGTATTGCTGTCAGGTGTGATGTTACACAGAACAAGGTTAATAGATTCAGGAGATATCCAGGCATCTCAACTGGCTCCCACAACCAGGGGAGGCAGCTTCTTGGAACTTCCATGACCTGAAACAGTTGATAGACTAGACAGCAATGTAGCCAACTGCGTAGTATGGGAACTACCTCATGAAAGTTATATACGATTTACCATCTGCCTTTGATCAAGTAGCTTGTATAGAACTGTATATCTTTTTGATATTGCTATAATTGGGGCCACAAATCCATGAAAAAATCTAGACAAAGTATCTGAGTTGAAACAGATTTAATATTAAATTAGGAGATCCTGTGATCTTCTTTGGTGGCTTTGAGGGATCTACTAAAGCTGGCTTGAATCCGATCAATTAGCGTCCGAGAGATGTCTCTAGGATGGCTTTCACCCAATTAGAGCTGCTGTCTTAAAATTATTTGGTATGCCTCGTTAACGAGTGGTTATTTTTGAACAAAAGGGGGCTGGTAAATTTAGGCAAAAAATACCAGTGAGTTATTATAGCTCAAAAGGGGTTAGACATGCACAATTTCAGTTTTCCTGGAGGGCCGACCGGAAAAAGTGTGACCCCATTTTTTTTTTTTGGAAGGGTTTTAATCATTTATTGACCACATCAAAGTACACGTTTGTTCTGGTCCATCGTCGTCTCAACATCACAGATTATCGTTTATCGCTCAAATATTTCAGATTATGAAATAATAATGGGGGGGGATCATTTCATTTGACTTCTGAAGATAGATATTAATCAATTAATGATTTGGAATTAGGGCAGATTATATGATTATCTTGTAAGACTGATACAAACCATCCCACTAAAAACACCCATTTCCAGATGTGTGGTTCGAAATCATGTGTCCTGATACTTTGGCTACTTTAAATGTGCAACATGTACTTATCTATTAACCAACTACATGTTTAATGCAGATATGCAAAATGTGCAATAAGTTTAGATATGTTTGATTAATTGTATCTCATAATTATAACTTATAACTAATTGAATCTTTTTTGGAATATGATTGGTCCCCTTAGCAACACCCCACACCAGCATGTCAGCCCATAAAAGTAAGATAGATAACTGCAACTATCTTATACATCTGCGGCCCGCAATCAAAACCATTAATTACTAACACATTAAAGATTTGATATCCATAATAAATAGCACATTAAAGATGCCTCACTGACTTGAATCTAATTACCCATTCTCCAAAATCCCATATTATGAACAATGCCTGCTCGCTTGAACCAGCCTAGTCCTTTTTTACATCCACCAGGGGACACACAAGTCTGTGAGGGAGCGTTCAGTCATTAGAAATGGGGGGCGTTAATGTTGACATCTCCTGCGAAGGGCATAAAAACAGGGTGCCATAACAAAATATGCTCATTTTAAGCAAAACAAGTGTTACTATATTTCAAAGGTGGGGTAGGGAGAATTTACACACCTTCAGCAAATGATGGCTCATATTATTCCATGTGTGGAGGGGGTGTAAAAGATTTTCACCATCCTGCGCAAGGTTCCGCCATCATCCACAGTTATTGATCAATGAACACTCCCTAACTTAGGTTTGTATTTATGTACAAGGTGTCACAATGAACAAAAGAAATCTGTATTTACCAGTTATCAACACAACCCATACAGAGTAGATACGGCTGACGGTTGTTATAAAGGTAGGCATAAACATTGCATGTTATTTAAAGGCCCTTTGAATCCATCATCGGGGAGTTACCAGGGCTGCAGTTATGCATCATGTGGAGCCTACCAGATAGATGCACCACTGAAGAGTCAGCATGATGCATGAATGAAGCCCTCCCCAGGGCAGCAATCATACATCATATTAACCACCAAATGGTATATCACAGTACTGTGCTGTTCTTAAGGGATTAATAGCTAGAGTCTGATCACTTCCCAGTAGCCTTCAATAGATGCAGCACACATGTATCACACTATGGGGCAGGTGGTATTTGGGATGGTTGTTAGGAGATGGATCCCCATGAATATTCATGAAATGTCTCGGAAAGCATCTAACCCATTTAGCATTGACCTTGATAACAGGAGCCATTGCAGCTGGGAGGCGATAAAGCATCAGTGCATATGAATATTGAAAGTTTTGGCATCAATTGTTTTGCTTTCAAAGCTTGATGCATATATTAATTGTTAATTATTGCATAATTTGGATATAAGAATAAAATATGCTTACAAAGAACCCTTTTATACTTTTACAGATTAGCTTCTGATTGGCTGACTCCTTTCTGGGTAAGTAGAAAACATATGTAGATTTTGTCTTACCACAGTGATGGTACTTGTCTTGCTTTGCCAAAGTATATCCCCATAGACATCTACACTGGATGAAGTTGATGCTAGTTATAAAGGTATGAACCAGAATGCTGAGGTAATCAGGTGCCAAACCTCCATTTTGCTTCTTTGTGTAGTTTACTTTGGCAGGTTATCTCAGGTTAACTTGATGGGTTTTTGTCAGAGCATTACTTAGTATACATCATTATGACCCTACACTATGCCCCTCTCAAATTCCTTTGGTTTAAATAGCCGTTGCTAGGGAAGGAATGTGAATGGAACAAAAACATTCATTTTTGAGTAATTTTGAGAGGCCTATTGGAGGAAAAATCATCAAAATGGACATTTTTGAGGAATTGAATGTATTCTAGACATAATTTAGCAGGAAAACATCCCTTGGTTAGTGGATAATCCTATTATTAAGATTTACAGATCTATATGAATTAAAAAAGTGGGGAGAAAATCAATAAAATTGGAAAATCCCCACTTTTTTCCAATTTTCTCACTTTAAATAGCTCTGTAGACCTCAATAATAGGATGATCCATCAACAAAAAGACGAGTCTCTGCTAAATCATGTCTAAAATGTGTATATATGATACACCCCGAGTCTGTAATATTATAGAAATGTATGATAATTACGTTACGCCATAACCATATGTACTTGAATCATGAATGAGAAGGGGACCTAGCGGAAGTAAGGCAAAGCGCCTATGCTAGGATGATGCATCTACTTTTGTATTTGTTATCTTTTACCCAATAAAACACATAAAAAAAAAATTGCATTCAATTTATCAAATATGTTTATTCTAATGATATCCCAGCCCATAGGGCCGTTCAAAGAAAAATAACCTAAAATAGAACGTTTTTGTTCCATTTACATTCCTTCCCTAGCAACGGGCAAGGAATTTGAAAGGGGCATCATATATGGTCATTATGATGTGTAATAGAAAATCCTGGGACATAAACTCATCAAGTGATGCATTATTAACTATGTATTTTCTGCCTTGAAAAAATTGGATAGAGAGTATCGTTAATACATAGATTGGAATCTGGTAATATTGCTCGTTATTGACATTCACAATGATGGGGGGTTTACATGGAAATGAGTTTTTAAAGTTTAGTAGTGAGTTATCGTGGTAAATGCAGCACAACAGCAACCAAAATAAAAACCTGAATAATGAAACACAAATTGTATTGTGCTTTTTGCCCAAATTACAAGAGAGCTGAAAGGAAATACAATAGTTTTCACATGCCGATGTCATGGGCCTCCAGGATGTCTTCTTTTTCATGTAGTGGTAACATTGTCTGACTCTGCTGAAAAAAAAAGTTCATTTGATTTTACAAGGGAACAGCATAAATACAACTACAATCATTAAAAAGGAACTAAAGCAATTTGATTACACATGGGACGTGAAGTGTGTGTTTTGTATACATGAGGGGTGCTTGGTTTCTTTTCAGACAATGGCCATTTTCATAACCTTTTTTAAACCTTCCTTTCATTTTCATCTAGCTTAATCTTCTTTCTTTTTAAACAAGAGTTGTGGCAGAATCTTCAATCCAATGCCAGACATGTGAGACATCAGATCATTCTTCCTAATTATTGCTTATTGCTTATTTTTTTTTTTTGTTGTATTTTCTGCTTTCATGGCATCTTCGCTATGCTTTTGTTTTCATTTGCCATTTTACCCCTCTTGTTTTCTCTAATTATCAACAGGTATATATACTCAGAAAGAGATACAATTCCTCCCATGCAATATGTGCTCTGTTCACTAACTCAGAATTTTATGCCTTTCAACATGTCACTGACATGCAAATGCATGCAGTCTCCAATATTTTTACTTTGATGGAATCATTATGTTTTGTAAAAGGGTATTAATAACAAGAGTGTCAGTGAGTGTCAGTGAACAGTCACAGCCCCAAGAGGTTCTCACCACCTAGTCTCAAGTCAGCTGTGCACTCTCTGCAACCTTACCCTACCCCTGCCGGCTAGTCCCCTCCTCCCTCCTCAGTCTATACGAAAAAAAAATTCACCATGAAGGACATTCGGTCCTGCAGCTTTCTTTTTGTTGCAGTCCCGGAATAAATTCTGCAGGCCCAGATATATTGGAGTACAATTGTGTAATTTAGCAATAAATCCCAAGGCTTGTACTGATAACTATATTGAACTTGGTTCCCTTGTATGTTACAATTATATAGATCCTTTTATATGTAAATTACTGAAAAACACTACAGAAAATATACTAGCTTTCTGTTTTATGCTGTAGAAACCTCAATAATGGTCCGATTTATAAGCCGTAGGAACTGAAATTTAGGACAGGATCTCTAGATTACAGCCAACTATTCGGGCCGGCACTAGACACCTTTCTACCGGACCGGCAGACCTTTTGCCGGCTATAGCCAGTGTCCTGCAGGTTTTCGTATAGACTGCCTCCTTCCCCTACCCACATCCCCACCACCCATGGGACATGTTTAGCTAAATGGAAAGACAATTCAAGCTTTTTGGATTATTCTTTTTGGTTCTTGTTGAAAGAAGCCTGGCAGGCAGAAGACCACAACGGGTTTTTTTTCCAATTAAGAATGTCATGCCTTTTCAACATATAACTGACATGCAAAAGCATCCAGTCCCCAATATTTTGAGGATTCTAATTTTGATGGAATAATTGTGCTATATAAAGGATTATTAAAAACATGAGTGTCAGTGAACAGTCACATCCCAAAGAGGTTCTCACCAGCCACCCAAGTCCACTCTGGGCTCTCGGAAACCTTACCCTACCCCTCCCAGCTAGTCCCCTCTTCCCTCCTCCTCCTCCTACCTCCATCCCCACACCCAACGGACATCTTATACCCCTCCCTTCTTAATGGATAATTCTCCCTAATTAGTGTCATGGCAGCTGCACTTTGCTGGGACTGCATATGTTTTTTCTTTGCTGTTTGACACATATTTCCGAATTTCATGCCTTTTCATCATGAACATATAACTGACTTGCCAAAGCATCCAGTCTCCAATAGTTTGAGGATTTCATATCGGTGGAATAATTATGTTATGTAAAGGAGTATTAACAACATGAGTGTCAGTGAACAGCCACATCCCAAAGAGGTTCTCACCACCCACCCAAGGCAACTCTGTGCTCTCTGAAACCTTATTCTACCCCTCCCAGCTAGTCCCCTCCTCCCTGCCCCTCCTACCCGCTTCCCACCACCCAACAGACATCTTAAACCTCTCTTTTTTCAATGGACAAGCCAACCGGAAACCCAACTTTGACTCTTCCTATTGTTTTTCAAGTCCTTGTTGAAAGAAGCCTGGCAGGCAGAAGACCACAAAGCCAATCAGAGATGGTAGACTCTGCCTGCTCAGGTTATGCTTTGGGGGAGGGACGAGCAGAGAGAACGGAAGTTAGTGGAGGTGATATGGATGAAAGGGTGGAGAAAGTGATTGGTGTAAGGAGGGGTGTTGAAAGGATGAACACATGTGGAGATTGGCTAACATAACATACACAATCAATTAGAGACACTGTTGACTGTGGCAAGAGAAGCAAAGAGACTTTAGGGAGTGTTCATCTTTTGACAACAGGGAGGGGCTTGGTGGGTTTATAAATGTGTGGGTCCAAATCTTTTTTTCCCAATCACTTCTTTACATCACTGGTGGGTAGAAGACTGACTATATTGGTTTGGTGGTTTGAAAGGTGGTTATTTTAACCAACATAGATAAAAATAGACAAACTGTACACTGATAATAATACCTATAGTCAGTAGTGACTATACCACCATATTTTGACCCCCGTAGTCAGGGGACTATACAACTTAGTCACATATTAGTCATAAGATAGTCAGTAGTGACTATATGTGGATCACACAAATTCATGATGTCACAGGAATGTGTGCACAGGAAACAGTTAGGATTCAAATTTGAATGGTCCATGGACTTCAGGTAGGCACATCCTCTTCTAAACCACTGTTCTATGGATATCCCTGCTTGTTATATGTTATGTTACAGTTGTCTATGACAACTTAAGATGTTCTAGGGTGCATGCGTTCTCATATTTGATGTTTGATCTGCCCTGTTTTATCCTAGCCTGTCACCTGCCAGGCCTTGTCCTGTCTGTCCCCTGTCATGCCTTATCCTAGCCTGTACCCTGGCCTGCCTTATCCTAGCCTGTCCCCTGGCCTGCCTTATCCTGGCATGTCCCCTGCCATGCCTTATCCTAGCCTGTCCCTGCCCTATCCTAGCCTGTCCCCTGCTCTACCTATCCTAGCCTGTCCCTTGCCCTGCCTTATCCTAGCCCATCCCCTGGCCTGCCTTATCCTAGCCTGTCCCCTGTCCTGCCTTATCCTAGCCTGTCACCTGCCCTACCTATCCTAGCCTGTTCCCTGTCATGCCTGATCCTAGTATGTCCCATGCCCTGCCCTAGCCTGGCCTGTCCCCTACCCTGCCTTATCCTAACCTGTTCCCTGCCCTGCCTTATCCTAGCCTGTCCCTTGCCCTGCCTAATCCTAGCCCATCCCCTGGCCTGCCTTATCCTAGCATGTCCCTGGCCTGCCTTATCCTAGCCTGTCCCCTGTCCTGCCTTATCCTAGCCTGTAACCTGCCCTACCTATCCTAGCCTGTCCCCTGTCCTGCCTTATCCTAGCCTGTCCCTTGCCCTGCCCTATCCTAGCCTCATCCTAGCCTGTCCCGTGCCCTGCCTTATCCTAGCCGGTCACCCGCCCTACCTATTCTAGCCTGTCCCCTGCCATGCCTTATCCTAGCCTGTCCCTTCCCCTGCCCTATCCCTACTACTCTGCTCTGCCTTGCTTTGCCCTGCCCTGCTCTACATTATTTTGCCCTGCCTTATTCTGCCTTAATCTACCCTACTATACTCTACATTACTCTGCTCTGTCATGCTCTGCCTTGCTCTACTTTCCATTACTCTGCTCTGCCTTACTCTGCCTTGCTCTACCCTTCTGAACCTTGACCTGCCTTTCGCTTATGTCTGATGATTGACTATATCTATTAGTCATAGTGACTACTTTAGACCATGAAACCATTAAATTTATAGTCACTTGACTATATAGCCCAAATCAGCCGATTTAATGGCTGACTATAGGTTGACTATATGACTAACTTACATTAGACATAGGTGACTAACTAGGTATAGCCGTTTTTTCTACGTTCACGTGACTATAGAAACATAGTCCGTAGTGACTAACATTTCCAGGCCCATTATTATCAGTGTATTGTCCTTGCTGGCAAAATTACAACAGAACCGACAAAACAAAAAGGTTTTGACATGCCAATGGCATGGGCCCTAGGGATATCATTTAGAACTTCATTTCCATGAATTAGTAACATGGTCTGCTAAAAAGAGTTATTCATTTTAATTTACAACGGAACAGCAGAAAAGAACATAATAAGAAAAGAACAAAAGAGACTTGGAATGTGTGTTTTGTACATGAGAGCGGTGCTGGCTTTCTTGCCAGACAAGGGCCATTTCCATGATCATAGACTTTTTAACCTTCCTTTCAATTCCATTTAACTCAGTCTTTTTTGTCTTTTTTAAACAAGAGCTGTGTCAACATCTTCAATTCAATACAGAGCTTTGTTTTTTTAAATAACATTGTTTGTGATCAGGATCTGAGATACTCTGTATGGGTGATATCTACAGACATGCCAGAAATTGGTGTAAATAGTTGTTTGTGAATCCAGTGGGAATTGGTCTCCAGATCATTTTCCCTAATTAGTTTTTACTGTTCTGGAGTCATCAACAGATAGATAGACAGAGGTGCATGATAATCTGTCTGAACACCACAGGTTTCTCCATGAGTGGTGCCTTGGATCGTATCACACAAGGTGGAGATGATTGTGATGCTGTCCAATGCACCCGAGTGAAGAAACCAGGAGTTCAGACTGATAAGAGTGGATCTCCGTATTTGTTCCTTTTTAATTCTTGATTAATTTCATCAAAATATACATGTAAAAAATTGGGTTCATAGCTATTTTGGTGACGTCATTGTGGAGAAACAGCCCATGGAGAATAGGCATCAGTTTGTCCACAGGGGTGTGGAGAACGGCGATTTTAGTACTAAAGCATAATAACTTTGTTTCTCCATGTGAAATAAATGTATTGTCTGCTGTCATGGCGGCTGCACTATGCTGGGACTGCATGTGTTTGCCTTTGCTGTTTTATACTTATTGTTTTCTCAATTTATCAGGCATTGGTTGTTGTGTCATCACAAGGAACTCAGCTGGTAAATCTCATCCCTTATCTACTCAATGCCATTCCGTTCCTACTGGATTCTGATTCCAATACTTGATGAAGTTTCATGGATTTATGCATTTATCAAGGAACTTTCTCACCCACCAAATCTAATTTCATTCCAACATTGGCATTCATTATGTAAAGCAGTCTGCATATGGGATCCTTCCTTGGGGATAACCCTGTCAATAGTCTAAGCCCTGTGGACTTGTAGACTTTAGACAATATGGCTCCACTTTCGGATTGTTGAAGAAAATAAAAATGTCCCTTAACACAATCAGATCTTGTGGTGGGACCCGGGGGAGGTTTGTATAGATATTGGAGAATCTCACAGAGCCTGGGCTCCATAATAAAGTGGAGTAAGGTAAGACGGTGTGGAGGAGGTTTTGATAGCAATGCTATATTTCCATTTCCAAGCCTTTTACCAGATCCCTAACTAGTTTTCCTAGATATCTCCACATCCCAGCCCTTTTATGCTACTCTTTCTGCTTCCCTTATACAATGCTCTCTTCCTCCCTTCATTGTCTAACCTGCCTTCTTCCAAGCGTTTGTCTCGATCTTCTTCACACTACCTTCATCCACGTTTCCTTTCATTCTCCCTACAGTATTTCCTACCTTCACTTTTATTTGATCCTCACATATTTTGATACCTATCGATAGGTACTACAATACTGTGGACATGTACTACAATGCTGTGGCACTAACTCAAGGCTGTGTCTCACGAACTTGGGCCATTGTTTTTGTCTCTGACCGGGTGCCGTCTCTGACCGGGTGCCGTCTCTGACTGGGTGCCGTCTCTGACCGGGTGCCGTCTCTGACCAGGTGCTGTCTCTGACTCGCTGTCGGAAACAAGGTGTCCAAGAAATTATTCTCATATATATATAAGGATTTGTAAAAACTTTATGGCGGTTGTTATATGATCATAATTATGATTAAAATTAGCCTCCTGCTGTTGGTATTTTGACCTTATCTTGCCAAAGGGTCAGAGACGGCACCTGGTCAGAGACGGCACCAGGTCAGAGACGGCACCCGGTCAGAGACAAAAACAATGGCCTAAGTTCATGAGACACAGCCTCAATCAAAAGGGCTACATATTAAGCTTCATACAAACACATTTTCAAGATCTACATTCTAAAAAGTGCCCAAACTGCAGCCACACCCTGAACCTCTAAACCCCTAGAGTGCTGAATACACAATTGACAAAGCTGACTGTGCTTTATACCCGAAGTTTGAAGGTTTAAAGGGATTGGAAGCCCTTACTAATGCTTTCTACACAATACTATATACCAGAGAGGGGAAATGCATATTTCGTAGTGGCCCACAAGGAGAGGGTATTGCATTACATCATCTGTATACATTTACACTCAACCTCGTAAAAACAGATGGGGCGGTTTTGGGATACACCTGGCATTTTAGTGGCTTTTCCAGAATACAAACAGGTAAAATAACATCAGAGCACAGGTATCACTCCCATGCTGTTGCTCATGGACAATGAATGGTTAATAACTTTTTATAGCCATAATTTATCCATATCATATACCAAATAGATATGACTAACTCTCAGAAATATGAGTGAGACTCTCATATATTATACTGCTGCTTAAGGAGGACATTTAGTCTAAATCTACTTGGACGTCGGCAAAACGATGGAGACATATAAACAAGTACTACCCAAGCACTCAAAATGCCCCAACCCACACTCTCCCTCCTCCAAGTGTTGCAATACAGCTAAACCAAAGAGCATCTCCCAGTGTCAGAACAAAGCATAATAATAAGTCTTTTCTGATGTACAATAAAGGTATTGATATATTTTCTCCCTGTGGCTGAGTTATGAAGAGTAAAAACCTGATTGCTGTCATCAACAAATTAAAATATTAATAGTGTGCTAATATGGACTTCATCAGTGTCAATCCAGCCCTGAAAAAAATAGTTTAAACATAACAGCTTTACAAAATAAAGCCCTAGTGCTACGATCATCAGTATTTATCACATAATATTTAACTTAACCTCAAGCTGAAGACAGTCTATATCACTAATTTATTCAGCAGGAGTATTTAGCTGTAGAAGACTAGCCAGGGCAACATAGACATAGTATACATGACTAAAAAAAACATTGCACAAAAGAGGCATGATGCTGCCAGCATTTATAATACGTTGGTATAAGTAACTACCCCGTAGGAGTGTGGGGGGAGGCTTTGCTGTCTTTCATCCATCACACAAGGTCACAGTGTCATGTCTTTTTAACAATTACATATCAATTAATACATTGGTGGACTGACTCACATCAAACGCAAATAGCCAACCAAGATTTGAGGATGAAGAGACTTTTTAAACCATGAGTATCATATGAACAGTGACAGGCCAAAACATTATCATCTCCATGCCTCAAGTCCCCTCCGTGCTCTCGGCAACCTTACCCTACCTCTCCCAGCTAGTCCCCTTCTCCCTTGCTTCTCCCCCTGCCAGCCTCCCCACCATTTTTAACCTCTCCCTCTTTAATGGACAAGCTATTTTTTTTGTTCTTGTCAAAAGAAACCTGGCAGGCAGAAGATAACAAAGCCCATCAGAGATGGTGGACAGTGTCTGCTCGGGTTACGCTCTGGGGGGAGGGGTTGGTGAACAGAGGTATTGGCCTGAACAAGGGGCGGGGGGGGGGGGGATTTAAATGATGCACACATTTAGACAATCACAGGCAGAGAAATTGAGACAGATATGCATGATTGATTCAATTGAACTGTTTATAACACTGAATGTAAAATTTTCATTTGTCTGTCTGTATGCCAGTAATGATGCTTTGTGCTGGTATTACATAACTAAAATGAGAAAATTCCTTCATGCTACCTTAAAACAATGATGGTCTTGATGTTGCCAGTGCGAACACTACAATGATGCACCATGTCAACCTTTTGGGAAAGTTTCAATCCTGTAGAGTCTGCATGATGTATATGGCTCAAACCTCTGACCTATGTTGTTTTGGCTATTTCTGGCCCTTTTCGGGCTTATAGCCTACAGAATAACCAGTTTTGCACCAATTTTTTCAAAAATTTGGTTTATGTGAGAAAACATCTCAACAATTCGGGAATTTTCTTTTTTTTGTGTATTGGCTCAATATTTTTCGTTTTTAGGCCCTCTAAAGGCCCAAAAACCCTTAAAAACGTCAAAAACCCTCTAAATGACATGTTTTACATGTCTCCCATGTCTACTAAGACAGTAACAGCCTATCCCTAATATCATTTTCTATTAGGCCTATGGTATAGTCAATTGATTCACAAGGATTTCACTAGATTAGAACCATACTTTTTTCTCCACAGCCATTTAAGTGTATATTGTCAGCAAAATTTTCGAATGTCCTTTCATTTTGATACCACTATACAGTAAATAAACAAGATCCAAACAGTATCCCTTGTACCCCAGATCGTGAGGTAACTATTGTGTCTTTTGCCAGAAAAAAGAAATTTTGAAAAAAATCTAATATTCCAGCCTCCAGGACCAAATGTGTATTGTGATACTTATTTTGGTCTCGGAGTCACCCTCTTATTTTAGTCCCGGAGTCATTCGCCTTGCTGATAATAGTAAAACCCACACAGAATTGTTAATATCTTATATATTTTAGTTATCTTTAGTGCCACTGCTTCCTATCCACCCCCTCTAATGCTCGAAACCAGAAATCTGATGATTCAACTAATTTAACCTACATTTATATAATATTTTATTTTGGTCCCGGTGTAGGGGGTGGTTTTGGTCGGTTGTTTGTAATCCCCCACAGAATAATAAAACCAGGTTCTTGGCTCGTGAAAGTTTTAATTAGTTAGTGGTAGTACAACTCAGTGTGTCTCCGTGTGTATGCCTGCCTCCCCAGAGCTGCTCCCGTACTAGACATGTGTCACATCCTGCTGTACTGGTCTTCACCCTCCGCGAGCCGCTCTCCGACTAGCTCTCCGCTGTCCCATCCCTTTGTCTTAAACTAAGCGTCCCTTCCCAAGCACTACGTCACAACTACATGAATACACTGAATATATAATGAGGCTTACTTGGTTACTGTCTCGTACATTGCCATATACTCAGGCTGACTCTGTTACATTCCCTCCCTTTCCCATGAGTTTTTCAACCGAAAAACAAATGATCATCAAAATAACCTCATGCACTGAAAGGCTAAAATATAGCTATATAGGAAGCAAATAAGAATAATACTACATGGCACAAAATAATCAATACAAGGATAAACACCACATAAATCATTGAATAACACTATTTGTCCTCAGTATAAGCAATATTGGTAGCTAAGATGTTCAATCAATATTTCAGATAGTTCATCCGAAAACATAGAGTCAATATAGAGTTGTTCATCCTTGGTTCAAGGAGTATTGATAGAAGACAGTTCATCCTCACTTTGTATCCACATACTATAAAGATAGTTCATCTTTGGTGAAGGTTTAATGTCAATAATTCTTGATAGTCAATATTGATAGAAGATAGTTCATCTCTGGTTCCAATCACTATTAATGACGATTGCCACGCTTTGACAAACGTATGGTGGTCTGCGGTCTCGGCCGCAGTCGTGGAGATATAGTTATTCCTGAAAAGTCAGAGCCATGCAAGGGGGAACCCACAGGAGGAACACCGGAAACAAGTTCAGATAGTTCTATGTAGTCCAAATTATCTCTCCTACCAGTCGACTGCTTATTGACTAGTTCATTGCTGTGGTTGATGGCACTTGATGTGGTTTGGTTAGTGGCATTTTCTGTGTTGACCATGTGTGACTCTAATCTCTTTTGATTCTTACCAAACGGCAATTTCATTGACAACATTTTGCATGTCACTACAATTACTACAATGACAATGACTACAATGACAATGACCACAATGCATGCTTTACCAATTTATGGAAGGTATTTTGTAGAAAAATAGGAATGATTCCATATTTCGTCTGCTCTCAAACTTTGAGTCGCCAAATATTTGAGGGCAGTGTCTCTCGAAATCATCCCGCATATAGATAGAACTACTACCTGCTTGCTACACTATCATGCTAAATACATGGTTATACAATTCTACTCTACATAATAAGTATACATGGTTATATATAGGTATATTTGAATATACAGCTTCACAGATACAATTGTGACGCCAGTCTTATGGCATGTCACTTTTATATCCTGTCTCTGCTTCTAATAATTTCCCTCCTCAACCTCTGCTTTGCCTGTACATCCCATGTCCCATAACACATTACCCTCCTGCTAAGCTCGTCAGCTTATTCATTGGCAGGTAGTAAGAGTTATGGATACAGTAGAATATACTCTTCACATCAACGTCTAACCTTCACCTCTCATCAGATTACTTAACCCACTAAGCACATCAGCTTGTTTATCAGCTAGTTAAGTAATAAGTGAATATGATAAACATCTCCCACAACATATTACGTTCCTGCAAAGCTCATCAGCTCATTCATTGGCAGTTAGTAAGAGTTAGGGATAAAATAGAATAATCATCTCCGCGTGAACCTCATATATCCTCTTCTCATCAGATTACTTAACCCACTCAGCACATCTGCTTGTTTATCAGCTAGTTAAGTAATAAGTGAATATGATAAACATCTCCCACAACATATTACGTTCCTGCAAAGCTCATCAGCTCATTCATTGGCAGTTAGTAAGAGTTAGGGATAAAATAGAATAATCATCTCCGCGTGAACCTCATATATCCTCTCTGCGTGAACCTCGTATTTATACATCACATCACTGCTAAGCTGATCAGGCTTTCATCAGCAGTGAAGCGATAATAAATCTCAATAATGTACCTCTAATATATACTTATTGCCTCAATTCACTTACACTACAAAGCTCATCAGCTTTCAGTTGCAGTGCAGTAGTTATAATGCAATGTCTTTATATTTGTCTCACTCACTCTTAATTGTTTCTTGGTTTCCTTCCTTCTTTCTATTTCTTTCTTTCTTTCTTTCTTTCTTTCTTTCTTTCTTTCTATCTCTCAACCTCTTCTTGAAGCATGGCTTCTCAGCCTTTCATTATAAGTTCCGGTCCTCTCATCTAGGGTCTCTATTACTCAAAACTGACTTTTGTTTCATTCTCATTCCCTTATTACTACCTCACAATATCTCAATTCTCTCCTTCTGTACTTCTAGCTCAGACAGGACCTTCGTCCCCTTGGATGTAGGCTGTTAAGCCTATCTTGCATCCTATATTGTCCAGCTAATTGTACATAGTCACCTTAGTACAACCATTCACTACCACCGCTGTGATCTACAGTTGATAATCATCAAACTATGTATGGATCCAGCAGCTTAAGATATGGCTATACTACTTTATCTAACTGGCTGCTCTTTATATCTCATCCCTCTTGTTCATTCCATTCCTTTCCTTCTATAACATTATTGTCCCCCTACTTACATCATCATCCACTATTTTGACATTTCTCTGTCACTCTCTTCTGGTTCTTCTGATGTCAAATCAATAAGACATCCTGTCCCGCTGTCCTCTAAATTCAGTTCCTTCTGTTGCATGGTGCTCTCCAACCCCTCTATGGGTGGTGTCTGGAATTCATCTAGTGCACCCATACCAGTTTGCTTTATTACCCTGCCATCGTGAGTCATTCTGTCAACAAAGTCAGACAGAATGTCACGAAAGCCAGACCAAGACTCTCCTGGAATGGTGATGGCAGTCCGAGAATGAGATGACCCAACCTCTGATATACGCATGAATACTCCCTGCAGATTGTGGCGCAAATCAAAGTAAAATTGTTTACCACCTGCAGTAAGCCGTCTGGAGTTACTGTATATTTCATGATCATCTGTTCCAAACTCATCTACAAGGCCAGTTAACACGTCACGGACCTCAATCATTCCCTGAGCAGGAATGCTAACCCGAGTGCGCTGTCTAGATTGCAAGGCCACCTGTGATACCTGGAGAAAGCGACCATGTTGGTTCTGTTTTTAGGTCAAGGTAATAGCGACGGTCATCTCTAAACATTACTTCAGTTTTGATTTCCCCATCCTCTGGACCTGGAGGGTCTTCGAGTGAGGCACTGTAGTTACTAAACTCTGTGAGGTAATCTCTGAATTTGGCTGCCGTAGACATGGGCAGAAAGATCTGACTTCTCCTTTCTCCAAGTGCCATCTGGGAAATCTTTACAAACCTTCCCCCACCATTCTGTTTCACACTGATAAAGAATACCTTGGACCCAAACTGCTTTGTACACAGTTCCTGATCTTCGATTGTCAATTTCTCTCTATGAGTTATTTTGCTTTCCTGACCTTCTTCAAGCTCTGTAGATTCAGCCACCTGCTGTTCATCCCAACTCTCACTATCCCACGACATGATGCTGCCTTCCTTTTACCTTCAGCTACTCTTTATTTGTCAGAGTCAGCTCTCTCACTGCATCCACTGTGTTGCCCTTACTTTAACCTTGCTGTATTATGCTGGTGGGCTTGCAATTGTGTACGACCTGCTTCATTCAATCCTGCTTGTGCACATGTGACAAGGTGTATGTGTTCCCTGGTCTATCTATGTGCACCCCTCTACTAACTGCATTTGCCTCTTACAGATAAGGCTAGTAACCTTATGGTACCTCAGTAATCCTTACTCTTTAAACTGTTTGCACCTTTCAGAAATGCCATGCTAGTAACCGTGTATGACTGCTTGGTGCCTGGTCAAATGCTTGCTTGTTGCTGACACAATCACTTAAACTCTTCCACACTTCTCACACACATATCATTGTTCGCAGTGCACATGTGCCATGTGCTCACTAATATACCTGGCATGCCTGAATAGCCTACCACACTCTGGGCAGGGATAATACTTCCTCTCGTCAAGATGACTTGAATCAGTTTGCATTCCCACTGAAGTCCCCTGAATCCCACAGGTCTGTGTTGAAATGTATCTGACTATTTCCAACTTCCATGTACTACTTACTAATCCAGGTAAGCATTGTACCTGATGCTATTTCAAATTTCCATATACTACTTACTAATCCAGGTAAGCATTGTACCTGTTGCTATTTCCTATTTCCATATACTACTTACTAATCCAGGTAAGCATTGTACCTGATACTGCATAAGGATATGTCTGGCAAAAACCATCAGTCACCCATAACAATATGGTTCACTGCTCCTGGCTTCCCATACAGTGCTGCCGTCTGGTGGAGGATTTGGTCAACCACTCTGGCCGAGTCTGGACTGCCAGTGACGGTGGTACCAACCCTAGACCTCACTCTCCAGACAGATGTTACAGTTCAGTCTCCCATACACACCTTATGTGCAGACATCTATATAGACTCAAAGGGGTTATTACATAATTGCTAATAACTCAGCCAATTTACAATCAAACCACTATTTGACACCAATTGGGTCCGTCTCAACTACTACTGAGCCGACATGCAAAATATTTCTTGAATAAGTCTAAAAAGATGGCGTTGTCCAATTAGAAATTTTAATTAGTCACCCCCTCATTAGTGTCTTTTCTCATCATCAATTATTAGTATACCAGGTGTACATGTCATACAAGATGTTTTTAGCAATGTACCATCATTGCATCAGCCTAATTAGGACACTAATGAGGCTAATGGTATAATCACTGTAAAGTCTTATTATGCTAACAAATGATGTCATACAAGGATCAATGCAGTACCTGGAGATGGGGAATGACTATTGAGTTGCTGCTAAGTAGTTATGCACACTGACGGGTCAATTAGGCTAATTGGTCAGCCTAATTAATTCCTAATTAATGCAAAATTGTTATCATTTCCACATATTCATATCGTGCAAAGTTTACGTATTGCCAAAAAGGTCAAAAGAGCCAATGAGAAAATAGGTCACTCGAATAAATTTATGAATACAATGAAACATCAATTATCATTAATACACTTCATGCACATCAAAGCATTGGTAAATTAGAATAGATCAGTTTGAACCATGCATAAATGTAGCAAGACCCACTACACTGCTAGTGTGTAAGATGTACCTCCCCTTTCCTGTATGATGACACCAGGCATAAGTCTAGAAGACCGATATGTTTTATCTGTAGTAACTCTACATAAGCCCTTCCCTGATATGTTTTATGTATGGACACGGAACCCAGATGGTTCTGATTATCCCTGTTTACAAGACAGGGATATCTAGATGTCTGAGTATGGCTATGTAATTACAAAAACACACCAAACATGATACCCGAAAACACATGCAACATTAGTCCATGGCCCTCAGTGACTAATGGCTATTGCCTCCCTCATTCATGGCGCAAGTGTACCAATCATTACCAGATGTGTGATGACTCAGAAGGAGGGAGCTCACCCCAGGCACAGACGGTACCGAGATGTGCCCCTCCCGGACATAAGAAAAACAAAAACTGCCACGACAGACACGCGACTGACACGCGCAGCGCTGATTTCACAATGCACCCCTCAATGGTCTCTATATATGGCTATGAGCATGCACTCTTCTCAATCACATTTACCCCAAAATATTCAGAACCTCATTAAGCCTCCTCTGCAGTTATTCATGTAATTCATTAACCTTTGAAATGATATGAAATTTAGCCACAATTAAGCATGCCTCATATATATTCTGAATATCACAGCTTCCTCATGTACATGTATACATGTATACAATATGGCAATCACTAGTCACACACAGATATATATATAGTTCCTGGCCACAACTCTACACCACTTTCCTCCTTTCCTCCTGGGTTCGGTCCCCCCTTACGTTAGAAAAGGCTCTGACTTACCCTGCTCCCAGCATTCTATGTCCAGCAGTCACCATCTTCTGCCTTGATAGGCACAGCACACAGTCACTTAATTGCACAGCACAGTAATTAATTGAAGTGGAGCACAGCACAGTCACTTCATTGTCACAGCACAGTATTTAGTTGAAGTGGAGCAGCTCTGGGTTAGGCCTCCAAAAGTAGAGAAAGTTCCTTAAGCTTATCAGCTTAATTAGTCCAATTAAGTTCAATTAATCCTGGTCACGGCACCAATGTAGGGGGTGGTTTTGGTCGGTTGTTTGTAATCCCCCACAGAATAATAAAACCAGGTTCTTGGCTCGTGAAAGTTTTAATTAGTTAGTGGTAGTACAACTCAGTGTGTCTCCGTGTGTATGCCTGCCTCCCCAGAGCTGCTCCCGTACTAGACATGTGTCACATCCTGCTGTACTGGTCTTCACCCTCCGCGAGCCGCTCTCCGACTAGCTCTCCGCTGTCCCATCCCTTTGTCTTAAACTAAGCGTCCCTTCCCAAGCACTACGTCACAACTACATGAATACACTGAATATATAATGAGGCTTACTTGGTTACTGTCTCGTACATTGCCATATACTCAGGCTGACTCTGTTACACCGGAGTCACCCGGGTGACTCCGAGACCGTAATAAGGTAAAAATAGCCGCTTTTTAGGCCAGTACTGTGCCAAGTAGGTTCAACAAAGGATCCTAATGGTCCATATTTCCTAAAGTATATACCATCAGGATATTGTAGAGTGATTTTGACAATTAATTGAACCATTTTGAGTGCACTAGGGTAAAATGAGAGTATGTTGTTTTGAATATTTTTGATAAATCTTCAATATTCATCGAGCTGTATCTCAAAAACTATTTTTCTGAGGGTATCCATTCTTGGTGTGTCTCAAGATATATGTTGTCCCAGTTTGTAAACAAAGTTATTATTTGCTGTTATGTACTTTAAGACATTATGTACATAATCACCTTATTTTGGTCTCGGAGTCACCCGAAAACGCACAATCGAGTTCGTGAGGCAATAAAAAATGAACCGCTAGGGTTAGAGATGTATCAAAATGTGTTCCAAGGAGCCGAGATACATACCTTTCAATAATATGAACTTGTTTAGATATATTAAGAACTTTCTGATTTGTCCTTCCTCTATCCTAAAACAACATAAGTCAGGAGTTTGAGCCATAAATGCAGTGAGTTACTCGCCATGGTTGCAATTATTCTTATATGGGCAGAAATAATGTGATCACTGACACCCAATAGGATTGTTTCCTGCAGATCCTTGCTCTAGATACATCTGGGGAGATCTTATTTACACTTGATGGGAAATCCAAAGAATAGATGTGATAGGCCTATGGTTTATAGATCCAGGGAAAGAGTGCGGAAAGAGGGAAGGTTATGTAAATCTACCGGATATTAAAGCCAATGGCTATCCCAGTACAATGCCAATGCTTATAAAGTCAGATCACATAAGGTTTCTCTTCCTCCTGTCATGACATCTAAATGTCTTATACCATTCCCTCCCTCTCTAACACAAGCCATCTGTGCCATGTCCCTATTCAACAGTAATTCCCCATCTAAAAATGCAGGAACAGGAATTATTTAGAACAGATATACACTGTTATGGCAGCCACCCTCGCTGTATTAGGCTCGAACACGTTATGGGGTGCTGCCACCTAGTGGCACACATTACATCTAAATGGTAGGACAAGCTGACACTGAGCCTCTTTATAAAGTCTACTTTGGACATGTCTCACTGTGTATTTCTGATTAATTAATTTAAGGTTTATGCATACATGGAAACTGTATATCATCATGTATTCATCTACCAAGTCACTTTTAAAGATTTCCTATCATAAAACTGAAACAAATAAGAATTAAAAAGCTTAATTCTGCTTTGAGAGTGACAAAATAACTGTATGGAGAGTGAAGCCATGCAGGTATGATAAAGCCAGTGAGTCTAGGCTGATTGTTGGTAGTACACTGAGTGGGTGCTGTTACTATACAGGCAGGTTGTGCATTTATCAGGTGTGGTCACTCAGAAGCCCCCCTAAAACAATGGCCACCCCATTAACACTTGGGCTCAGAGGTGTCTGCAGTGGTCAGCTGCTGGTAGGTGTGAGTCCTCTACACACACACCCCTACCCTCCCCCATGCCAAGAAAGCTGTGAAATCTCGCCAAAGGAGCGAGAAATTTGGCAAAAGAGCGATATTTAGTGTCCTACAAGATGGGTGCCTCCATCCAGAGGCTCCAGTGGGGCATCGTGGTAGAGCCTAATACTGCTATTTTCCCCACTCTTCATCTTGCTATCTGCTACGTTAGCTGATAGGGGAGTGCAGGCACCGGGTCTACACTATATTGAACAACTTACTGTGCTGTGGGGCTATCTATTGGACATTTCTTACAGCTTTAAGATTACCAGAGCACCTAGCCTTCCCTCTGCCCGGTTCTTCATATACCTCCCAACACACACGCACATTATAACTGTAAACAAAGATTGACGAGTATAGTTCCCAACTAAGTGTTAATACACGAGGCGAAACTGGGTGAAATAACCCTTGTAGCTCACCAGGTCCAAATTCAGGCATTTTGAGGATAAAGGGCCTAGCACCAAGCATGATGATGTACTTTAAGGGTGAACACCCATACCCTATATAGCCCTCAATAACCCCTACATTTTCTGCCAAGTGGTATGTGTTGAGCCTGGAGGCGTGCTGTGAGTAGAACCAAACCAGATTAGCCTCCTTTGTTCTACATGAACTACAAAGACACTGAGTCATTCAGGTTCCTATGCCACAGGTTATGTAAACAGAAGCTAATACACATGGACGAATAACATTAGAATCACTCCCCTCACTTCGCTTTGAAACCGTAACTGTTGAATGCATCTCACTGCTTCTTTAAGAAAACGATTAGTCTGTAGAATTTTTTTTAAAGTGTAAGGAGGGATTCAATCATGTTATTATTCCCTTCTTTGTGAATGGCAATACTAATTTCCTGATTAAATTAAGTCTCAACTAATACAATAAGTCTTTTCTTATGTGCAATAAAGGTATTGTTGTATTTTCAACCTGTGGCTGACTTATTAAAAGGGAAACACCTGATTGCTGCCATCAACAAATCAAAATATCAAGGCAGTCTATATTATCAATTGATTCCACATCAATCTCAGATTTAGACCACAGCAGAGGGGTTATCACATAACCTTACAAGCTGTGGTTTAAAACAGATAGACAATGGTTATCAAAGGGTATTAGAATTAACCACACCTTACTGTTAGGGCAACTCGGGTTTTAACCTCATCTGGCCCCACCAGTAAGGTGGCTCTACATGGGTAAAAATCGACATGGGCGACACTGCGACACGGCCCTTTTAGGCCCTTTTAAAAATCGACGGACACAGGATTGTAAGGGATAAAAATCGACCCACAGGGCTTTTTCTCTGAGTTCTTATATACCTAAAAATCTACACAATGACATGATCCTTCTGCTTAAAATCGACATAGCGACAAAGTCAAAATGTTGGGTACCCATGTAGAGGCACAGTAAGCTGTGGTTAATTATACTTACCCTTTCATAACCATCATTTATCTAATACACAACTGTAGGAATATTCATCTTGATTCATGTAAATCATGTAGAGAGTGAACCCATTATAGCCCAGGCAAGTAATTGATCGGCACTGCATTGATGCATCATTCCCATTGGTGTTGATAGGTAAACCCTAGAAAGTAGACATACAAGGGAGCATTCATGCATTATGAAGCATTATGGATTAAAGTACTCTGTAACCCGTGCAGGGTTAAAAATCCATTCCCTCTGTCCTGAGGTTATTTAAGCTATTCTTAATCTGAAAAACGGTAGAATAGCAGGTGTATGCCAGACCACTAAGATGAGTGAAAGTACATACAGAAAGGGTAATGCAAGACCGTCTATTCTTGAGGCACGCCAACAGGTACATTTCCCCTGTCTGATATATACACCCTTGTTAAAAACAAGTAGGTAAAGGCTTTCAATCCCTTTTGAACTGTTATTTCTCTAGGTTTGAAAGCACAAAGGGAACTGTCTGCTTTGGTAATTTTGGTATCGGCACTCTAAGTTAAAAGGGTATAGAGGTTTAGGATGTGACTGCATTTTGAGCTGATTTCAAATGTCGATTTTGAAAATCTGTTTGTAGTTTGAAATTGAGGATATTGTTTTAGGTTAGTCCCACTGTATTGTAATGCTTCTCAATTCAAATGAACTTAGAGCACCTTAAGGTATTTTTAAAAGTTTTTTTTTATTAGCCTAAACACAATCATCCATGCAATGCTAGGCAAATAAACAGGGATATGGAGAAATGCCTATAGCATCTATATCAGCACCTCCTCTGCACATCCCCTCCCCCCCACCATTCCCCACCTCAGTATGGAGACCAGGCTCTGTGAGATTCTTTAATATCCAACAACGCCTCCCCCGGGTCTTACGGCAAAATCTGATCGTCTTCAAGAACAGTTTCATTTTCTTCAACTATCTGAAAGTGGAGCCATATTGTCTAAAGCTAGAGCTCCACAAGGGGTTGGACTATTGACAAGGATGTCTCCAGAGATGCATCCCATATGCAGACAGTTTTACATAATGAATGGCAATGTGAAAATGAAATTAGCAGGAAGAGTTCCTTGATGAATGCATAAATCCACAAAACTTCGTGAAGCATTGCGTATCAGCAATATTGAAAGTTTTGTCTCCCATGCACCTTCTTAGACAGCTGCTTCCCTCACTCTCTTGTCCTCTCCCTCTCTTCTGTCTGCCTGCTCCCCCCTCCTGTCTGACTCACTTATTCTGTCCATCCCAACCCTAGACCACCGCTGCAGTCCAAGTCAGTTACATCAATTAGCATGCTTGGGACTACCCCGAGTCACCCCCTTGGTACGGGAATTCTGCGGATCCTGCTAGCTAATAAAGACAGGGTCAAAACTTTCACAATTATCATTTATACCCGTTTATCTCTATGTAACCTGTAGTATACCTGTAGTATGTCTGCCTGCTTCCTGCACTCTATCCGTATCTACCCATAACAGCCTCCCTATCTTCCTGCCTGTCCCCCTCACTATCATTGTACCTATCCATGATGGCCTCTCTACCTGCCTGCCTGTCTTCCTTACTCTTTCTCTCTGTACCTACCCATGATGACCTCTCTAACTGCCTGCCTGTCTTCCTTACTCTTTCTCTCTGTACCTACCCATGATGACCTCTCTAACTGCCTGCCTGTCTTCCTTACTCTTTCTCTCTGTACCTACCCATGATGACCTCTCTAACTGCCTGCCTGTCTTCCTTACTCTTTCTCTCTGTACCTACCCATGATGACCTCTCTAACTGCCTGCCTGTCTTCCTTACTCTTTCTCTCTGTACCTACCCATGATCACCTGTCTGTCACCCTCACTCTCTCCGTATCTACCAATCAGGCCTCCCTAACTTCATGGCCATCTATGAACCTCATCACACGATTGTCCTTTAGATACAATAAACTGTCAAATAGTACTTGGCAATACAGAAACAATGTTCATCATGAATCTAGATCTTAAGTTAAGTTGAAAAGGATTGGCAGCTCTTATTCATATATCATTTATACATACTGAGTACATATTGATAACACACATTTCGCAGTGTCTCAAAACTTGAATAGTTTGTTTGAAAGTATTGATTTTCATTCACATGAATTGTGACACAATCTGCGAAAAGGTACTTTAGTGCAGGGTGCATTTAGGTTCTTTCCCCAGTATATGTCACAATTAGTGTGGATTTCAAATTAAACGGTTCTCTACACTACAAATACTGTAAATTAATTTCTGCATAGAAGCCGCTGCTCATACATCTCAGAACCCCAGTTAGGCTTGTATGATTTGGTGGGGTATCTGCTGGTATAATAGAGCAATAAGGTTGCCATAATCACGACATCTGTGCAGCTTATAGAATTGTCCCAAAGTCAGGTATTGTTTATGCGAAACTATGGCTTATACATGAGAAAAAAATGAAGTTCAGCAGGAACTTGGTTTAGGGAAGTGTTTCCTTTGATTGAAGTAGTAGCAAAGAGCAAAACATACTAAGAGGTTCCCTTGAGATATGAAATTACCTCCGAATACCCCAAAAGGTTAATAATATTACTTGGGTTGTAGCTCCAGCATGTGTTTGATTATTCTGCTAAGTTTGAATGATTTCAGAAATTCTAAAAGAAAAAAAACAATTATGGGGATTATTGCAGACGTCTGGTGGCATCCCCTGGTAGATGGAATGTACAGCCCACTGTTCCCATCTAAACCCATGTTTACTAATAATCCCCTGGAGCAACTATTTCTGATTAGATTTGCTCCAAATCTAACATGAATATTCAGAAATACACGTAGAAAAGATACATGAAGGTAAAAGGTCTTTCCCAATAATCAAAATGTGGTTTCATCCGTGGGTAAATAGATCAATTTCTTAGTGGGTAATAGAGACTGTACACTCCGCCCACCAGGGGGCGCCATTGGCGTTTGAAAGATATGAAATTAGTCAGTGGACCCTCTTAGTGTTTCTTTGCTCTTTGGGAGTAGACTGTAGTTGTCATTGTGTGTAGTACACTGTTCTTGTCCTTCTGTGCAGCAGCACAGATTTTGTCATTTGCCATGAACACATGGCAGATTAGAAATACAACCCACCCAAATTGCAGTCAATATACCAAGCGACTGCAGGGAACAAGTGGCAGATATTTATAATCTATATCAAGAAACCTTCAATGTCATCTTTCATAGATCTAAATCAGCAGTAGGGAAGATTGATTTGACTGATCTTGGGGAAATAACTGTTATTTCCCAGGGCAGAGACCCTCCAAGCACTAATGGGATTTAAAAACTCATTACATTTACAATGTAATTCATCCCGGAGTGGAATTACATTCCTGCTCAGCAAGATGAGAAAACACATGTTTTACCACTAAGGAAACCTCAGAAAATTAAGAAGATTTCTTTTGGGAATATTGTAATGTTCCCTTGTTATGGATCTTGGCAGGGAACTGAAGTTAGTTTTTTGTAATAAGATAGATATTAAATAGTTCTCCTCATGGAATATAATCAAATGTAGAATCAAACTATATCTGCTAAACTGAAGGGATATGCCTTATGTATTCCACTGCTAGTCCGTCAACTAACAGATGTGTTTCCCTATACCACTGTATACGTCAATACGATGAAATCTTCATAACAGCAATGATAACAATAGGTGTCTACAGAGGTATTTGAGTATTCATCATAAATGTAAAGTAACATATAGTAGAAATATATAATTTCTAGCTCTGTACTAAAGGGGGAATGCAATTTTAAAAACAGAGAGAAAGGACACAAGGAAACATGTATGATGGTAGTGTGAAGAGACAAAAGCTTGGAAGAAGGCAGGTTAGATAATGAAGTAAGGAAGAGAGCATTCTGTAAGGGACGCAGACAGAGTAGCATACAGGGTCTGGGATGTGGAGACATATAAGGAAAACTAGGTAGGGTTCTGGTGAAAGGCTGGAAATTAAAATATAGCATTGACATCAAACCGTCCTCCACACCATCTTACCTTTTACCACCTCATTACGGAGACCAGGCCCTGTGAGATTTTCCAATATCCCCACCAACCTCCCCCGGGTCCCACCACAAGATCTGATTGGGTTCAGGGACATTTTCATTTTCTTCAACAATCTGAAAGTGGAGCCATATTGTCTAAAGTCTACAACTCCACAGGGGGTTGGACTATTGACAGGGATGGCTCCAGAGAAGGATCCCATATGCAGACAGTTTTACATAATGAATGGCAATGAGGTAATGAAATTAGCTGTAGCAAGGAAAGGTCCTTGGTGAATGCATAATCCATGGAATTTCAGGATCATAATTCAGTAGGAAATGAATGGGTTGGAGAAGATAAGGGATATGATTTACAAGTTGAGGTCCATATGATATCAACCAATATCCTCAGCATGATCGCTGAAAGAGCATTGCATACATATATATATATATATATTCATAAGTAATATGCTGCTGTGAAAGTGTTGATATCTGTAAAAGCAATTACTTCTAATGTGGCTAGTTTTGGGATTGAATATTATTTGAACAAATAAAGCTGCATTTGTAGGATAGCTGCAGTAAAAAATATCAATCTGCACACAGAAAAGTAAAGGTGTCAACTGTGTCTCCCACGTGGCTCTGGTAAAAGAGAGTCAAACTGCTCATGACCCTGCTTATATGAAGGGTCAACTTTAGTTGGCTCTGTACGATCAGTGTCAACTCAAATTGACTCTATAATATCAGTGTCAGCTAAACAATGACCCTTCATATAAGCAGAGTCATGAGCAGTTTGACTCTCTATTTTATCAGAGCCATGTGGGAGACACAGTTGGCTCCTTTACTTTTCTGTGTGTGCATTATCTCTATGGTTCTAAAAAAAGTACTCCATAAACTGACTAGTTCAGCATAAACACATAATGTGATATGTACTGGGAAAAGGGACCTTAGTGCACCCTGCACTAAGGGCCTTTTTTCGCAGATCATGTCACTAATGTTGACTCTAAAGCCTTGAGACTACTCTCAAGTGTTTTTATAATGCACCGATGCGCTGATTGCGAGTAACTATGGTGGATACATTAGGGCATCATGAGAATATATGCCTCAAAGCAACATGCCATACGAAAAGGGTTTATGAAGGGGGACATAAGTGTTGGTCTGTTTGAAGATGGAGAGTCTGATGCAGACAAATTACTCATTACATATGCCAATGATCCTCTTCAGGTGGCTCTTGTCAGCTGCAGGTAGAAATCTATAAATGTGGCTTGGAGTGGCAGCACTTTCTCAGAATCAAAAGGGATCCACTGCTTTAGCTACATGAATTCTTTTCCTCTTATATTCGTGCTGGTACCACCTAAAATCTGGTTGCAAAACAGTCACTCAGAAAAATGGTTTTATTTGGTATTAGGATGTTAAGTGTAAATCCTTAGCTATATAATTGCTACCGGAATAGTATGTGTTTATAGACCAATGCAACAAGAAAGGGTGACTTCTCAGAAAGGTTATTGATAAAGTTAATGAACCTTTCTGAAGTGTGATGGACAATTACATCAATATAACCTAATATCTTGCTGTGTTGGTCTATAGATATAGTTGAGTTAGTCAGAGGGTAACCCGAGCAGACACTGTCCACCATCTCCGATGGGCTTTGTGGTTTTCTGCCTGCCAGGCTTCTTTCAACAAGAACAAAAAACAAAACAATAAGAAGAGCAAAAATTGGGTTTCCGGTTAGCTTGTCCCTTGAAAAGGGAGAGTTAAACATGTCTGGTGGGTGGTGGGGATGCGAGTAGGAAGAGGAAGGAGGAGGGGACTTGCAGGAAGGGGTAGGGTAAGGTTTCAGAGAGCGCAGAGTGAACTTGGGTGGCTGGTAAGAACCTCTTGGACTGTTCACTGACACTCAGTGACACTCATGTTATTAATACCCCTTATAAAACATAATGATTCTATCAAAGTAAAAATATTTGAGACTGGATACGTTCGCATGTTAGTGACATGTTGAAAGGCATGAAATTCTGAATCAGGAAAAAGAGCACAGTTTGGGAGGAATTGCATCTCTTTCTGAGTATACACACCTGTTCAAATTTGGAGAAAACAATAGGGGTAAAACGGCAAATAAAAACACAAGCATAGTGAAGTTGCCATGAAAGCAGAAAATACTAAAAGTAGTCAATAATTAGGGAGAATAATCTAGATTCCCATCCAACTATTCAAACCAATGTCTGATGTCTGGCGTGTTCGTAGATATCACCCATACAGAAAATCTCAGATCCTGATCATGGACGATTTCATCAAATAAAGCAAAGCTTTGTATTGAATTTAAAATGCTGATACAGCTCTTGTTAAAAGAAAAAAAAGGAAATTGAGAAAATCAAAATGGCAGGAAGCTTCAAAAAGTGCATGCTCATGAAAATGGCCGTTGCCTGACAAGAAACCCAGCACCCCTCTTGTATCCAAAACACACATTCCACTCCCCATGTGTAATCAAATTGCCTTTGTTCTTTTCTTATGATTTGTAGTTGTTTTAATGCTGTTCCATTGTGAAAATGAAATTAGTCATTCTTTTCAGCAGAGCCAGACAATGTTACCAATACATGCATATGGAAAATGAGATACCCTGGAGGCACATGGTATTGGCATGTGAAAGTTGTTGTATTTGCTCTCAGCTCTCTTGTAATTTGGGCAAAAAGGACAATACAATTTATGTTTCATTATTCATGTTAGGATTTTATTGTTGTTGCTGTTGTGCTGCAATTAGCACCATTACCCACTACTGTCTTTGTGAATGTCAATAATGAGCAAAATTACCAGATCCCAATCTATGTAAGGAGCCCTCCTGATGTAAGATAAGCTACTTAGATAGATCTAATCCATACAGAATATCAACAGGTACTAATCGAGAGATAACTTTTCAAAGTAAGCTACAGAAAGGGGCCATATGGAGGCTTGGCACCCAATTACTTGAGCATCCTGGTTCATGCCTCTATGACTAGCATCAACTTTATCCAATGTAGATGTCTATGGGGATATACTTTGGCAAGGCAAGGCATTTACCATAAATGTTAGACATCAATACCATCATAGCTCTACAACACCTAAACATGTTTTCTACTTACCTAGAAAAGAGTCAACCAATCAGAAGTTAATCTGTAAAAGTGTCAAACAGTTCATCATAAACAGAATATATCCTATGTCAGAACTTTTCAATATTCATGTGCACTGATGCTTTATCAGCTCCCAGCTGCAATGGCTCCTTTTATCAAGGCAAATGCTAAATGGGTTAGATGCTTTCTGAGGCATTTCATGAATATTCATATCTCCCATCAACCACCCCAAATGCCACCTGCCCTATAGTGTGAAACATTCGTGCTGCCTCTATTGAATATTACTGGGAAGTGATCAGAGTCTAGCTATTAACCCCTTAAGGACCTAAAACTACTTTGATATTCCTTTTGGTTGTCATGATGTATGACTGCTGTCAGAGGTGTATAAAACTGATATCAGCATGATGCATAACTGCAGCCCTGGCATGTAACTCACAAGTGCTGGATTCAAAGATAGATAAAGGGCATTTAAAGGGTTAATTAATTAACATGCAATTTTAATGCCTACCTTTATGACAACCACCATCCATATCTACTACATGTGGGTCGTGTTGACAGCTGGAAAGGATAGATTCCGTTTGTTAATTGTTGCACCTTGTGCATGAATACAAACCTAGATTAGGGATTGTTCAATTTACAACTGGTGATTCAACTAGCTATGGCTGCATTCTTCTATTGTGCCTTTGGAAGTACATCAATCCTAACTTGTTCGAAAAATGCTTGAGCTACTCACCAGAACTGAAACCATGCATAGGAAATTATATGGCATTATGCGAACCAAGGCTGGTTCATGCATCGTTCCTGATATGGGATTTAATTTGAGAGAAATATTAATCAGATTCATGTTAGTGAATCATCTTTAATCATCTCTATTATGGGTATTTAATCTTTAATGTGTTAGTTATTATGGGTATTCGATTGCAGGGCGCAGATGTATTACGTAGTTGAGAGTATATATCTTAGTTTTATAGGCTGACAGGCTGGTTAGGGAGTTTCTAAGGCAAATAGGCATATTTATAAAAAGGATTCAATTAGTATTAAGCTTTAAGAATGACATACAGTTAATCAGACATATCCAAACTTATTACACTAGTTGTAGATATGCATTAAGTATGTGGTTGATTGATACAAATTTAACCTGCTTTTTGCACATTAAATCTAGTCCAAATACCAGGACACTTGTATATTTTTTGGAAACCACAAATCTCGGAAGGTCTTTATTCCGAAATAAGTGTTATGAATGGGAGAGCTTATCACTCTCACAGAACACACATGCCCTACATTGTGAAGTTAGTGTACATTGCCATCGAAAAGGCATACCAAAGTAATTATAAGATCGTAGCTCTAATTGGGTGAAATCCATCTCTGAGACATCTCTGAGAGTAATTGATTGGGTTCAAGCCAGCTTTGATAGATCTCTTAAAGCCACCGAAGAAGATTAAGGGATCTCTTATTTTCAGATTAAATCTGTTTAAATCTAAATACTGTGTATAGACTCTTTTCTGGAATAGTGGCCCAATTATGTCATTATAAAGAAGTAAAGTTCTAAAAAGGCTACTTGATCATAGGCAGATTGTATATTAATAAATACATATAACTTTTATGAGTTAATGCCCAAGCTACGCAGTTGGTTCCATTGCCATCTTGTCTATAAACTGTTTCAGGTCATGCAAGTTCCTAGAAGCTGCCTCCCTAGGTTGTGAGATGCCTGGATATCTCCTAAATCTATTGACCTTCTTCTGTGTAACATCACACCTAACCGCAATACTCCTATGGGAGTACTGTCACCTTGAATTAGTACTCCTCCCCTCTGCCCCGTTCTCTCTCTTATTGTGTCACATTCTGCTTTGTAGCATCCCACCCGGCCATTCTACTCTTCACTCTCCTTTGTTAGTCCCCCTCTCCCCCCTCTCTCATTGTGTAACATCAACCCGCCTCCTCCTCTGTCAGCCTCCCATCCCTCTCATGTCAGTCCCTCCCCTCTCATGTTACACAGACGCTGGTTCAGGCATCACAAACCACTCACTGTCTGACTTCAGGTGGCGCTCTCTGTGATCTATGATGGTGTTTACGTGGTGTCAGCTCCTCAGAACTGCTCATGGTACTAACCTAAGATCCTCCCAAAATGTTGATACCTATTGTCATCTTAATGGATTAGTGCAGCTGAGGCAAGCAACACCCACGTGCTGCATGGGTGCACATAGCAATGATTTGGCAACCCTGTAGGGCCAGTATCATGCATTCATGCATTGTAATGATAACAAGCAACCACAATATGAGGGTTTAATGTTGAGAGTCCTAAACTAAAACAGGGGATAAAATGGAAGTGCTATCATAGATGAAAAAGATAACAGCAGCTTGTGATTCCACCTTGTAAAAGGTGGTTAATGTGGGAATTACCTTTAACTGGAGTAGTTCCTTCTCATCATAAAGGTGTCTAATACCATGTGGTCTGAATTGGAGCATGGAAACATAGATCTGGATATAGCCATGGAAATATGCCTTTATTCATAACAATACCAAGTCCTCAATGAACATTATGTATAGACCTCTACCAGTATTCTAGATCTGATTCTGTTTTACTGTTTCATTTAAGTGTAAACTGTGTAACACCCCCTCTTGAAGACGAATGTTCCAAAGTAAATCCTGTCTGCAGACAATCACCCCATCCCAGCTCTTTGAAGTGCCTCCCTTGGGATCAGATTATAGGGAATGGACGACATATCAAAGGGTAGGAAATAACCTGCAGGGGCTTTCACTGCCTTGAATTTCCACTGATGTAACAGCAGTAGGGCTTCTTAGTGGTACTTGAGGTGGATTCCTGCCACGTAACCTGCTGCAAACTGCCTTTGTGGTATGTTACAAAGTGCTGCTATAGAGACTGGTAGTTCCATGGAGGCTATTCAGACTCCAGCATCATTCAGTGACAGAGGACCCAAGCAGATGGCCTCTGTGTAGGGTTACACTCTCCCAGCAGAGATGTGGTTGCATTCAAACATACCTCTGTCTTGATACTGCTATTGTAATGTTAGCATCTTTAGGTTAGTATGTTACAATAGTATGTAGTTGCCATCAAGACCTATCCTTAAATCCTATCAAATTCAAACAGTGTATCTTGGATTGCAGATTTAAGGTTGCAGGTTTAAATCTGTAGGCATCAGTCTCCTTCCAGACCAAAAGGCACGTCCAGTTTAATACCTCTTCTTTATGATTATTTATATATTTTAGAACTTAAATACAAATGCAGTATGCAAAGTGAATTAGGCACACCTCAATTGAAAACATTTCCATAAGGACTTCATCAGAATAGACATTCTGTTTTATTACAGTCAATCACACATTCAGCCGGAGCACCAAGGAAATTGTCATTAACTCTTTAAGGACTGCATCGTGTTTTAATATGTTTATGACTTTTATCATCATGATGGATCCATGCAGCCTTGGTGACTTATGCATCATGCTGAACCGTCTGGAGTGTGGCTGCCCTGTCATGTAAGTGTGAAGCACTCTGCAGTCACAACCATTGAATGGGAACTACTTGCTAGGGCAGCATTCTTTATCATGACAGCAGAGGGCATGGCACATCAAAGCATTGTGCAGCCCTTAAAGGGTTGATAAGTTATTTAAGGGACCAAAAGCAGAATGCCCCCTTTCATTTAGCAGATAAAGATCTTAATTAGAATTTGGCATTTTTAGCAGCTTTCCCCAGCAGGAAATAGGGGAGGAGGCTGGAAGTTGACAGTCTGTCAATCACAACTGGCATAGTTATAGTTGTTTTACCTGAAGACTTTAGTAAAGCAGGTGATATCCCTTTATTATGCTACGGGGAAGGGAGTGAGCAACCCCATATCACAGAGACCCAGTATGTAAATGTCATTTGCATTTATATATTACCATTATCTGTTTCCTATTAATTGCGCCCCAATGTTGGAGGCAGACTGCTGCCCCAAAAGGAGATTAGAGGATAACAAAATAAATGTGTTTGTGATTATTTATTGCTCCCTTACCCCAAGTATATTATTGACTGGGAGTTGCGAGTTTATCCTTGAGCTAATCCATGTTTTAGGCCATTTGAAAAGGCAATAGCGGTGATATTTTGTGCTGTGGGCGATAATAGGGGCACCGATCAGATCACAACAAAAAAACTCTTTTAAACTAAAATGATATACTATCATTTAACCATGTTATTCCACCTAAACTATCAACTTAACCTTGATATCCTTTACAATTGTAATGTCCAGTGGTGCTAATTAACTGAATCAGTGAGTTTGCCATTGACTCATACATCACTGTATTTGCGTCATTCTAGATGCAGGGAAAACACTAATAGCTGCGTCATGCATTGAGCTGGGTCCCAATGTTTTAACCTGCACTACTGGTACTATTATGTAAGCGCCATATCGATCACAGCGCCACCCTTGTGTGCAGGTAGATAATTTATAAAGTTTGATTCTAGTATAATTAATGGCATATTAAAAGATGAGGGAGGAATAGTCTGTAGACAATCTCAATCTCTACTTGTCAGCTTATTAAGCACTTAATGAAGGCACAATGTAGAAGTATGGCCTTGATAAAGGATGCTCTATCAATGTTTGTTGTTTTAAAACTTAAGGACATATTTCTCAACTAGACATTATTTAGAGTCTGATGAGTGAGACAGTTACAAATCTACAAATCAATATTTAGCGATTATGAATAATTACATTGATTCAGCTACCCTCATCCCTAACACAATTGCACACTTGTCCAATGAAATTGAAAGATCACTAACCATTAGCTCAAGTATTTTCCTTGTTGGCTATCGAGAAATATAACTTTCTTACATCCAGTACTGACCTTTGATGGGGGTGAGAAAAAACTCACTCTGGAACTTTCATTTCAGTTTATTCATGTCAGCAATAATATCTGTCTTTTGAATATCTATCCTCATCAGAGCGATGATAGACAGTTTATTCTATTCCTTTAATAAACATAAGACCCACTGTCATATTCAGATATTGCATCTTTGATCTAAATTGGTTGATCTTGACGGCAAATCAATTTGAAATATAATCAGCCTCCGCCATCCCCTAAGGATGCTTGACACATTGAGCGAAGCCAATGCACATACAAGCCTGTCAAACTTTTTGCGCGACGCTCTGGCTTGAAAGACAGCGGTAGCCAACACACAATGCTGTAGCATAGCAACATAGAACACCATGTAGGGGGCGCCCCTTACCGGGTAACATGGTACTTTGGCGCACCTAACCTGAACAATAGTGGAAACAACACCAGTCGTTTCCTTCCGATATTATACTTATTATATTTTCATTTTTACATATTGATATAGGCATGCAAGTCAGTATATATCAAGCTTAGCTGATATCAGGTGTTTTGAATGGAGAATTAACGGGATAACCATGGGACAACTAGAACCTGTACTTATCCAAAACTCCATAACTGTATGCTTTAATACATACTGTCATGCAGTATGCTTATTATCTCTTGGCAAATTTCATACATTAAACTAAGAGAAAACTTGGGTGATAACTTTGTTTTGAATCCCTCTGCCCATTGTGAAAAACAATTTTTCATCATGAATTCATAAATGAATCATGATGTCATTTCTTGTTACAGATGTTCTGACCTTGAAGCTATGCACCATGGTTGCATCTCTATCATTGCCATACAGAGTGGTTTGACTGCATACCTGACAAGATAGAAGCAGTCAGGGAAGGTCAATAGATTCCAGTCTGGTCTCCCTAGAGATCTTGCCCTACCATTTTAAATAAGCTGCTTGTAATTCAGCATTGACCTTTGATATTTCGCGGCAATACTGATTAGATTGGAAGGGTATGTTTTTTAATGAGTAAACACATTTCCCATGAATCAAATACATGTTCAACAAAGGAATGTTTTTTGATATACTCCTTTTTAATTTGACACATTGACAATAATTTCCTTAATAAGTCAATGTGTTGTTGGGTCAGAATAAAGCTAGCACATAGGCTTCACAAGGATGTTACAGACAGTTACACATTATCCATTAGCACTTTAAGGGCCTGAAAGGGTTGACAAGAAGGACGTTTCACAGCAGGGGTTTATTAATTCAGCAATCAGGTCAGGTTGCAGCAGGACAGAGCACAATAAGGCTGTCCAACCTGAGGCCACAGACAGAGAGCTTTTAAACAGAAGAGTTATATAAACAGTGGGAAAAATGTAGTTTAAATTGGCTCTCAACATGATGGGGATGAAATCCTGCTCTTATTCTCTGTTTTTGGCTTCTACCATGAACCAATTCTGAACTATCAACAATCAATCTTTATTTAAATGTATCATCCTACACATGTCTCCCATTGCCCCACACAAACCACAAATCTGACACAAAGTCATATTTAACAGATGCCTGAGCATTTAATATACCGTATTCGATGTAATAAGCGCCCTGGGCCCTTATAAAATGATTCTTTATGGGGTTTTAGTACTTTTAATTGTATCCAAAATCAATTTTTATGGGGTTTTAGTACTTTTAATTGTATCCAAAATCGTGAAATTCAAGTCTTTGTGGTAGTCTTAAAATGCCCCAAAAAAAGGGGGGGGGGGGCGCTTATCAAGGGGAGGGCACTTATTACATCAAATACAGTGTGTTATACTTAACAGTTTATTTGTCTCCAGAATCGCAAAACGTAAGCCTTTGTTGTAGTCTTAAAATGCCCCAAAAAGCGGGGCTTTTATTAGGGGGAGGGCGCTTATTACATCTAATATGGTATGTGACGTGTAAATGACTTTCAGGCACTTATATCCCAAGCCAATGTTTTTCTCTCAAACACTCTGTAGCACAGATTACATCAAAACTAGCAACCAATTAGGTACATATACGTGTAAATAAATGTTCTTGTGGAATAAAGAGATTATTTTTGTGGGTGTTTTTGTTTTTCACTTTCGCTATTGAGGATGAAGCTGGTCACCCAGTCTGGTGCCTATAACCAAGTAGTGTCTACAGAAAACAGTCTCTGCCCAAAAGCTGTTCACTGCTACCCCTGTCCTGTCCTTCATTAGGCTTTCTCTACTCTCACATGGTTCCTCTTCAAATGGTCCAATCCTGACCTTGCTAGTTTTTTTCGACCGTACATTCTACCCACACACATAAACTAGCCTAGGTTCTGGCCACCTTCCATGTTCAAGGAAGAATCCAGACATTACAACTGACACCAATCAAGGGACCCAGATGCGATCAGAAAGGAGCTCTAATGGAATTCCCCAGAAAACCATGACAAAGAAACTGTGTATTATGTTCTTCTTTTAACAATTATCCTATTCAACTGATACATGAGCACTTAATATAATTATAGGAATAGAGTGTAAAGTGACTTTCAAACGCTCATTTCCCAAGCCAATGTTTTTACATGTATATGGTCTGTACTTGTGGAATAAAAGACTATTTTGTGGGTGTTTTTGTTTTTCACTTTCACTATGGAGGATGAAGCTGGTCACCGAGTCCAGTGCCTATAACCGAGATGTTTCCTCTTCAAATGGTCCAAGCCCGGCCTTTCTAGTTGCTACTTACCTTACATCTTACTCTCATAAACTATCCCAGGTCCTGACCACCTTCCATGTTAAAGGATCCAGACATTACAACTCAAGAATCTGGCTTTCGTTTTTGATTTTGAAAACTCCTACCCCCCTGTACGCCCCCTCCGAAGATAAAAAGTCGGAAAATAATTATTTAATTCAATTAAAAAATTCCTACATAGTGTGCATCCCTTAATATTCACATCAAATTACTTTGAGGTGAAATGTAAAAATATAGTGGACTAAAATGAGCTATTTCGAAGTTTTGGGAAAACTCAAGATGGCCGCCATTGGCAAAAAACACTGTTTTTCAATGTAATTCTATCCATATTTGGTCTGCCACACCTGAAATTTCAATAGAATCACTTTGCTATGGTTTATAATGACATACTGCACCAAAGTCAGCTATTTTTGAAACTTTTGAAAATTCAAGATGGCCACCATTGGCAAAAAACACCGTTTTTCAATGTAATTCTATCCATATTTAGCCAGCCACACCTGAAATCTCAATGGAATCACTTGGCTATAGTGTATAATGACATAATGCACTAAAGTCAGCTATTCTGAAGCTTTTGAAAAATCAAGATGGCCCCCATTGGGAAAAAACCCATCATCTTTCAGTGTTAATTATGTCCATACTTGGTCCGTATATTTACATTCTTATATAGTCAACTACACAGGAAACCTATACTGATACTGTTTCTAAAATATCCAAAATGGCTGTCATCAGACAAAAGCAATGTTAAATCTTTTATAGACGGAAATGTAGAATGTTGCATAGGACAATTATAATCGAAACTAGATTCACCCAAAACTTGAGAAATAAATTGCTGTGGGTTACAACAGCTTTTCTAGCTATAGTTTTGGCTCCTCACACCAAATTTATGAATAAGCTCCTCATATGACAGTCATACATTGATTATCTCCTGTAGAATTTGCTCTTATGAATAGACTTCACTCCTATTGTTATCTATTGTATGTAAATTCCACTTTTCTGGTGGATTTCCTGCTATTTCTGAGACTATTTTGGGATCATCCTATAATGGATCCAGTAAACAACCCCTGAACTTATAGCCTCATTGTCCAGATACCAAGGTAGTCTTCTATCTTAGGTTAGACTGTGTAATATGACAAAAGGGAAGAAAAGGGTATGGGTTTAAACCAATCCAAAGGGTGTTGGTAATTTTATTGATACTGGGTGGGTATCTGTAACATTTTGTATGTGTATCGCAGCATTTACGCAGAGTATGTTAACCCTTTGACCACTGGATTCCTGGCAGTGACTCTTATTAAGGATGAGATCCTTATTGTAGTGAAAAGGTTCCCAATATTTTGGTGAAGAAGTGAGTTTGAACAAAACTTGTGCTACCATATGTTATGTAATTTCTAATTTCTGAAAGCGTTTGGAGTGAGATGGGCCTAAATAATTTCTCCTACAAAGTGTCCCTACAAAGAGTACCATTATCAGAATGTATACTAGTGTGCCGTTCTATGCCAGTCTATATTATGTTCTGAACAAATCATACAGAGATTCCAGCAGGCACTACTGTTATCTGGGATCCCTGTGGTGCCCCCATTGGGATAAATGAGGTTTTGTTTTAACTCTGAATTTTGTATATTGCATTAATCGTTCATGCTATAAACATTCTAATATGTAGGCTCTACCAAGTTTTAAAAAGAATTTTCCAACCGTATATACCGCGGTAAATACTACATATAACTGGCATGTCACAAATAACCTGCATCCCTAAGCCTGCACACTCAAAAAAATCCTGTGACTTGCACCTCCTATGATTTTTGGTACTTTGGTATATATACCATAAATTCCCGCGTACTACCCACGGGTACCAAAACACCAGTGCGGGTTTAGGATTTTCCCAAAGTCTAGGTGTGGGTAATATGAGGGTTCTTGGATTTTCTAATTTGAGAAATTGCTGTAAAATGGCCCCTCCCCTTCTTCAGCTCCTTTGGGCATCACACCTCCCACTCCCATCAGCCCCCACCCACGGCAGGCAGCAGCTTTAGAGGTCACAGCCTACAACAATCCCCCCCCCCCTCTTCAAGTCCCCAGGATACATTGTTTTATTATTTGGCCGTTACAACTCCCCACCACCGACCCACCCACCCCAACTGGGCAACTTTGGCGTTCACACCTTACGTTCACACCTTACTCTACCCAGCCTCCTAGGCTAGGGCAGGTAAACAGTATTCAACTGCTGGCAGAGGGGTGGGGGGTATGGGTAATACATGTACATGTAGCTATTTTACAAAAGTCTAGGTGCAGGTTATATGAAGGTTTTTCCCTGGGACCACTCAGACCCTTGGTTGGGGTGCAGGTTATACGCGAGAATTTACGGTACATCCAGATAGCCTATAACCAGCAATCTGACTTTGGGGACCTTCTACGATAAATATTTTTACCAAAGGCAGCCATCTTGAAATTTGAAAAAACTTAATGATAGCTGACCATCCTATATCAAAGTGCTTTTGTGTGGGTTTCATGCATGGTAGACCGAATACAAATATAAAATTACATTGAAAAGCAATGTTTCCCGCTATTGGCGGCCATCTTGAAATTTTCAAAAGTTTCAAAATAGCTGACTTTGGTGCAGTATATCATTATAAACCATAGCAAAGTGATTCTATTGAGATTTCAGGTGTGGCAGACCAAGTATGGATAGAATTACATGCAAAACGGTGTTTTTTGCCAATGGTGGCCATCTTGAATTTTCCCAAAACTTCAAAATAGCTCATTTTAGTGTACTATATTTTTACATTTCACCTCAAAGTGATTTGATGTGAATATTAAGGGATGCACACTATGTGGGAATTTTCTAATTGAATTAATTAATTATTTTCTGACTTTTTATCTTCGGAGGGGGCGTACGGGGGGGGTAGGAGTTTTCAAAATCAAAAACGAAAGCCAGATTCTTGTTTCCCATAATGTGTACCATATTCTAAGCTGCAGACAGCATTCCTAACTTCATTTTGACCAAATAACCACCCCCCCTACTTAAGGGCAGCTGAAAGTGACATTTGTCGATATTTCACCAATGCAGCACTTTAGCGAGTAGCTTGACCATATTACCTTGGGGCACCTTGCAGATCATTTAAAAGTGTCAGCATGTTGCATGAATGTAGTCAATCATTAGGGCTGCAGTCATGTGTTATGTGAGAAAGGGCAAATGAAATTCAGTAAATCACAATGCAACCTTTAAAGGGATAACCTAGAACCCCTCCCCCAAATGGCCCTGCATGTCTGCCTTTGACTGTGGTGCCCTTTCTGCCTCCTGCCAGTGTTCTGAATGTCAATGAGTCAATGCTGCAGTGTGGGGCAGGGCCTGTAATTATGGGTGTCGCTGTCAGCAGAACACGGGGGGGGGGTACAGGAGGTAGGGGGTGTCTGTTTGTCAGACCTCCTGACCTTCTACACTGACCAAGTCTCAGACCAACCTGAACACTAACCCTCTCACTAACCCTACATGGAGGTCAATATCAGTCCCTTGTTCTTGTTTTCATTGTCTTTTTAAATGCTTCATTATACTTGTCATGATGCATAAATCTCATTATTGAGCTTCAAATGGCACTGGCATTTTTCTTTTCTAAAAAGATATCCCTGCCAATATAGACAGCTGTCAAAACCAGCAGCTGACAGAAACATTGCTATATCCTCACACATGGCCATGGTTGGGGTATAGTGATTTGAGATTCTCACAGAATCAGGCTTCCACATCCTCTGTACCAAAGCCCACATACTAAAGCACTTATCACCTTATTTCAACTGCCAGTTTCAGTACAATGCCCAGCTTTCCCAGCTACCCCCAACTGTATGGTTCAACATGAGCATTGAACTCTGGATAAGTTATATATTTGATGACACACTATAGTGGCAAGGAAGCAAAGCTATTGTTACCCATGTTGTTATTCCTTAAGAACTGCTTCAATCTCATGAATACATTTTCAAGCAGCCGAATATCAGCACATCTGCAGCTAATTTGTTAAAAGAGAGATAGCTCCAAGTTCATGGACTATCCATAAATAATATAATCAATGCATCTACTTTCAAAATTGATATGTAGTGAAGAATACTTGTCTGACAACAAGTATTGGTCTTTTCATCAGAAGCGCTATTAAGTGAGTTTAATGCCTCATGAATATTCACATCCATCTGTTACCGACTTCCCCCATTACCAGCTGCCCCATAGTGTGATACATGTGGTGTCTATTGATGGTAACTGGAAGGTGATTAGACTCTCAGTCTGTTCTGTAACCTGTTTACTATAGGGCACTAGCAGGATGCAGTAATTCTACCTTGTGAGACCTTTAGCTGAAGCTGGTTCCTGACATGTCCAAAATCGGAGTTTTAGGGGTCATAAACCTTTCAGTTATAGCCCTCTAGTGTGGGTCCTTAGGTCATCTGTTCAGATTGGGGGAGTGGTTAGGACTCTGGCCTACCAATCAATGGGCCATGAGTTCAAATCCCTGTCTAGGCCTTTTTGTTCACACATAATTTTAACATGTATTTTTGGTAGGTCAAAGATTGGGATGGTATACAATTCAGTTTTAAAGATCTTTACACAAGATAAATATTTATAGTGTAATCTAAAATGGTTTTTGAATCAGTTGTATGTGAATATTTCTCATGTCACCTGTTTGGTTTGGGGAGTGGTTAGGGCACTGGCCAATCAATCCAGGGGTAACAAGTTCAAGTCCATGCCCAGGTATACTATCACAATTTTTGACCTAGCAAAATACATTTTAAAATTGTGTGTAAACAAAATAGCATTGAAATGGATTTGAACCCATGATGCATGGATTGGTAGGTCAGAGTCCTAACCACTCCCCCAATCTGAACAGTTGACCCAGGGACCCACAATAGAGGCCTATACCTGAAAGGTTTATGACCCCTAAAACACCAACTTTCGGTCATGACAGGAACCAGCTTCAGCTAATCAGCAGGCGTCTATAGTTAGCACAGGAAAGAGCACTGGTACCAGACAAGATGGCGCTGTACAGTGATGATCTAGCTAATGCGGAATAGCTGGCCTCAGCATCACGATCTCCAGCCAGATATACTGTGTGTGTTTGGGGCAAGCTGGCAGCAGGAAGGCCCCTCTTTATAGTGTCCTATAACTATGGATTTACATGCCCCCATTTATTGTGAGAGATTACTAAACATTTTTGGAGGTTTCCAGGTTGGTTCAGACCAGCAGGTATTGCACTGGCATGTTGTAAATTGCTGTCTTTTTTATCCAGCTGTAAAAGCAGACAAACTTGGTGTGTGGGAGTTTGTAGGACTTTACTCATAAATCATATTCCAATGTTGCTGATTGCTTTCAATTCCAATAGCTTCAAGGAAGGTACAAAAGAATGAGTAATGTGCATTTTTTCTCAAAACTGCTATTGCTATTGCGATATATGAGAAAACGGTTATGTAATAATTGACAAAAAGATGTTTTATTGTGACAAGATACACCCTAGTATTTGCTACTTCTTTAATCATCAAGGATCCACCATCCTTACAGCCTGAGGCGATAAACACAGGACATGCAGAGGACTGCAGTGAGTAACTGAGTATGCGTACTTTATTATAGTACCGTTCCCCTAATTGAAATCCATATCTCTGACACCTTCTCTAATTGGTCTGATTCAGTCCAGCTTTGGTAGATCCCACAAAGGCACTGCACAACAACAAAAGGGACATTCTAATTTGAGATTAAATCCATTTCAATTAAGGTACTGTGTCCGGATTCTTCTTGTCAGTCAGATGGTGGTATTGATGTGTAGTGGTCTGGTCAGAAGCCTAGTCCGATGTCTAGTCTGAAGTAAAGGATGTACATTGCCTTAGTAAAAATATATCTTTATTCTGGTATAATGGAGACTTACATTATATACATATGTGTTTTTTTGTTCACATACCAGTCCGACTAGGATGTTGTAGTTGATTTATTATGCAAATATATAAAGGGATGAAAAACTTGTGAATAATCATGATGTGTTTGTGAGACCTTTTGTAGTCGATTTATAATACAAATATATAAAGGGATGAAAAACTTGTGAATAATCATGATGTGTTTGTGAGACCTTTTGTCTTGTCATTTGCCTGATGTTAATAGAATGGGATAATGAATGCTATCGTAGAAGACCTACTTATAAGGCGCAAACTCAAGCCCATACAAGTAGGCATAAGCGAAAGGCAGACCGCAGTCCAGACCCACTACCGTGACGTTTTGGCTTTGTTATACCTAGACACTATAGATCTATGTCTATGGTGCGATCAAAATAATAATAGTACAAAAATATGCTATTAGGCCTACTAGTACTGAGAAAATGGCTCGGAGCTAGGCCCACAGCTAGTCCCAGCAGTGGGCAAACAGCCATACGCCCACACGCGGTGCATATGACATTTTTACGCCACACCTTGAGAATACAGCCTCCAATGGTTAAAGAATCTGATTATCATATGCTAGATATAATTATAGCTTGTTCCTAGTCATAGATTGTTCTTGGTCACAGATCATCCCAGTCATATATTATTCCTGGTCATAGACTTGCATCGATTTTGTAAGGCACAGCCTGTTCAAGCAAATATATATATACATATCACGCTCTGCTGATAACATTTTATTGAATACAGAACTCACGAGATAACCATGAGAGCAAAAGGGCCTGTACTTACCCAAAACACGATAACTACACACTTTAATTTACACACCTACCTTTTAAAATACCCTCTTTATTATCAAGCATTGACCTTAGATATTTCCCAGCAATACTGATTAGATTGGAAGGGTATGTCTTTTAATGAGTAAACACATTGTTCAATGAATCAAAATCATGTTCAATGAATCAATGTTTCATTGAATGACTATGTTTTTAATTTGACAAACAAACTATAGTTTCCTTAACAAGTCAGCATCTTGTTGGTATTCAGACAAGTCATCCAGTGTCCAAGTCGCTGACTACCATCTCACCCACCATTTGTCCTGGTCAAGTCACCAACTCACTAAGTCACCCACTCCCCAAGTCGCCATTCCCCAGGTCGCCACTCCAAGTCGCCCGGCCTCTAAGTCGTTCACCATTCAGCATTCAAAAATAGTTTCTTGAAATATAATTCTGATAGCCCCAATAGTGACCTGACACAGTCATTCCCCCTATAAAACTAATATGGATTGAATATATATATATGACATGTGTTTTTTTCAGATTCTTTTGCCAAAGATTAGTTTTAATCTTTTTGCCCCTTATATAAGTTCAATATAGGCTTGCTAAGAATGATTATATATGATCTATGGTGGAAGGAATCTTCTTCAGTTAAACAACTCTCCTGTTTTGGCAGAATGTCTTAACTTCTTATTAAACAAATAAGTCAAAAAATACACTGATATTCGATTTCGAGACAAATACTAGTGGCTGGTAGGTTCTAATGTTCTACAGATTCTTTCTTATAACTCTGGATTATATTACCTTGATATATTACCAAATAGAAAATGCAAGTCCATGTGTCACGGTACTAACTTTTCTGCTATGCCCATCCAAACAAAAAAGTACTTAACTATGGAAATTAATGGAAAAACAGTATATTCTCACATTATCTGGCACATCTTTAATAAAGATTGGAACTATATATAAATATAAAGGTGTCACCTTCATTTGATCATCATTGGGGTTTGTATATTACAACCCAGGTCTCAGGTGCTAGATCTTGTGGTTGATGTAGCTGAACCTAGCTTGCAGATATATTGATAACGGATTAGAGTCTGGGCAGCTTTTTCACCTTTGGTATTCATCAGCATGCCTGGGTATACAGGTAAAGCTGGTGGGTCTACAATTATATAAAGTGTAGGAAGACAACGAGTGTGTTAGGGAGTGTTCATTTATTATTTACAGGGGGGTGGTAGATTTGGGGGGGTGCGTAAAAATTTCCGACCCCTCCTGAGGGGGGGGGCGTAAAATATTCGGACCCCTCTTGAGGGGGGGGGGGGCGCAAAGATTTGAGCCCCTTTTTAGCAAAAAAGCCCGCGCGTTACTATAGTTCAAAGGGGGGGGGGAGAAAATTTTCTGCCCCCTTCCAGGAGGGGGGGCGTGAAACGTTCCACATGCTCTCAAGGGGGGGCGTAAAGGAAATGTTGCCCCTCCGCGCGAAATCTCACCACCCCCCCTGTAATTAATAAATGAACACTCCCTTAGTCACTCCTAGGCTTAGCTTAATACACCTTCTGGGAGGCTTGCTCATTAAAGTGGCATAATCACCAAGCATGCCCCACTCACAATCCTAGTACTGTTCAAGTCTACTATGTGGTAAGTGTGAGTAGTGAGAATGCCCCTTTAATATATTGATAAAGGATCTGAGTCTGGTCAGCGTATCCACCCATAGTAACCAGTAAACACTCGTTGTATACAGCCATCCATGAACAATGTTTAAACACAGTGTCACATACAGCTCATATGTATCTGAATAATTGATCATGTATTACCTAAGTCAATATTAATCTACAAAATACTTTATGTATGTGACAACGGCTTAGAGAGAGGCCAAGATGAAAGGCCAGCTTCAGGTCACTAGACCTTTCAAACAGTCTATAACTCACATTTTCATAGAGTTTAAATCTTTTGGGTCAGTTCCAGTCAAGGCGATAATTTGAGAAGAATAAAAAAACAAAAAAAAACGTTCTGAAACGGCTTTCTCTGCATTTTCTGTGCATGTTTGTAGAAACACCTCATTCTCCTAGCCCTGTTGCTATGTACTCATTGCTTGTGTTTCATCTAGTTGGACTGACAATGTATAAGTTCAGCATGAAAAGCAGCAGTTGACTGAAGGAGAGTGAACAAGTCCAGCCTGAGGAGCACATCAGATTGGTTAGAGATGAGGCAGCTTTTACTCATTGTCAGTGTCCTTATTTGGGCATCTGTGTCAGTTGCAGGTATGTAATGCTGGGATAATGCTAGCACATATTTTCTGTTAGATAATTTGGTGAATTTACATAGATTTGGATTAGCCAAATTCAACACCAATTAGCCAAAGGTCTAAATGCCCAAGTTTATAGTACTTAAAAGTACACTGATTACATTTTCGAATTGATGAGATGAGACAGCATTTTTATATTCACATCTTTTCAGTCTAATACTTTATTATTTCCCCAGAAATTAATACACCCGTCACCCCCTGCAGCAGACCTTGTAAAATAGGGACGTATATACTGCAAAGGCAGCCCCTTCCAAAGGTAGCTAATTTGGCGAATTATCATGTAGTTCCCTTGGCCAAAATGATCTTTCATTTGCCATTGGCGATTTGGCGAGTGGCTAGCATTATCTCCGTAATGTATCAGCTTTTCTCTGGCTCAAGATATTGTAATACAATTCTGGTACAATTGCACCTGTAGTTAAACAAGATTTGAAACATTACAACTAGTGCTTTATCTAAAGCTTCAGACATCTTCTGGTACAGCCAAGTCAATTTCATTTCTAGTAATTGAAACAAATTTATCTTGAACCATAATGCTGTTTGTGACAAGAATGAAAAAAATCATCATTGTGAGAAACAGAATTATGGTTCAAGACCATTTTTTAAGATATTCGATATAATCTCCCACGATAAAGTGAGAACCCTTCCTACCTACAATACCTCTCACACCTATCCCAGAAGCTTCTCAAGAAGAACTGATTAAGGTAGGGATGAGCATGATGGGTTCTTATAACCATAATCTAACATAACTAACACTCATAGATATAATAGAAAATGGGAACAATGACCACATAGCTCGTGAAGGCTTCACCCAGCCAACATATTTAAATGGGCCCCATACAGGTGGGTATGTGGGCACCTTGGGCAAGCCCATACCTGGGTTCACACTGGCAATTTTCAGGGCTTTGAGGTTGCGCCAAGGTGGGCTTGGCCCAAAATATTTCTATCCCTTAAACCAATAAAACTGTGAACTACTAACATCTGTTTGTAATAATTGGTTAAGCACACTGTGAGCTCATTAGACAAAATACACTATAGAAAAGCAACAGTTCATTTGAAGAAAATACTTTTACATAATATCCTTATTTTTCAGATATCTGCTCTCACCTACCTGGATACACCTTGCATGGAAAATCCTGCTTCAAGATGTCCACTACTCTGAAGACCTGGGCAGCTGCTGAGGCATCCTGTGTGGCAGATGGAGGTCACCTAGCCAGCATCCACAGCAGTGAGGAGCAGGCTTTTGTGGCTAACCTTGCGTAAGTGTCATTTTATAATACATTATTCATTATAATATTTATACATGTATATCTATATCTCTATCTGTATGTGCGTAATTGTAGCTAATGCATGGACATAAAGGTATGATCTGACAAGTCAGAGATATCTCATGGCCCCATATGAGACATAATAGAAAATTTCATTTTTTCTTAATACAAAACACCTGTAATCTAAGATTTTCTGATGTTTGAGAAATGAGAAATCTAAAAAATGTCTCACAATTTTTAAACAAGAGCAACAGCGAGTGGTCCTTGGATAGGATTGACTGGAACTCCTCTCAACATGGCCTGGTCAGATGGCACAGATGTGGACTATGAAACCTGGGCTGGATCTGGATCTGCAGCAACAGGGTGTGCCATAATGTTAAGTTCAGATGGGTATTCATGGTCAAATAGGGGATGCTCCACTGAACACGTCTACATATGCCGAACTGGTGAGTTCATCCTTTCGAATGATTCATCGTCATACTATAAAATCAGGACATTAGTCTATATGTTTACACATATATGTTGATAGTGTTGCCCCCCTGACCCATGCACTTGGTCAAGTGCATTGGTCATTTTGCCAAACCCACGTAAACACTGTTTTATGGTTGTCAATTAGATTGACTAAGTTGAAATTCCCAATATGTAACACAAAGTGAAGTGGTGAGAATTCTATGAAAAGTGGACGAAATTGGTAACACAGATATCTTCATCTCCCAATTTCCTTTCTAATGGTAACTGTCACTGATGTGTATAGATCTAGATCCAGTGTGTTATTGATATTCCTTGCACAATCTGTGTCATATGCTGGGTATGCCGTTGTGTCTCTACAGTGTTGCAGACACCAAACATGGAGGCCGTGCATGTTGCTCTATTACATACATGCAGGCCATACATGCTGTCCCATTACAGATGTGCAGGGCATGCATGCTCTGTGGGAACAGACCACTTATTGAGCACTTATCGAGCCCTGCATATTCTCTGTGGTGCTTAAAGATACATTACCAGCTAATTTTGGACGATTTTTCATTTTAATTATGTTTCCATATATCAAGTGCCTATAAGTCTGTATGAGAAATCTGGAGTCTGTTATTTCTCTTTTAACCTGTGAATATGGCCATTATAGCATGCAAACAATCCTTGGGTATCCTTTTGAAATTGGCAGGCTTATTATGCTAACCCTTGGGGAGTGTATCAACCTTGGCGGGTATGCTTAAATACCGCATTGGTGCCCTATTTACTAGAGATATTCTGTTGCTAGGGAACATAAGCTACCCTAGGATTCCTTGGCATTGATTTAGGGGAGGTAGAATTCATTTATATACTACTATTGTGTGGTTTCTAGGGCCAAAAAAAATAGGTTTGTTTCAGGTCACCCAACCGACCCAATCAAAACAGGGCCGACCCTACGTTTTTTATGCAATTTTGTATTTTTAGCCTTTCTTGGTCTTTTTAGGGTCTTTGGAGAGGCCAAGTAGTACTTTCATGTTTAAGAAAAAAGCTTTTTTTTTTAAATCCGACCGACCGCCCCTTCATTTTCTTGCCATATTACCTGAAACAAACTTTGTTTTTTTTGGCCTAAGCAATCTTGAAAGACTAAAAATATTTCAATGTTGCTAAGCCAGATTTTAAAATGGCCATACCTTAATTGACCAAAATCAGTCAAAAATCTCTGCCCACACTCTGGGTCATGTGTCATGGGCCAGTCGCACACATCCCTTGTTTATGTCAATGCTTACTTCCATTAACTGTACCACGTACAGATGTCTAAATGTTTCAGATGGAGTCGATCCGACACAATGCTACTTCGACAAGATACCAGAAGGTGTGCCCATGGACACAGCTGCTGTGCCCTCATCTAGCCAAAAGGTGTGGTCAGTAATTGAATGTGCTCAGAGGTAGGTGGTTCAGACAGTGGAGTTTATATGTCCTATACAGCAGTACTAACATGATTATTAATGCATTGGTCACATGTACTAATGCCCTTTGGTTTCATTGTCGCAACCTTCTATCACAGAATAAATTTTCTTTTTGTGAATCTTCACTCATTAAACATACATGTGCATAACAATATGGTCTGTTTATTCCAGGTGCCAGCAGAATGCACAATGTGTGCACTTCATCATGAGTGAAGATGGTGCAAATTACCTCTGTGAGACCTACACCTCCTTGTACAGACCTCCAACTGCAACTCCACCTACTGACAACTACAAGAAGGTCTTCGTGGTGTCTACATGATTACCGTGTAAACATGCATTTCAGGTGTCAGCAGGATACCTAATGTGTGCACTTCATTCTGACTGAGGACAGTGGGAGTTACCTCTGTGAGACCCACAGCTCCTTCCACCGACCTCCAACAGATAACTGACAAATAGTTGAGGTTTGTCTAGACTCTAGGCATTGCCCTGACCCTCGGCAGTTTAAAGATACATTTCCAGCTAATGTTGGGTGACTTTTTCGTTTCATTATGTTTCCATATATCAAGTGCCTATAAGTCTACATGAGAAAAAATGCAGTCTGTTATTTCTCTTTTAACCTGTGAATATAGCCATAAAAGCATTTAAAAGATAACTGCGAGCCACCAGAAATGGAAACCTGCAAGGAGGCCATTATGAATAATCAATACACATAGGCTCTCACAGTGAATTCATAGGTCTACCAGAGTCCTCCAATCAGTATTTCATCTGGATTTCATAACAAGTGGCTTTCCTATGATAAGGGGGCCTGTCAGTTGTTAGGAAATGATGAATGAAAGTCTATATTGGGTTTATTTCATAACCTGATTTTGGGTTGATTGAGGTGGTAATGTATCTTTAATCAGCCTTTAGCCTAGATGGTAGGTCACCGTGCACCCTTAGCCAAAATTCTGGGTGCCTAAAAAGTAGTGAGCCACCTCTAGATTCCCAAACAATGGAAGTTTCATTAAATGTATACTTCTCATTTCTAGTATCCAAACTCCTATACAATAGTATTTTGAGGTTACCCAGATTGTCTAGACTCCTTATGCGCCGTCTACCTGGGGCCTACATTTGTCTATTGACCACACTCGAACAATGTCCACAAACATGTACTGACACATGTTCATACAATGGATACTTAATACCCTGTGTAAAGCAACTTACTTCTGTACTAAGGAGCTTTCATCATATCAGAGGTAAAAATGAAAGAACTGTTCACATCATAAAATCTTGTCAAATCTAAACGCAATAGATTATTCTGTAATGAAGATAAACGAGCTTTCAAATAAAAATGTCTTCTGTTTATTATCAACTTTAGACGTATTCTCTTTACCCTGGCATGTTTTTAGTGAAGATCGGAACTCTATTTTAATGTGGCATCTTCATTTGATCATGCTTAAGGCCTTGTAGTACAATAGATAGAGCAGGCATTTTGATCAACATTGGGATATCTGGCAGCAAGCATGCAAATTGGTTTATAGGGATAATTTATACCACCAAAAGAGAAAAGCTTATGAAGACACTTATACTAACAGTGTGCCCACACATATTTATAACATAGAACCTAAATAAGGAAAACATCCAATTGAATGTTTGGATAACCATGTTTGACGTAATAAGCATCCACCCTCCTCCAGACTAGAAGGAAGCCTTACTTCTCGCGATAAGGAGACAATTAAACTAAAATGGTATAAAAAAAAAATTAAAGACAAGTCATCTAAGGCCCCTTTTCAGTTAAATACAGTAACAAGCTATAATTGGCATATTGTAATGAGGCAGGCATACATACCAAACAAAGGTCCGTATGATGAGTTTTAACTTACATATTCAGATGCGGAGGTTTGTACATGGATAGGCCAGTAGTCAGAAAATATTTTAGCAGAGGAGCGGCCCTTAAAGTGTTAAAGCATTATGCCGCCATCAGAGGGCTTAACTTTGACAGTCAACACCAGCTTATAATAATGCCACCTTGGTAGAGGTGGTCAATGCACCAGCATTCTAGATCCTGTTTATTGTTGATTAGTTAAGGGAGTGGTCATTTTTTAACAGGGTGGGAGTTGTTGGAATGGGGGGGGGGACCAACGAATTTTGGGCCCATTGAAGGGGGGTACCAGAAAAATTGCACCCCTTTTTAGCAAAAAAGCCTGCCTGTTACTATAGCCCAAAGGGGTCTGCCGGCTCAATTTAAACTTGCCTGAGGGGGCGGACCAAAAAAACTTCTGGCCGGCTTGCGAGAAAATCCACCGACCCCCCCCCCCCCCCGGTGTTAAAACATGACCACACCCTAAAGTGTACATTGTGTAACAGGCCCCTGTTGTAGACTAGAGCTCCTAAGTAAATCCGATCTGTGGACAATCACCCCATCCCAGCACTTTGAAGTGCCTCCCACGGGATCAGATTAGAGCAAATGGACGACATATCAAAGGGTAGGAAATAATGTGTTGGGGCTTTTAATTCTCCTGATGTAACAGAAGTAGGGAATCTTTGTGGTGGGTTAGGAGGATTCCTGCTATTTAACCTGTTCCAAACTGCCTTTGTGGTATGCTACAAAGTGCCGCTACAATAGTTTTAGACTCCTGAACCATTCAGAGACAGAGTGAGCAATCAGATGGCGTAATTTTGTTCAAACCTAACTCTACCTGGATTGCCTGCATCATGCTGACCATATGGGAGAATGCAGAGTTACTCGCCAGGGCTGCATTTATGTGAATGCATCATGAAGACCAAGGACATCATGTATTAATGTATTGTGCCACCCTTAACCCTTTAGGGCCGAGCATCGACTATAGTTGATACCATGGCTGGCCGAGCATCGACTATAGTCGACGCCATGGCTGGCCGAGCATCGACTATAGTCGACATAACTCTATGGGAATCAGCAAAGGCTCGGCCCTAGGGCAAGTTCCTGTGAAAATGTCTCGCTCCCATCACCAGAATTATTTTTTCTGGTGGGCCTTAAAGGGTTAAAGGGTTAAGTCAAGCCCAGTTGCATATCTGTTCTCTACGATTATATTCTATGTATTTTGAAACCTTTATATGCAAATGCAGAATGCTAAGATAATTAGGCACACCTCAATCTGATATATTTTTATGAGGACTCCATCAGAATAGGCATTCTGTTTTATTACAGTCAATCACACTTTCAACTAGAGCACAAAGGAAATTGTCATTAACCATTTAAGGGCCTCACAATGCTTTAATATGTTTTGCCTTTTATTATCATGATGGATCCATGCAGCCTTGGTGAAGGCACTCATGCATCATGCTGACCCATCAGGAGTGTATCTGCCGTGCCGTGTAGGTGCAAAGCACTCTGAAGTCACAATGCATGAACTTCAGTTACTTCAGCTAGGGCAGCATTCTTTATCATGACAGCAGAGGGCATGGCACATCAACAAATTGTGCAGCCCTTAAAGGGTTGATAAGTTATTTAAGGAACCAAAATCAGAATGCTCCCTTTCATTTAGCAGATAAAGATCTTAATTAGAATTTGGGATTTTTAACAGCTTTCCTCCAGCAGGAAATAGAGGTGGAGGCTGGAAGCTGACAGGCTGTAGATCACTCTGAGTTGAAGTAGGGAGGGTTGGTTAAATTAATGTTGTTTTACCTGGAGACTTTGGTGAGGCAGGTGATATGTCTTTATCATGCAGCAGGAAAGGCACTGGGTAACACCAACCCACACAGCCCAGTGTGTCAATTTCATTTGCATATTTATGTTACCATTAGGCCTACATGTTTTTTATTGTTCACCACCCAATATCGGAGGCAGACTGCTACCCCAATAGGAGATTAGAGGATAAAAAAATATATGCTTTAATACATAGCCAAAGGTGCACGATTTTTAGCCTGTTGACAGGGTTATTTCACGAGTTGAAGGTGGGGCCGCATTTCACGAGGCCCCACCTTCAACAAGTGAAATAACCCTGTTAAGAGGCTAAAGCGAGTGTTCCTTTGGGTTTACTTTTTTTTCTCTTTTGATTCAAATTTGATAATAGTAGGGAGGAAGGGTCTAATTTAGCTGAAATAGCCTTTTCCTACACCGTTCGAATGTAAACAAACAGCCATTTTGATAACGTCACAGGGCCGTGAAATACAGCCATGGGTTATTTCACGGAGGTGTTAAATACGGCACTCCTTGGTCAAATCAATGAAGCTGTTGTATTTGATAAAAAAATATTAATTTTGGCACCAAAGGAAACTAGGGTTACCAGGCTGGACTAATGTTTCACCTTAAGTGTGGTCATCAAAATGACTGTGTATGTATGTTCACTGTCGTTTCTCTGTGTTAACAACCTGTTAAGGGTTGGTTGCTCACCTACCCATAAAGACATTAGTGGTCTGGATGATAGTACTCATAGCAGGGGTCTGGATGATAGTACTCATTTTTTGCGATATGCTATTATTCTCACACATATAAAGATATCAAATTGCTTTAAATTGTTGAATTAGCTTCTAACTATTAATTGGTAAATTACAAACATTTTTGAACGAGAGGTTTTTGTAGTGCCAGATTTCAAATAATCATTCCAGTCTGGAATAAACACTAGATTACATGATTATTGAAATCCTAAGTTCATGAGTGTCTTTTACAAGTGCTTCATAACTTTACTGAAGAGGGACCTTAAACAAATTTCCTTTTAAATCACCACCTCAGTGTCTGACACTACATCTCACACAAGACCTTTAGATATTGTCCAGTCTTTGCAGATTGAACTCTTACAACAGACAATTGTTGCAATGCGATACTCCCTCATACCAACATTATAAGCGTACCTTGGATACTAATACATCCTCTCAAAATTGACACTTGTCAACTTTTTCTGTTTTCCATGAAGGACCCTTAATCGTTTAATACTTGCCTATTTATAAATGGTAACTAGACTTGCATACACAATGATATTCTTTAATTCACGTTGCAACCCCCTCCATCCCTTTCAGCAGTAGAAGACATGGATATTGTCCTTTATTTTTAAATGGTTTGACGAAATATCAAGTCCGGTAGGCTTAGACACTGAGTCACGTATTTAGCAAAAGCTGAATAACCTGCCCCCGTATTTCCTCAAACCTCCGTATTTCGCGAAAACTTCACTTCCGGTTCAGCATAAGGATCAGTCCGCCAACTATGTTCTAACCCTCATGTCTGTCCGAGACGGCCGAGTGGTTAGCGCTCTCGCCTCGCACCGCGGCGGCCCGGGTTCGATTCCCGGACGAATCTGTGACGACGTTCGTTTTAGGACGATTTTTTTTTTTTTCATTGACTCCGTTTAGGGGTTGAAATACCATATTTTTGCTTGAAACCAAGCCTAAACCGCACAAAACATCCTATATTTACACGTACAATAGCTCAATTAGGCCTTAGCCCCCCAGAAAATTTGACATTTCAAGACCCCGTATTTCGTTTCAACCCTTATGAAGGGTTTCAACGAAATACGGGGCCTTTCAATGTCAATCTGTCGGGGAAATACAGAACTTAAACAAATCCTGTATACGTATTGTAGCTGCTTTGTAAAAAGATAAGAACTGTTATCTGAGAATCATACAATCAAAATATTACGATTCAGTCTGGAGCAGCTGACTCATCAAAACTTCATAATAAAACTTCAACATTTGAACACAAATCAACATGTGTCCATCTCAGTATCTTAGTGTGCACTGCGCTTTTCACAAATGATAGAGCTGCATGGAAAGTGGTTATTCTGAGTAAATAACTTAACAATGCTGCAGCAGTTACAGATGACTGCTATGTGTATGTGTTACTGTAGGTATTATATAAGCGGCAGAAGTTGGAGAACAAGCATTACATGTCCGTACACTATCTCATCTAGACCTGCAGAAGCTAATGCAGCATCAGGCCAAATAAAAAAAGGTGTTTCAGGGTACCCGATCCTACCTAGCAAAACCTGGCCGACCCTAGACGTTTTTATGCGAATTTTGAAAAAGGTATTTATATTTTAGGTCATTTTGGGGCTACTTAAGGGTCGATCTGATAGTCGAGGTGGTCATCGAGGACTGGGCATTGAAGTTCAGTAATCAATTTATGGGTACTTATCAGGCTAAAGTAAACATTATAAAAATCTTTAAAAAAAAAAAAAAAATATCAGACCTACCTAGCCTAGATTTTCAGACCATGTAACATGAAACACACTTTTAATTATTTTTGGCCTCAGCAAGGTGTACAGTGTTTGTAAGTGGCAGGATATATCTCCATCAGGGACACACATCCAGCCCCTACTCTTACATTCTCACATGTCCACTCACATAATCCTTCTCAAGCTGTCTCTTTCCCAGTCTACAAAGTCATTTGAAGTTACTTGCCAGAAACATTATGCGTTAATACATACATAGGTTAAAACTTGCAAAGGAATAATGAAGCATGTGTATTATGTGATATAAGGTGTCTACAAACAATATTTGGACTAACATGTGATAATAAAGCAGATCCAAAGATCATAGACACAGTTTGGTTTTAGCATAATTAATCATATTTCAAAATGAGTGAGTAGTCTGTGAACACTCTCTATCTTTATTTGTCAGATATTTATCCTCTTAATTGAAGCGCAGCATAGAAGTATGGCTTCAATTAAGGATGCCTTTTAAATGTTTATGGCTGTGTCTCACGACCTTGGGCTTATGTTTTTGTCTCTGATCGGGTGCCGTCTCTGACCGGGTGCCGTCTCTGACCGGGTGCCGTCTCTGACCTTGTGTCAGAGAAAAGTGTTTTTTAATTGTTAACCTATACTCACATATATAAGGATTTGTAAAAACGTTATGGCAGTTGTTATGTAACTATAAGTAGCCTCCTGTTGTTGGTAGAAGGTAACTAAACTCCCAAAGTGATGTCCGGTCAGAGACGGCACCCGGTCAGAGACAGCACCTGGTCAGAGACGGCACCCGGTCAGAGACAAAAACATTGGCCTAAGGTCATGAGACTCAGCCTTATTCTTTCTAAAATTCAACAACACATTTCAGACCTAGAGATAAAACGCTAATGACTAAGTGCTGGCAACATGTTACTGTGCAAATTTACAAATCTACAAAAAAAGAAGAGTTATAAAGATTCAACTGCCTCAAACATAACAGGAGTAGAAGTTACAATTGCCCAATGATAAATGAATATAACCAATCATTAGAATGTTAAAGTCTCCTTCTTGTTGGCTTTACCTTAAGAGAATACTCCCAGATCTTTGTCATATCAGTAGTATAGTATGTATCGGAACGGGACTATAGTTAACTACTGTTTATTACTCAATCGACATGCAGCCAATCAGAGGCCTCCATTTGGTCACGTGACCCCCTCATTTGCATAATTACGTAATAGGCCACGCCCCCTCATTTGCATAATTACGTAATAGGCCACGCCCCCTTGATCACCAGCCAATCAGAGGCTTCCATTTGGTCACGTGACCCCCTCATTTGCATAATAGGCCACGCCCCCTTGATCACGTGACCCTTTCATTTGCATAATAAGCCACGCCCTCTTGATCACCAGCCAATCAGAGGTCGCCATTTGGTCACGCGACCCCCTCATTTGCATAATAGACCGCGCCCCCTTGATCACGTGACCCCTTCATTGACATGATAGACCACAACAACATCACGTGACTATCTTTGTTTGTAAACAACACCACGTGGCTCTCTTTGTTTGTAAACAACACCACGTGGCTCTCTTGTTTGTAAATAAGACCTACTAAGTTTAGGCATAGGTAACAGCAGTGTTTGTAAATAACGCCTACTATGTTTTCAGTCATAGGTGTCTAGAGCAGCAGCAGCAGCAGCATCTTCAGCAGCAGCAGCAGCAGCAGCCGCGTCATAAGTGTCTAGAGCAGTAGCCACGTCATAGATGACTAGTGCAGCAGCAGCAGCAGCATCTTCAGCAGCAGCAGCAGCAGCAGCAGCATCATAGGTGTCTAGAGCAGGAGTAGCAGGAGTGTCATAGGTGTCTAGAGCAGTGGCAGCAGCAGCAGCAGCAGCATCATAGGTGTCTAGAGCAGGAGTAGCAGGAGCGTCATAGGTGTCTAGAGCAGTGGCAGCAGCAGCAGCAGCAGCATCATAGGTGTCTAGAGCAGGAGTAGCAGGAGCGTCATAGGTGTCTAGAGCAGTGGCAGCAGCAGTAGCAGCAGCGGCAGCAGCAAAAGCAGCAGCAGCCGCGTCATAGGTGTCTAGAGCAGCGGCAGCAGCATCTTCAGCAGCAGCAGTAGCAGCAGCGGCAGCAGTATCTTCAGCAGCAGCAGCGTCATAGGTGTCTAGAGCAGCAGCGTCATAGGTGTCTAGAGCATCAGCCGCAGCAGCAGCAGCATCTTCAGCAGCAGCAGCAGCGGCAGCAGCAGCCTCATCAGCAGCAGTAGCAGCAGCAGCAGCAACATCTTGAGCATCAACAGCATCTTCAGCAAAAGCAAAAGCCCGTAACTTAGCATCATGGGCATCAGTCATAGCCGTAACAGCGACACTGCGACTAGCATAAGCAAAACAGGCTATTTTTTTAGCAGCTGTACATGCATTAATAGCATTAGCCCTAGCAGCAGCCGCAACAGCGACACTTTTAGCAGACGTTGCAGCATCAGTAGCAGCAGCATCGGTAGCAAGAGCGGAAACAGTAGCAAAAAGATTAGCAGCACGAGCAGCAGCGGCGAGAGTAACAGCAACGTTGTTAGCAGCATTGGCAACTTCGTATGCTGCATGTGTAGCACGAACAGCGATACGAGCTTCACGTTTTGCACGAGCAGCAGCATTAGCTGCAGAAGTAGCCCTCACACTTTCCAGCCACCCGTACGAATCTTGATAAAAACCAACTTCCACCTTACGAGCTTCACGTTTTGCACGAGCAGCAGCATTAGCTGCAGAAGTAGCCCTCACACTTTCCAGCCACCCGTACGAATCTTGATAAAAACCAACCTCCACCTTGCTACTTGTTGACTCATCAGTAAACATGGACGTCTCCTCATGTGGTGTTGTCGCGGCTCTGTAGTAGTGTTGGGATTGCTCACATTCGGTAGAACGTAGAGTGATTCCTGATGACGCCATGCTGAAGGTGGTTGAAGAAGTGTGTGGGACTCATGTTTCACTCTCGCTTATGTACTAGGCTCCGAGATAAGCTTCTTAACTCAGGAGGAAAACTCTCACTAGGAAGGCGACCGGCTGTCTACCTGTGTAGGCGCGGGTTCGTTACATCTTTAATCCTGTTCGACCCTCCGAGGAAATACATGAAAAAAACAAAAGACTCGAATCCGCAGACAGTAGGAAGCTATAAGGAGCTTAACTCGTGTTTGATTTAAGCTGTCTACCACACGCACGCGCTTGTAGTCACAGCTAGAGTGGCAGACTTCTGTCCGCCCGCTGGCGCATGACAATCGACTTTAGACACCCCCTGTAGTTTGTTTTTTTGCATACACAGTTGACTAGCATCTTAAGCTCTTACTCAGCTATAAGCCCATATACATGTAACGCGCATTACTCTTCTTTATGGTAATTATCAGATCGATTTAAGGGTGGAAAGGGCTTAGGTGATGTAGATCCCTCTCTAGCTGAAAACAGGCTTAGACTATAGCATGTAGGCAGCTGGCCGCGTTAAACATCCCTGTAGTTTTTTGTATACACTCTCGATCCCCTCTCTAGGTGAAAACAAAAGCTTAGAAGATGAGGTGATCCGGCCACTGGCTGGCGCGTCACACCTGGCGTTAATCACCCCCTGTAGGCTTTGTATACGCTCTCTAGGTGAAAAACAAAAAAGCTCCCTCCACGGGCTGGCGCGTCACACCTGTCGTTAAAACGCCCCCTGGAGTCTTAGTATACACAGGTGCCCCGCCTTATCTATTCACCAGCTATAAGCCCATATACGTGTACATGCGATTTTTGATACCCTCTCTGGAATAGGGTGGGGCTCAAGGTGAAAACAAGATTAGTCCATTCGCTCTCTCAGCTATATAAAGAGCCTCAATTGTTCTTGCAACAGCACTTCACCACCGGTACACTATCAGTCACGAGGCAGATGTTTGCGGCATGGGTCATACAGGTTACCTACTAATAGCGGTTTGGGTGAGTAGATCACTTTTTTTCCCCTAAAAAACAACAAAAAAAAACCCACTTATGACTCAGGTATGTATATGTAGCACTGTTAGTGTAAGTACACAGTAGAATCTACTGTACTATAGACTCGGCCCTCTGAAGACGGCGGAGCGCGTTAATGCGCGGGTCTGTGGCGGCGTCACTTGTTTTTTATTCTAACTAAAAAGTCAGAAGTCGATCTACGACCTATCAAAGACAAATTTGTGATAAGTTCAAACTAAATAAGAGACAGTTTGAGCGTCTCTTAGTCGCTGTCAAAGATGCGAATAACGAACGCGCTGAGGGCGGGGTTCAGGTCACGTATAGTTCCTTGCTCTTTCGTCAGATGGCGCCACAATAGGGGATTTGTACATTCCTACGATGCTCGCGAACATTTCAACGCATAATGAGCTATATAGGCAACAAAGTGTGCTTCTGAATATATTAAAATATAAAAACAATTCAATATTGTGTATTTCTGATAGAAATGAGGCAGTTTCTTTGAATACCAACTAAACTATAGCGAGATGAAAAATACCACACCATATCTAAGGCTTTATAAAAGATACATAGGCAGAAACTCTCGCCGAGTCGGTAATCTGAAAAACGAACCAACTCGTTGTGCCACAAGGGCCCCCACTCAACGGGGGCCTTTTGAGCTCAGTCATGTTGTTTCTCAACACTAGGTGTAATTAATTACGCCCATGTTGAGTAGCATCTACTAACCAACTGACAGTGTCAGTTGGTTGGCCCCTCTTTAGGGGCCACACAATAAATAAAGAATAGAGACCTAAGGGAACGTTCACAAACGTCCACCCTTCCTACGGGGTGGGTGGGTCTTTGGGTTTAGTGACAAAACAGCGACATGTCAGCTCTCTTTTTTTTTTTCCAAGTCTACATATTATTTATGATTAAAAAATTAAAAAAAAAAAACCACGATAATAAAGTGCGCTGATCAAAAACTGAATAGAAAAATAACCAAAAATAGGTTGGTAGCTGATCGGTCGTTGTCACACGGTGCAGAAAATTTACTGCATATCGGACCAGGGGATAGTCTGGCAGCGACCCGCCACCCCGTTCACAAGCTGTGTACAGCACCCCGTTTCTCTTTGTCCATATTGGCTAAAAAAAACAGGACATTGTTGACTTGGCTATTTTACCCGTCTGGGTCTTATTATTTAAACACCTCGTGTTGACCCTGTGGGGCAGCGGGTACATGGAATAAACGTGTCCAAGTGCACGCTATCTAACACATAACCGAAGGTTACTGAGTTATGTAATAATAGTTATGTAATAATAACTGACCTATGAGGTCGCCAGTCAGTTTGCCGTGATTATTTTGACACACTCTCAGTTACTCGTAGCACATCTAATACATAATTAGACTCAGCCTCATATAAGACAGTCTCGGCCACGCAGGCTGCATATCGGACCAGGGAGATAGTCTGGCAGTGACCCACCAGCCCGTCCACAACCTGTGTACAGCACCCCGTGTCTCTTTGTCCATATTGGCTAAAAAAAAACAAAAAAAAACAGGTCATTGTTGACTTTGGCTATTTTACCCGTCTGGGTCTTATTATTTAAATCACCTCGTCTTGACCCTGTGGGGCAGTGGGTATATGGAATAACCGTGTCCAAGTGTACTCTATCTAACACATAACCAAAGGTTACTGAGTTATGTAATAATAACCACCCTATGATCCTATGAAGACGCCAGTCAGTTTGCCGTGATTATTTTGACATACTCTCAGTTACTCGTAGGGTATCTAATACATAGTTAGACTCAGCATCATATAAGACAGGCTCGGCCGCGCCAGCCGCATATCATACCAGAGGGATAGTCTGGCAGCAACTCGCCATCCCGTCTACAATCTGTGTACAGCAGTCTGGACCAGACCACCAACTCTGGGTATAGCATTCTGGATGCCTGTAGCAAGACTGGATCTAACCCTTTAATAGTCGCATAGCGCTTTAATGTGCAGTGCCCGTTGTCGTCATAAGTCATGAATGCGGCACTCAGAGTTCCTCACCAGGGCTGCATGCATGCATACACTGGCATATCGACAAAGGGCGTAGCGCATTAAAGCACTATTGCCACCTTTAGCATTAAAGCGCTGAGGGTTTTATTTTTTTGATAGTGTAGAAACCAATATCTGTCTAATTAAACCCCTTATCAGTGCTGTTTTTTTTTTGTTTTTTTTCACATACAAAAAGAATTAGGTAATGGCGCTGCAGTACTCTGAAAAGCGGTGGCGGTGAATTTCCATTTAGATCTTGAAAAGGGGGGCGGTCAGATGTCGTCAAGGCTCTGATAAGTAGGGCAGTTAAAATCATATGATTACATTGAGCTAATTTTCTTGCTGAAAGGAATGAATAATTGTATTTGTATAAAATTCACACACACACACACACACACACACACACACACACACACACACACACACACACACACACACACAGGACACCTGATGATCTCCACACGATGACCTGATTGCTCTTCCTAAAAAAAAATGCCCAACTCGATCTACCTACTCAACAGGGTTTCAGTGTATAGCGTATTAGGGTTTTTCTGATGCGTATATTATATTGAGATTGATTTTCAACTTTTGTGATCAGTGGTTGGTCCTTAAAAGGACCGTTTGGTAGAGAGAGGGTCGCAGGGACCTTGCTGCTGAAGCGGAGGGCGTGGTCATAACGCGTGGCAGTCCTTCAGCAGCTCCTCCAGCACGGCGGGCGGTAAGCCTTCCTCCATGCAGACTTGCTGCTTGACCTGCTCCACGCACCGGCGGATGAGTTGATCAGCGACGTTCTCGATCAGCTCATCCACCACACCCTCTGCTTCAGCAGCAGTCCGCTGTCTCTCCTCTCTCTGTAGCGAGGCTACGAACTGCTTCTCCACGGCCGCATCGATCATAGATCGAGAAACGGCCACGAAGTTCTGTCTCTCCGCCTCCTCTCTCTGTTGCACGGCTACGAATTCCTTCTCCACGGCCGCATCGATCATAGATCGAGAAACGGCCACGAAGTTCACTCCGTGAGCCATTTTGTCGAACTGACTTCCTAGCCGCCTGAGAGATGCTGACGTCACACTATTTTCGACGACGCTATGACGCGCACGAGGTAGACAGACGACGTCGTTTCACTTCCTTATTTGGAGTTTGGGATCTTTTGACACCGAAGTCATACCGTACGGTCGCGATAAAGCAACTAGTGTTGAAAAGCGTGCCGGTCTTTTATAAGCGCCGGAGTATAAGAGCCTCCAAATGTTTTTTCTCAAGCACTAAAATTGCGACTTTGAATAAGCGCCAGCGCCTGGCTTGTATATAGCTCCTGAGTAAGAACTTCACCGAATTGAAAAGCCCTCCCTCAGAGCTCTTAATCGCGACAGTACGGTACAAATCTGATGTCAACCCGCGCCAAAAACAAAAAGGGTGTTCCGGTCACACGTACCTACGACGAGCGACCTTCAGCTATCACCACGTGAAGAGTGGGAAATAAATTTTGTACGGCAAGAAAACTGAAAACTGATAACGATTCCATTAGATAAGTATTTGGTTCCAATCTATGGCGAGATATTTCCACCAAAGCGATTGATTTATATGTCTGTAAGGTTCAGCTCTCCAACACTCTCCAATGTCCGCCGGTGCACGACGGTCGCCGCCCATCATTAGTCACAACTAAACTTCTGCTGGAGAGTGAAAGTTACGTTGAGTCTTGAGGTGCGCAGAGATACTATCTGCCGCAGCCTGATTTTAGTTCCACGCTATTTAGATAAACGCCCCATTTAAAATCTCTCTCTCGATCCTAGTAAAGGAAAAAAAAGGCTAGAGTTTATCATGGACGCGTCTCAGTTTTAGTCAAGCCGTAAAGTGAAGAACCAGAGCTTGTACATATTCCCACGTGAGGGGTGACCCCGCGGGGCGTTCAGTTAGTACTGAGTCTATACTCAAGGTCAAGTTCCACTCTCTAAACAGAGCTTTAGCGACTCCGTCATATAGACTAGACCGCGCGCGCGATTTTTTTTTTTGCTGAAGCAGCTAATCGATGGAAGAGTAGAGAACAGGTGCTCGACCAAAAATCTGCTTCAGAGGCTTGTTATCAGGTATTAACAGTTAAATCAAAATATTTCAAAACATCCAGAAAAGCAGAATAACATGTCCTACGGGCTACAGCCGGGCACTGACGAGCAGACGGCGCTGACGTCATTTCAATCAGGTCACAGGGCTCTTTAGACACCTTTTCTGTAAGACCCGTCTCATACCTTAGTATATAATACCGTAAACACCGGTGATTAGTATATGATCACATTGGCAGTCGCGGATCCACGAAGAGGCTGAATAAGCCTCGAGCGGACCCGCCACTTGCAATGTGACATAATCTTACCATGCGCTTTGTTTTGTTTTTGTTTCTATTTACAACAGCAAACATTTCAAACAACCTATTGTTTTTTTTTTAAATGATGAAAAATCAGCCCAAAAAAAAAAAAGTAAACATTTTAGAGCTAAATTTGTGGAGGATAGCCGGACATGCTGATGTCACTAGACCCCTAAATTCGATATGGTGACATGGGCATTTTCTTAAAATTCGATACGACGACACGGGCACGGCCATCTAAGTGACATGGGACATGTGGCATTTCTTGAGTCCCACATGTGCCATGGACCATAGTGACATGAGGAAAAAAAAAAAATGTTCAAAGAGTGCATCAGAAAAGTGCCATTTCAAGCCTAAACATTTCGCCAAATTTTTTTTTCTCTTGGATGGTACTCGGCTTTGCAGTGTCTGGGTCCTTAAAAATGTACCAGAATGCTCAAATTCGGGTTCTAAATATTTTCAAAAAACGTTTTCTCCCTTAGTGACGTGTGACATGGGCATTTCTTAAATTCGACATACGGCTGCATGGGGAGGACCCACCCGTCAAGGGCCCCATGATGACTCATACCCGCCGCGTTCAAACTAGCGTGGTGGTTATAGGTAGACCTTCTTTCAGTATCCACGTGACCAGATCCATCGCCGTCTCTTGAGCAACAGTAACCGAGGTAACTAGGGTTATTGTTATCCGGGCTGTAAGACGACAGTCTAAGACGGTGTGTAGTCGCGTTTTGCTCTCCCTAATACTCTAATTCAAGTCGAGTTACCGCTAACCCCTACAAAAAGAGGGTCATTTGTGTAATTCAAAAGTCGTTCCTTTGTTAGCAATGAGGGGGTCGTTCTATTCATTGATTTTTTTTTTTTTTTTTTTTTTTCTTTTTTTTTTTTGTTTACAACAACAAGTCAAAGTACAGTCAATCAACCGAGATCCTTTCTACTCCGTGGGGGTGTAGAAGGATCTCCCCCCTGAGGTTACAAAGTCACCTCTTTATTTAAAGGGTTACGGGTCGCAAAGTCGCTTTCGCTTTCGCTTACAAGTCACAAAGTCGCATGAAATATTCAAGTCAAAAAGTCAAATTCATCAACTATCAGCACAGTCGTTTGAAAGGCATCAAGTCACCGAAAAACTCCTCTACAGTCACCTCCGACTCGCCTCCTCCCTACCCCCCTAAAGGGGGGTAGAGAGGAAGCGATTCCCTAGAGATCAGATAATTTTTTTTTTTTCTCCCGAGCAGACCCCAAAAGCCCCCCCTCCCCCCCAAGTGCCCGCCCACCCCATAAATAGTGCCCCCCTCCCCCCCTCCCCTCCCCATGCATCTTAAAGTGCCCCCCTCCCCCCCTCCCCTCCCCTCGCCCCTTATAGAAGCCTCCCATTAGCTAGTCCAAGTCATGTGACCAAAAGGGAAGCGTAGTCTGTCTATTGTCTATATTATGCAAATGAGGGAGGGGGTCAGGTCACGTGACCAAGGGGGTGTGGCCTATTTTCTAAATAAAGAGCGCTTCCGGTCACGTGACCAAGAGGGTGTGGTCCTATTATGCAAATGAGGGGGTCACGTGATCCATGATTATGCAAATGAGGGAGTCACCTGACCAAATGGAAGCCACTGATTGGCTGGTGATCAAAGGGGCGTAGTCTACTATGCAAATGAGGGGGTCACGTGATCAAGGGGGCGTGGTCTATTATGCAAATGAGGGGGTCACGTGGGGGTCACGTGACCAAATGGCGGCCCTGATTGGCTGGTGATCAAGGGGGCGTGGCCTATTACGTAATTATGCAAATGAGGGGGCGTGGCCTATTACGTAATTATGCAAATGAGGGGGTCACGTGACCAAATGGAGGCCTCTGATTGGCTGCATGTCGATTGAGTAATAAACAGTACTTAACTATAGTCCCGTTCCGATACATACTATACTACTCATATCTATATTTCATGTAATTACCACAGCGGCAACTAAGGGTGCACATAGTTGTGCATTTCATACAGCTTTGGCTGACTTAGTCTCTATATCAGGTTTCTTTCAGATGTATAGGTGTTGATATCTGATGGTGCATATGGTAAGAGACTTACTATTTAGTTTTAGTACCTGTCTTCAAATGGTCTTCATCTAAAAGAACGAGACCCAATATAACACTTATTCCAGGAAGACAGGGAAATGAAATGGGGAACAGGGGGTGAGACTTATTGGGGAGGACTCAGAGTTTTTTCTCCCTATGGTATACCCTATATATTAGGTCCAGTGACATCATCAGATATCTTTAGTCTCGATCAGTTGCTCAGAGAGGTGAATCCATTTGAAATGTCATCAGCCTCCGCCATCCACTCAGGATGTTTGAAGTATCGAGGGAAGGAATTGATGTATTGGACATACACACAGAGATTTGTGTGCTCATGTATGATCCCATTGTCTCATCCATCACATGCATCCCCTGGGAAGCTTTGTCATAGCAAGGGGCAAATGTACAGATATTGGCACAATATTTATCATGCTACACATTTCGGCTGATTCTCTGACTATTGGTTAAAGCATACAAAAAGTGCCTGTTCAAGCAATTATACATGAGGTTTGCTGGTTCAAATACATAATTCTCGAGATAACCATCAGGCCACTAGGACCTGTACTTACCCAAAACCGCATAGCTGTACATTTTAAAACTGTCACATAGTATGCTTATCATATCTTGGCAAGTTCGAGACATTAAAGAAAGATAAAACTCTGCCGTTTGTTGAACATACACTAGAAAACTGCCTAACCATTATAAAACCCACCATACCCACCATACAATCATATCATTTTAACCACACTCATCGATGAATGAATCATTGAATGTTGATTCCTGCTACAGATGGTCTTACCTTGACTCTGTGTGTCATGGCTGTCACTTCCGCCATTCCCCTACAGAAAAGCCCTACTGCATACATGAGATGAAAGCACAGGTCAATAGATTCCGGTTTGGTCTCCCTGGAGATCGTGTCCTCCCTTTTTAAAAAGGCTGCTTTATAGTCAGCATTCACTAGGGGTATTTTTTCAAGGAGTATTGATCAAGTCCAAAGCTGATGTTTTCCGATGTAAAAATGCCTTTTCATAGCATCTTGTTCAATAACTCAATGTTTCATTGAACAACTAGTTATTCAGTTTAACAAGCCAGGAACACCCTCCACAGGGAGTTAATGCGTTGTTGGGGGAGAATTAGGTCAGAACTTCACAGACATATGGGAGCATATCAGCATGACAATAAAATATTTAACGTTCCCAAAAAAATTAGCAAAGAAATTCATTTTTGTAAAAACATATATCATGCATAAAGAACGAGTGCTGCTCTATATAAAAAAAAATTATTTAGCCTTAGAGCACTACCAGGCCCTTAGAAGGAGAAGAGCTGGGCAGTGGATAGTAGGAGTTACAAAGTAGCGTTTATAAGATTAGCAATCAGGTCAGGTTGGAGCTGGACAGAGAAGGATATGGCAGGGTGTGACATGGCTGTACAAAGAGACTGTCCAACCTCAAGCCACAGACACACAACTTATAAATAGAACAGTTATAGATAGTGGTAAAATATGTAGTTTAAAAAGGCTACCAGCATGCTGGGATCAACTCCTGCCCTTATTCTTTGCTATTGGCTATAAACATAAACAAATTGTGGACCATTGATAATCATTCTATATCTTAATGTCTACATCCTACACATGACTGAACATTACCCCCCCCCCAACTCCCAACATACCATCTCATCCCTAACCCCCACGTCAGCCCAACCCCAGAGGTATCTGTTGAGCTTTGTGGTCTTTTGCCTGGCTAGTGGCTTTTGACAAAGTCACAAAAACAAGAGAAAGATGTCAAGTTGGGTTTCCTGTTGGCTTGGCCATTGAGAAGGGAGGAGTAAAAACAGTGTAGATGGGTCTGTGGTAACTGGGAGGCGTAAGATAAGGTTGCAGACAGGGGACTTGGACCTGGGTGATGATAACCTCTTGAGGCTGTTCATTTCCATCGATTAGTTTGCAAATACCCTAATCAATGTTAAGGGGATACTTCAAAACAGAAAGACGGTACTGCAGTAAACCATTCACTTTGGTCACAGTCACTAATTTTCTCATGAAAATGTTGCCTGCCAATGAACTGAAAGACTCTACTGAACATAGTGTAAGAAAGTGATGACAAACCTAACTCTCAGGCTTTTTGGATGATCTTATTTTGCTGTCTTTGAATATGTATTTAGAACAGCCCATTCCATACTCTTTTAATGAGAATAGGATTTTCTTCCGTTCTGTAAAAACATACTAGGTAAAACATTTTAAATAAAAGACAGGATTCTGGCCCACTGGATTCTGGGAGTAGTGAATTTCACAAAAATAACTAGATATTCAAGGTTGGGATAATGATGATTCTACTTCTGTTTTCCAGGTTTGATTCTTACATTGATGTTAAATGATGAGGCAATATGTAGAAGGGGTTGACCTTTTGAGTTATTCATAATTATCATTTTGGATTAACTGGGTGTCTGTTTCCATGGCGGCTGAAGTAGACTTTTCATATTTTAATCAACTAAAGATTAAGTAAATGGATATGGAACACAGATATCTAAGAGGTGTATGATTATTAATATGGTGCTCATCTGCGCAGAAACTCAACACTGTTCAATAATTGGAGATAATCCTTCCATGTACCTTAATTGTGCAATCAAATTGGTCTTGTATTTTTTTGACAATTTGCAGTTGCCTTTTTGGTCAGCACTAGAATAAATTAATAGCTGGACTAAATTGGAGAGCAGAAGCAGAATACAAGATGATGAAAACACCCTAAACCATATCCTACTTAACATGTATTATGTTTCATTTTCTGATTGATTGTAACTGCCATTACAGTTTCAGTTTCTTTTATAGATGTGTATATTGTCTCTGTTGTATTGGGTCTATCAGAATATTACAGCGATGAGAAAACTTCTCTCACTAGAAAATAGCATTTTCCTTAATTAAACCACCAAAGTCAATATCTAATAAATGTGCAGTGGGGCTACAGCCTGCTTATACCTTATACATTTTTCTGTGTCTGACAGTCTTTTCCGAAGCTGGTCATGAGCTGCAAATAGTAGCCTCCTACTATCCTTATGAAATAAACAAATTGTTGTGTAGGGCCAAGTGTATTTATTTACTGTCTTTTTGAGGAGGATGGCGCTGGTCACCCAGTTTTGGGCCTATAGTCAAGTAATGTCCATAGCAAACAACCTCCATCCCCGAGCTGTTCACTGCTACCCCTTTACTGTCCCTCATTAGGCTCTTTCTACTCTCAGATATTTCCTCTTCAAATAGCCAATGCCTCACCTTTCTAGTTGTTCTGTACTTTACACCTTACCCTGATGCTGTTCTAGCCACTTCCCACGTTTCAGAAAGAGCCCACTTTTTAAACTGATACCAATCTAAAATAAAGGGTTGCAGGCAATAAGGTGGGGATCTTAACGATCTCCCATAAAAGCATGAAATATAAATTGGGCATTACTGTGGCTGCATAGAGGAATGTCCACAGTGGGTTTTTGGTACCATTTAAAGCCTATCTGCATGGATGATAGTAAGCTGCAGCAAGGCTGACCAACATACTAGAGACACTAGATATCTCTTTGATGACAACATAATTATATCATACAGCGGGTAACTCTTTGGCATTGTGTTGATGCTTCATACCAATGTTTTAGGATCGTATTAACCCTTTAGGGTTTAAATGATGCATATATGTAGCTGATCTATAGGGCTGCATTCTGTGACTGGTTGATAATGGTTATTTCACATGAAATATAGCACGATGGTGCCCTTGAAGGGTTAACATAGAGCTCCCCCCAAAGCCCCATGTGGACCCTCTTGCATGTTTCCCTTTGCCTGTGGTGCCCTTTCTGCCTCCTGCCGGTGTTCTGAATGTCAATGAGTCGATTCTGCAGTGTGGGGCAGGGCCTGTAATTACGGGTGTCGCTGTCAGCAGGACACGGGGGAGGGGGGTACAGGAGGTAGGGGGTGTCTGTTTGTCAGACCTCCTGACCTTCTACACTGACTGAGTCTCTGACTAACTGACTCCTCACCAACCTGATCACTAACCTTCTCACCAACCTAATATAGAGGTGTCTACATCAGTCATTTGTGAAGCAAGAGTTACAATCCCCATGTTAACATGTATTCTAAAACCTATTCTATTTATTATCTTCCAAGCGTAAACAGATGCCGAAAACGGCCAATTATCAATTATCAAGAACTGGCTGAATAAGTGGTCTGTTTGTGGCCACTCGGTGGTCATATAAGAACTGACAAATTATATATATATCAGTATTCAAAATATTTTTGTTTATTTGGTAAGTACTGTGGATGAATGTAATGAATACTGTCATATGCAGCTGTTTTGAGAATAGAGAAAGTCTCTGGATAAAACCATATATAATGCAAGCTTTCCAAAATTGACATGTAGTTTTATGGCCTAATATGCATTGGTATGGATTCTTTTATCAAGGACACTGCTAAATGAGCCAGATGCCTCCTGAAAAACTTTAATGAATATTCATGATTATTGAAAATTCTTCATTCAACCACTAAAGTACCACCTGCCTCATAATGGGATACATGTTGCCTATATTAAAGGTTACCAAGGAATTATTAGGCTCTCAGTCTCCTTTGTCTTTTGTCTACTACCTTTATGGGCTGCCCTCAACATCACAATCCAAAGCCAGATCTATTGTGCATGAGTTTGGCCAGCTTGGAACAGGAAAGTCCCGATTTGAGGAGTCCTAAAAACAAGCACTTACATGCCCCCTGTCGAAGGAAGGATTTAATCGTGAAGTCTTTAGAAACCTAGGGTACTTTGGACCAGCAGGAATTGTTCATATAGGTGATACAGTCAGGCGTCAGGCCGACGACGGACTCACGATCCTCGCCCAGCAGCCACTATCTGATCAGTTTACAAGAGGATAACATTTATCCACTCTCAATATGGAAGACGCTAGACTGGATGAGGGAGGTATAGGTGATTAGTTACAAGACAGTGGATCATTGTTGAATGTCAAAAACCGTTGACACATTGCGATTTTCATTTCAAAAGAGTGTATTTTTTATCACAGCTGTCAGGACTGGCAAGGATGTGTGGGTGTTTGTAAGGCACATATTGGTTTGTTCACAATGGGTTATAAGTCAAATCACATTTCTCTGATTGTCATTGTTCTCAAAGGGTCAAAGGAAGTTATGATCGATGTTTATATAATTTCAATACTAATATGGCTGCATTGATATGTAGAAGAACTTTCCCAAGGTTAGGAAGAGCGGATACTGTAACAAGATATTGCTACAGTCCCAATCCTTTAATCAACAAATCTTCAATGTCAGTTAAATGAACAGAGAGCATGCAAAGGGTAAGTAAGCATTCTAACATAATTATAGGTATGTGACTATAATGAGATCCATACCCGTGACAGCTTCTCTAACTAGTTGGATTGAGTTACAAAGCCACTACTGAAGAACAATTGATTTTCTTATTCTAGATTTAATGCATTTTAATGAGGAACTGTATCTAGATTGTTCTTGTCTGGCAGATGGCAGTCTTGTAATTTGTTGGCTTAACTATTTTCCCAAGAAGAGTGTATCTATGTTACCTCTCTTTTAGCACAGATAAAAGACACACTCAGATCCGCAGCCCTTCGGCAACCGGAAGTCCTGTGCGGGCGTGCCGCCACCTGGTGGTGTGCCTTCAAAACTAAACAAAATGGCGGCAGTAGCGATGGTAAACAAATGCGCCGACCAGGCCAGACATGTCCCATGTAGCGTGTCCTGGTGGCCAAAATAATGCAGCTGGAGCTTTGAAACTTTTTGTGTGAACGTAGACATATTGTATCTATTTCATATTAAATCGTCAGAATGATGCGACCTACCTACGTCACTTTTTTCACTCGGGCAACATATGGTTGTTTTACAACAGATGGCGCCTTGGCTTGGGTCACGTCACGTCACTGGGTGTCGCCAGTCGGCATTTTCCTGCCGTGTGAAGGTCTATAGACCAATGCAGCAAGAAAGGGTGGCTTTTTCCTAATTAAGTTGTATTTACATTGGTTTTAGCAGAATCCTCATAACCTTGTCGTTTCATATTAGGAGATCCAGAGGACAAGTATCTTTCAAAAGGTATACCGGTATATTAAGGGCAGGATTTTGAGCTTATACTTATGTATTTGACTGTCACACGGCAGAAATGTTCAGAAACTTTATCAACAACTTTTTTGAAAAGTCACCCTTTCTTGCTGCATTGGTCTATAGTCTCAGTTGACGATCTAGGTGGCTGCAAATGGGTCAAAAGCGACCTGGCGACCTGGGCCGCTTTAGGGGCAATAATACATTAGAGACCTGGCGACTTTTATACAAAATAAGTTAGGGGTTTCAAAAACGCGACTGTGACATGTGCCCCCTAATTTCGGCGACTATCCCACCTATGTTCTTGAATTCAAAAATGATGGATTGGAAAAAATTATTTGTACAAAAATTGTCGACCCCTTGACCAGGGGGAGGCACTTAAAATAATTTAACCCATGGGGGGGGGTAAAAAGGTTTTTACCTGTTTTGAGCCAAAAGCATGCCTACCCTTGTTAAAAATATTTAACAAGGGCTATATTGAGTAGGCCTACATAGTGACATACATTTTTGTAATTGTCGACTGGGAGAGTGCCATGTCACTCTATAGGGAGTGTTCATTTAGTATTTACAGGGGGGGTGGTGGAATTTCGCCCGGAAGGGCAAAATTTTTTTTTCGCCCCCCCCCCCCCTCGAGAGCGCATGGAATGTTTTGCGCAACCCCTCTCCGAAGGGGCCGAAATTTCCCCCCCCCCCCTTGAACTATAGTATAGTATAGTTAAATTTTTGCGCCCCCTGCCCAAGAGGGGTCAGAATTTTTTTACGCCCCACCCCCTCGGGAGAGGTTGGAAATTTTTACACCCCCCACCCCCCCTTAACAATAAATGAACACTCCCTAAAGTTAAATTTCTCTGTAATGAGCCATTTTTCATAATCTAGGCCTACATTGATAGAATTGCCTACAGCACTGCCCCCCGACCCCCCCCCCCCCACCTTTTATCTACAGCCTAGGCTACAGTTAGTATGCCTACTTTGATAACATTGCCTATAGCACTGCCCCCTCCCCCCCAACCCCCACCAGTTTTCAATTTATTTCTCCAGTAGGGTAGGCCTATACCATCAATGTTGATCGAAATAGGCCCTAATACATCGATTCTACCTATACCTATCACAGAAAATTGGTCATAGCATCCATTGTTTTTCATAGGATCCATTGCATTCAGGGGGATTTTTGGAGTGTCTTATTTGTCTAGCATTTTTCGATGTGATGTAAGGTATGTTAAGGCATAACTGATAATGAATAATATTAAAATTCGATTTACACCAATTTTTCAGCAAAATCACTCAAAGTAGAATAACTTACAGATTTTCTTTTCTTTAGATATGCCAAATTTTGTCAGTATGTATATGATGATGGCGCAACTTTTGATTGGAACAAGGGTAGGCTAGGTGGTATATTTGCTGAGATATTGAATATTGAAAAATTGGCAGCATGCATAACTATAGGCTAGTCGTCCCCAGCTGGTTGGAGAGTAACAAATTAGGAATTTGTGGCTTAATTCTGGGGGACCTCCTTGCCAATAAGGAATAGACAACACATCTGACATCCGAAATACATGTGTTTGACAGACAAGCATTTATTTAATGAGAACTGTAACATTGCTTCGTGGCTTTTAGACTCCCAGATCACGGGAGCAGCCCCGGATGCACTCCAGAATCATATACGATAATATAACAACAGATCAGAATACTTCATACATCTCGTTAGAAGATGTAATAAGTCACGATTTAAAAAAATTTGTTATATCAGGGTTTGTTATAACAAAGTTTTACTGTATTTAGGTCGCTACTGGACAATGTAGAAAGGTACTACTGATCAAATGAAAATGTGTCACATTGACAGTGCAAACACACGTCCTAAAATGGTGAATTTACCCTAGTAACAGTGAAACAAACAAACACTGCTATTATGTCCAGGTTTTACATGGTGTGGCGTCTGGTGGTTAGCAAGAGTACTGCATGTAGTTTCCTTGTATACACTCACAAGTTACAAGTGCATTAAGTTCATCACCTTCCTGTTGCGCTTCATGCCCCTCACATTGAGACCCTGGTTCTGTACTCTCAGGCTGTGGAACAGCTTGACCCGAAAGTACAGGCCGGTCAGGAGAGGGAGACGTAGATCCTGCAGTCTTCACAGAGTACGGGGCAGACCTTCTCCATAGCCTTCTTAACCATCTGGCCTGTAACCCCGCGGCTGTGGCATACAAGTGGAAACATAGCAGCATAAAGCTGCTCCAGCTCCTCCACATACGAGACCATCTGGTCATTTGGGCACACCAGACCACCTTCACTGCCGACCAGACAGCTGTAGGTTTTGGCGTGGAGGAAGTCATACTGTGGCCCTGTAGATTCTGCCTTGCTCGCCACCATGGTTGTGAGGCAGTCTACGCAGGAATATCGGTCACCCACCTTCTTGGCGATATACCCACTCACATAGACCAGAACATGCTGCTCTGGTACCGTCAGGCCAGGTGTTGTAACGTCCATACAGCTGAGTGCATTTGCGATTTCGGCCTGAAAGAAATTAATTCAGAAATGCTGTTCACATGTTTCAGTCTGTTGACTGGGTTATTTCACGACCTCAGGCCTGACATTGCACAGGTTAATTCAATGGCTAGGCAGAATGTGGCCATCCTTCATTAAAACCATTATTTCATAAAAAAATAAATGGACAATGGTCCACAAGTCTCAGTCTGTTGACTCGGTTATTTCACAAGTTGGCCTCGGACCACATTTCAGGAGGCCGCGGGTCATGGATTGATTGATTGATTTGTTTGATGTATAGATGTACATAAAGTACCTCGCAGGACAAGTTGGCAAGGAGTAGGCCACAGATAGCGGAGAGTGGGGGGGGGAGTGAAATATGGCCTTCCTTGGTTTGACCAATGAGGCTGACGTATTTCATAAGAAATAAAGCAGTGACCTTGGTAAACTTTTCTTAAGCCAAGGAGGGAGGTTGAGACTACTGCGATTTGCATGCTACTGAAGCAATTTTAATACCATATCTTTGCCATATTCAAATGTTATTCTGTATTGAAGCTGTTTTCTATGTATATCAATTGTAAAGGCACACTGAACCCAGGACCTAACCCTGCCGAGTTTTGTAGGCAAATGACGTTGTGGGTTCAGTGCGTCTTTAAACGTTAGTGTTTTCTTGTACGAATAACCAAAACGCCAATAGTACCCAATAAGTACAATATTACTAATGACATGTCTACACATTTTGTAACTCATACCTCTGGCACATTGTGAATGGGGGCCCGTACAGGAACTGCTGAGGCGAGTGGCTCTGGGACTGGACCCTCACCAGCGGTACTATCCAAGTCCTTGTGCCTCAGGAGGTCCGTCAACTGGAATAGTTGAATCAGATCCTAGAGATTTTTTCTCATGACTATCTTCCCCTTGAATAGGTGCCTGGGTTGTCTAGTACACATATCAATCTAACAGATAGCAATATCATATCACCATGAAAAACTTGAATAGAAGCTGCGGCTTTTACGTGAGTCAGATCGCCAGTGCCAGACCCCCTGTTAGGCTCATAGCATAAGTTGAAGTTGGAGGTGCGGCTAATACATGAGTATATATGCTAGGTTTTATGGTAGGCATAACAGATAGGAGGGAAGGATCCCAATAAATAGCTGCCTGGGCACATATATGTGACAATACACTAAATGGTAAATGAGAAGAACAAACCGTGAGCATCATGCTGTCTGTATCTGCTTGGCAGTTGCTGCCCTTGCTATGGACAAAGAGTGTGTCCACAGCGATAGCACAGTAAGCAGCCCTGAACTGCAGCGTGTCCGGGTTCACAATGTGGCCATTCTTCTGCCGAACCTGGGCAAAAAAAATTTCCACACAGTCCTGATTTCGACGGCGAGTCGTCAAGAACTTGGCCTGCATTAGAAAACTTAGATTAGATTGCTACACCTAGGCTGTTTGTATCATATAGAACGTGCATTATCCATGTTATCTTTGTCCACATCTAATGCAAGAAAAATAACTACCGTAAAACCTCGCGTATAAGCCACGGGTTGTACGCGAATCAGACTCAGCTTTCTTTTGATACCAAACATGCCTATATAGGGTGCGGCTTATACGAGAGTTTTAATGAGTATACTACAGTAGGAAATTAACAATTCTCAGATGGCCTTTGCGGCTTATAGGATCGCACCAAACTCGGGGTGTGGCTTATACGAGAGTTAGGCTTCTACGCGAGGTTTTACGGTACCATAAAAGTACCCAAGTCACATCGCCGGTGCCCGTAGTCAGGGTGCGGCTTGTAGGTAAGGTTTTGCCACTATAGCACAGTACTGAAGTCACCATTATCAAATTGCAAATGCGGCTGATAGGAGCTGCCCTAACCCTAGGTGCAGCTTTTACACAAGTTAGGCTTGTACACAAGCTTTTTTGGTAGTACACATTTACACTTTTCATCACTACCACTAATTACTATGAGTTATAACCAGTACCCTTGTGGTTAAGTAGGTACAATTGACATTTATACCCTCAAGACACACCAAAATGATGAGTTGTTCTACGGATTTGCCTTTAGAACAATCGAAGAGGGTGGGCTTCTTTTTTTTTCGAAAAGAAATTTTTGTCTGCGGATTTCAACCTTGAATCCTTTGAAGCGGGTCATTCATTTTCCTGAAGCGAATTGTTATATATATTTTTTCTAATGAATTTCAGTAAATGATGCAGGCATTGTCCGGAGAGAGTTTGTTTTTCCTTAAGAAATCCATTTCTCAAAATAAATGTTTTTTGGTGTGGCCTAATGTGAAGTATTATACGTTATAGTTAAAAAGAAGAACATTTTAGAACATGACTGTTAACATATACAAACATCTGTAACAAGTAAATGAAGTGCATGTAGTGCCAAAAGAGGTAGAACTGAAAACACAAAGGAAAGTATGGACAACAAGGTGTGAGAATAGTGAAAGTGACTGCACTGCTCCATTAAATATCAACTGTCAATGAAATTGCACCTTGTGGGTTTCGCGAGCCCATTCCCATAAGCCCATCAGTGCTGCGATTGATATCCGCCACCCTTTGATGCATGGTAAGTCCTTGCCATTTGGGAGCTTCAATGTCTTCAGCTTGACAAGTGCCTCTCGCAGAAATGCTAGGTGTCGGGTGTCTTGTTGCAGAGGTCTGTGCAGGTCATGGCCATCTGAAAACGTGATTGAGTTGAACACGTTGAAGAGCGAGTCCATGAACTCACAGAAATTTGCTGTGTACATGGCCTTCGATGGCAGTGGTGGATTACGTGCATTTACCATGCATTTGATTGCTACATAGGCTGAGTGGCTTAACACCTGAGCTGCCAAACGCACATTCATTTCCTTGAATGCTTCAAGCTCTATATGTTTGGGGGTAATCTTCTGTGCGTATTGGAATCGTGAACTGCAGTCATGTTGCTGCATTTGAACGATATGTTCCCATAGCACGGGTTGGCCTTGAAAGACCAGGTTGCTGTTTTTAAGGTTGTTGCGTATGTTTTTCAGGAGATGGGGTGGGTCAAACAGGACAAAGACTTCCTCGTTACCATGTTTGATATACGGCTTTTTCTCAGTTAGACCTAGTTTGGCCAACATGGATCTGTTGTTTGAGCCTTGATCACACACAAAGGTCTTCACAGTGAATCCTGTCTCCGAAGTCTTTATCAAAGCTTGACGCACCAGATCTTGAAGCTTCTCTTTTGGAATCGGGCCTGAGGACAAGAAATACCCGATGGCCTGCTTCCAGCTCCCACTGAGACCCCGCATCATAAAGACTGAGGCGTGATTTGCAACGAACTGTGACCTCTCATCTCCCATATCTTCGAATCCTTCAATGATATCATGTGCGCTGTTGTATCTCAGGTTTTCCTTAATTGACATCTCGTCAAACATTAGGACAGCTACCTTATCCAGCCCTTTCATGCCCACTGCCTTACGCTTCAGGCCCTTCAGAATTGTGTCATTCCATCCAGTGTTGATATCCAACTTTGCCATCACAAGTTGCAGGGTTCGGATTGATGGAAGGTGGAAGATGTTTTTGAGCATCCTATAGCAGGCTGGTGACTGATGGAAGAGAGATAGAGCCAGGCTCTTCTCCTTATCTGTCCACCGTACAGCCTTTGCACTAACACCGGCCACGCGTATCTGTGTCGCCACAAATTGATAGCATTCTGCCGGGAGGTGTTCTCTCAGTTGGTCCAATATTGTCCCCTTGTTCTCGCAGCGTGTTGTAAGGTTCTTGTACTTTTTCTTCAGGTTATTGACTTTCTTCTTAAGGGTCATAGTGGCCTTGTTAGCTTTGATACGGTCTATGTCCTGCTGATCATGACTGCGGGCATATTTGTGGTCATGACGGATGATTGCAAGCCATGCGGCTAAAAGTGCAGACATGGGAAATTGTTACCGTAAGTAGCGAGAGCCTAGGGGCACTTGGTTATGTGGCTACTTTCGGTACAAACATTTTAAAAAGCCTTTTACCGTAGTGGCTTGAATAAGCGCAGGGGTCTTGAATAAGCGCAGGGTAAATGAGGGTATTGAAATAAAAATTTGGGTCATTTTTGTATCTTGAATAAGTGCAGCTTTTGTATAAGCGCAGGGTAAATGGTACCATTGAAATTAATAAGCGCAGGTGCGCTTATTCAAGCCACTACGGTAACTGTAGTGTGATAAAAGGTTATAATAAGACATTCAGTATATACCGTAAATTCCCGTGTACTACCCACGGGTTGTCCGCGAACCAGACTCAGCTTTCATTTCATACCGAACATGCCTATATAGGATGCGGTTATACGAGGGTTATTATTACTATAGACCAGTTCTAAAATTCAATTTTCAAATTCAAAAACGTGTTATAAGCTTCCATTGAGTCAGGGGTGCGGGTTATACGCGAGACATCTACATCCTACATCTACAGTCAAGAGCAAGCTATTTATTTTCTTCTAATAAGTGTTATTGCCTCGTTATCAATAAGCATGCGGTAATCAAGCTTCTGAAATGATACATCGAAAGCATGCAGGTATCATGCAATGTGAGTCAGCACCTGGAAATCAGCATAGCCATAATGATGTGTCAGTAGCCTTCACTATCCCAGGGGCTGTGGGACTCGAACCCACAATATTGGCCTATGTGACGAGGCCAGAAATCTGCCAAAAAACCCTCGATCAAGAGGCAAAGAACCGCCAAGGCACAACGGGTACACTTTGGTTTCTTGACACAATGTTATGTCAGGTTTAAAGCATTAAGTGTATATATATATATATATATATATATATATATATATATATTTTTGAGTTTATAATGTATTTTATTCATTGAATGATTTTCAAAAATACATATATTCACAAAATAGACTATTTGTCTATATACAGTTGTACATCCTCTTTCGTATATTGTTATGTCGGTTAATACATTCAATCATCATGTTCACATCATATACAATTTTCAGTGTGCATGTAGCACAATATGAGTTATGTTTTCAGAGAAGATTACCTTATAGTACCTTGTGCCTCTAGCCGTCTCGCAGCCAGCTTTAGCACTGTGGGTTTTGCCAGCTTTTTAAACGAATCTCTAGTTTTGGCTAAGCGGCACTTAGGGTCTAGCGCATTCCATAGGGCAATCCCCCTATAGAGTGGACTTTTTCGGTAACCTAACATGTTTGAGGTCGGCCACTTAAGCAGTCCGGTGCCTGTGGACCGCATCACTCGGCCACAGGCTGCCGGCCGCTGGAGGTGCAGACCCAGATCCTCATTGTCATGTTTGTCATTGTTCATATATTTGTAGATAAGGAGCAGTAGTTGGATGTCGTATCTGACTGACAAATAATCAATGCCGACTTCTTCATGCACTGCACGAGTTTTGGGTTTTACAACATGTAAATTCCATGTAAAATGATGTAAATCTCTTTGGTATTTCTTGCAAAGATCATACGAAAAATTTACACTAATTTACCTGGGCTTTACATCGATTGATATTTACATGCCTTTTCAACTTCAGTAATTTCCAAGTAAAACTGGTGTAAATCTCTGTAATTGTCACTGTAAATCGGTGCACAGATTTTGCTAAAATGGACACTAATTTACCTGGGCTTTACATCGATTGATATTTACATACCTTTTCAACTTCAGTAATTTCCAAGTAAAAAATGGAGTAAATCTGTGTAATTCTCACTGTAAATCGGTGCACAGGTTTTGCTAGAAATTTACACTAATTTACCTGGCCTTTACATCCTCAGCACAATAGGCGCCATGATGGCTAGATCAGGGCTCTTACCAGACAACCCTGACGCTATAAGGGGTGTGTGTGTGTGGGGGGGGGGGGGGGGGCTATACAGTGCAAGGAGGATGCATTGAGGGGGCTCAGGCCGGTCCCAGAGGAGTGTTTTCCCGTACACCTTGCCACTATAGCAGGGATATTGAAAGGAATATTTTCAATGGGACAATGGCGCACTCCTTAGCAAGAAGAATGAGCCATTTTGAAAAAATGGATGTTAGATTGGGGAACATACTGAGGAGTTTTAACTTTGGTTCTAATTAGAATATTTCAGAAATTCTTTCAGTTTTAGAAAGCTTATGCGCCGTAGGGCGCACCTGTATGGATTTCAATGCACCATTCCGGAATTTAATGCGCCTATGGCGCAGGGCACGGTCCTCTCCATATCCCTGCTATAGTGTACTTTAGTACTGGCTACTTATTTAGCATATTTGCTTGTAATCATGACAGAGAAAAAAGAAAAGTACCTCCATAATGCTAACAAGGTATAGAATCTTAATTTGACATAATTGCTGACTAATTCCTAACAATAAAGAAGATTATAATTTTAGTCTGATAATACCCCCCTCCCGAACTACAACACCTTACCCTCGCACCTCCTACCCCCCCTCCCCCACCTGTCATACACCCCACTCAGAGGCACCCACAGGTGAGGTATTGCTAGAAAGCCAGCCAACCAGGTGCGACTGACCCCTATCACTAAAACAATAATGCCCATGGTATGCATGGTTTATAGTCTTAACAAGTATCCATTTAAGAATAGAAGTATTCACATAGTAATCATGACAGTGCGTGGTTAGCATATTTATTATATATATACACATAGAATTAAATTAGATTATCAGAATATATCAAATTACCTGCTACATAATATGTTAAATTGCATAATGGTCCGAAATAAACTTCAGTAATAGAACCTATGGCTATGATACTAAGCAGTGAGGTTTAAACATCCTTATAGAATTGCTTTTTATTACCACAGGAGGAAAAGAAAAATATGACCATTATGCTAACATTGAATAGAATTAGATAATAATCTTGTTAATCTCATCTAAGTCATGGTAATAAAGAGCTTTTAAAATTCTATCTAGCTACCCCCCCCCCCCCCCCCTTCTACCTTCAACCCCCCCCCCCCACTCCCACCATCATGGCGACAGCACTGTCTGGAGGAAGCCTTCACGTAGCCAGCCTGGCATCTTGTGATAGGGGTAGCCTACAGGTGTGACCCATACAACAATGGACCCCTAAGACAATAGCCCTGCCCGCATGCAGCAAGCCTCCAGTTACCAGTGCACCATTAGGCAGTAGACTGACCACATGTATACACATGGTTACCTACATAATGTATAATGGCTCAGGTAGGTATTATAAGTTTACTACATGTATTACAGTCTGTTCAACATGCATACTTAAAATAATACTGAAAGCAAGCTTTACCATACCAAAACTCCACTAATTACTAATTTAATAATCATCCTGTACACATAAGATGCCATTATACATTATTATTCTCTTACCTGTAAAATATGTACTACCATTGATAACCTATGTATGTATTCTCCTACTTGTCAAAGGGGAATTGCAGGCCGGTGCCAGTCCTCCAGAACCGGGCCCAGGCCTCCAAAACCGGGCAAAGGCCTCCAGAACCGGGCCCAGGCCTCCAGGACTCGGCACAGGCCTCCAGAACCGGGCCCAGGCCTCCAGGCCCCGACACAGACCTCCAAAACCGGGCAAAGGCCTCCAGAACCGGGCCCAGGCCTCCAGGACCCGGCACAGGCTTCAAGAACCGGGCCCAGGCCTCCAGGACCCGGCATAGACCTCCAAAACCGGGCAAAGGCCTCCAGAACCGGGCCCAGGCCTCCAGGACCCGGCACAGGCCTCAAGAACCCGGCCCAGCCCTCAAGAACCCGGCCCAGGGCACCAGGACCCGGCCCAACCCCGTGGACCCGGCCCCAACCCCCAGAACCCGGCCCTAGCCACAAAATGATGCATCAAATGATGAAAATGAATAAAGAAAAGTGTCCCATTTCCCAGAGTTGATGTACCCCATGCTAGGAATTCCTAGGTTTTTACAGAATATTTATTATTGAATTTACCTTGGTTTTACACAATATAAGAATACTTTAAAAAAAATCACATTTACAGGGTTTTGTACAAGGTATAATGGTCGAAATTACTCACATTTACAGGGTTTTGTACAAGGTATAATGGTCGAAATTACTCACATTTAAAGGGTTTTGCACAAGGTGAAATGGTCGAAATTAGTCACATTTACAGGGTTTTTGCACAAGGTGTAATGGTCGAAATTACTCACATTTACAGGGTTTTTGCACAAGGAGTAATGGTCGAAATTACACACATTTACAGGGTTTTGCACAAGGTGTAATGGTCGAAATTACTCACATTTACATGGTTTTACACAAGGTGTAACGGTCGAAATTACTCACATTTACAGGGCTTTACACAAGGAGTAATGGTCGAAATTACACACATGTACAGATGCTTACACAAAGTGTAAATACAGCCATTACGAGCTTTGATCAAGGTAGTAAAGCCATGCAAAGATCGATTTTGAACAACTTTACATTTGTTGTAAATTTTGTTGTAAATGTATGTAATGGTCTGTAATGGTCAGTAAAATCGGCCTTTACACCAAATGTAAATCCAATGTAAAAGGCAAAGTTTGTGCAGTGATGCAAGTTCTTGACATGATACCTCATCCTGACATTTAAGCTGGTCCTAAGACCCCTGTTCTGTGTCAATTGAAGACGCCTGTGTTGGGCGTCTGTCACCCCATTAAATAAATAGCCGCAGTACTCCAGTATGGGTAGTATTGTCTGTTTATAAACCAGTGTAGCGGTCTGTTTGGACATTTTACCTCTAGTTTTCCGGAACATAACACCTCTATAATTAGCGTTACCCACCGTCTTACCTATGGTGCGTTCTAGGGTTAGTAGGTTGTCCAAGTCAATGCCCAGGTACTCATAATGTACACATGTGTCAAGTAGACTTGAGCCCATTTTTATATTCATGCAGGGGGCCACAGTGTGTTTCTCCTGGCTAAAGACCATAACCTTGGTTTTATTAGTGTTAATACATAGTCCGCTGGCAGTGAACCAGTCGTAAACCTTAGTGGCATCCTCCTGAATTAAATTACGTGCTACATCAATATTCGGGTTACTTAGGTAAAATACAACGTCGTCCGCATACATAATGGTACGGCAGTTAACAATGACATTAGGCAGCGAGTTAATGAAGCAAATAAATAACAGAGGACCCAATATCGAGCCTTGGGGTACCCCGTAGCTGATGTTGGATGTATTTGACTTAATATTATTACATAGCACCCGCTGTGTACGTCTGCTCAGGTACGCACACAACCAGTCACAGTATATTTGCGGTAGATTCAAAGCACGCATGCGGCTCAGCAGCTCACCATGGTGTATGCTGTCGAAAGCTTTCCGCACGTCCAGGAAACAGGCCACCAGGTGGCTTCGGTCATCAAATGTTCTGAATATATCATTAACTAACCTAAATACTGCATCGTTTGTTCCCCTGGACGCGCGGAAGCCATATTGACAATTAGATAGAAGGCTGTTATTTTCAAGCCTAGTATATAATTCACAGTATACAATCCTCTCCATCACCTTGCTGGGCATAGGCAGCAGTGATATCGGACGCCAATTACCTATATCTCTCTCGTTACCGCCTTTTGGTAGTGGGATTACAGTGGCTGATGCCCAGCTTGCAGGGAAGGACACAGTGTGGAGGCAATCGTTTATAAGGTCCGTTAACTGTGGCGCCATTAATAACAGCGCGTCCTTTAATACGGTGGCACTTATATCGTCAATTCCACTAGACTTATGTACATTTATGTCATGCAATAATTTAATAACAGTGGAGTATTCAACAGTGGTTTCGTCAGTGGGTACATATGATTCACAGACCGGAGTGCGTTTTTCGCTGACTCTGGGTTTGTTGCCCAAAGTATTGAATAGCTTCCCACCAACGCCTGTAAAAAACTCGTTTATATAGTCAGGCACCGCTGGACCTTTGACTTCCGCGCCTGTTTCATGGTGATTTAGGATTATTTCTGGATGGCTACAACCAGATCTACCGAGAAGAATGTTTAGTTCCCGCCAGAACTTGTAAGGGTTATTCTCATGTTCCTCAAGTTTACATTTAAAATAATTTTCCTCAGACTCTCGTGTGAGGAGGTTAATATCCCGCCTTGCCTGTTGGGCCAGTTCCAGTAGGCTCATGTCCCTGTACCCCCCTATACAGTATTCGTGCATGTATTGGTTACGTTCATGAATTACCTCAAAGATGTGTCGGGACATCCATGGTTTACCTTTGTCCTTAATGACCATACTGCGGACTGCACAGTGAACATCTAGATAGTCTGTAATATATCCTAACATTAATTCCCATTTAGCATCTACTGTTGTGGCGGTATTAAAAGCATGCCAGTCTAAATTGAGTACATAATCAGCGAAGTCATTATAGTCATATCGTCTGTAGGATCGGCCTACTATGGATTTAAGGATAGTGATCTCCTTAGCTTTCTTTTTTATGACATAAACTGGGAGGTGATCACTTACAAACAACGGTAAGGTTCCATGGAATTTGACCATATTACAGTCCGTGCTAATTAGATCAATACATGTGCCTCCTGGTTTATTAGGATAAGGCCTAGTCACTATGTCAGTTATAATATCGGTCAGACATAGAGTATCCATTGCTTGCAGATAATACTTAGTTTTGCAATCAGTGGGAGACAATAAATCAACATTGATATCGCCTATGAGCCAGCGTTCTCTGTCAACAAGAGAGGCGGCCTGACATATTTCCACTATAGCATCTATACACTTTACGTAGCTGCCGCTAGGCGGCCGATAAGCATGAATGAATGAAGATAGTCTATGCTTTGGCTGTGTAAAATTTACAACCATTAATTCAATATCACAGTTCGAGCGCTGTAATACATTGTCAATTGTACAGAAAGGTGCCATGGCATCGCAAATATACATTAATAATCCACCACCTGTTTTATCAGCCTTTCGGTCCAGGCGGTAGAATTTAAACCCGGGCACGTATAATTTGTGATTAGAGTACCCGTCTAGGAGCCAACTCTCGCTGACACACATTACGTCAAACAGTTTTACCAAATTATACAGTTCACCAAATTTGAAATTCAGGCTTCTAATATTGTAATGACCTATCCTCAAGCCTTTTAGGGAGGAATAGGTTGATAGAGCTGTGGTCATTTTCGCGAGGCAAATACTGATAACCAGGCATGCTTATTGCGAGCACAGATTTGGACATTGACATAAGACAGCGACAATCTCTGTGTGTGTACCCTTGGATATAGGGGTACCGTAATGGGTATGCGTGGTGTTCGCACATATGAAAATTCATACGGGGAACACAAGGAGACATAATTAGTTACAAACAGCAAAGTGATCATATACGCGGTAGGTTCTGATATTAGCATGGCATGAACAGTGGTATATTTACATTTTGTACACCGGGGTACAATAGAGTTGAGAGCGCCTTGTAGGAAGGCGGTGAGGCAAAGAGCGCCTTGTATCTTGCGTGTGTGCGCGGGGATTTTGTAAGTGACCATCATGGGGTAGGCTCGTTCCACACAATTAACATGGAGGGGAAGCAGGACATACTCATGAGATGCCTAGCTATAAACTATACGGTAGAGACCAAAAGTAAGGGGGGAGTTATTATTATTATTTTTATTTTTATTTTTATTTTTATTTTATTTTAGCAATAGCAGTATCAATAGCATTATTCGTATTGGTGTAAGGATCAGTTTCATTTAGAAATAAATGGGGGTGGGGAGGGGGGGGGGCGGGGGAGAGGAGTATACCACGACTCCCAGCGTCTCACTAGGCGCTGGCTAGTCAATATGGGAACAGGAATATGAGTTAATACAATAGCAGTACAATTAGCAAAGTGCGAGTGTAGAAGTACAAAATTAATCAGGGCAATAGAGCCTATAATAATAATAGTAACAGCAGTGATAATGGTAATAATGCATGCGTTCACAAGTGTAATTTTAGAGTACATAATACGTAATATGGACATGTATAGTCGAGTTCATTTGTAACAGCAAATAATACATGTGGCAAGCATTAGTCGTAGTTTGCAGCTCGTAGCCAATTGAGGCATACTTGCACAGTCTGATTATTGAACTAGCCAAGTATATGATTATACAGTATAAGAAATGATGGTGGACTGGGTGGTCAATACATTAGTATTGGTGATGTACCAGACAGTCGGTGTACTAAGGCAGCCTCAAGGGCAACATGATGATGAACTGCTCTAGAGGCGCGTCCAGCTGACTGCTGGGCACTGTTTTAACTGGTGCTTAGTGCGTTCCAGTGTCGGCGGCGGCTGAGAGGTGTTCATATGGGGTCTCGGTTGGGCGCGTGGATCTGGAGCTGTATAGCCGTAATGGGTAGACAGTTCATACCTTATATCCATTAAGATCTGACCCATGATATTTTGGCCTCTAGGTGTATGCGTTGTACGAAGGTCAGGGTCGTTGTAGGCAAGTCCTATACCCCAGTACTCATGTCGGCTGGCTTCCACTAGCTGGTGGTTGGCTGTCTGGAATAGTTTATGCCGCAGACCGTGGTGTTGTACATACTTTGCTGTAGCAAATCTGCGTATGTGCAGTACCGCATGGTCGTACCAGTCTGAGTCGTCGGTGTCAATCTTTGATCCTCTCGACTTGTTAAGTGGAGCCCGCGGCTCCTTCTTGATGTCCTTAGCTGCCTGCTGGTCGCCCACATGTATGGCCTTCATGTACTGGTACGCCTGCTCCACCGACATGAAGTCAGTGGGGGTACCATTAATGTCTACCGTAATGGGGGCCGGGTAAAAATTGCTGAGAAACGCAGTTTCGCCGCTAAAGGCCACTCCTAAGGGCACCATGCAGATCTTGGTTTCTAGTTGTTTGTGGCTGTTTACAAACGAGGTAGGAGGTATGACACACTCCTTGACCTTAGGGTTAGCATTGGTTGATGCTGTTGATGATCCCACTGACTTGGGGGTAGAACTTTTTACAGGTTTTGTCCTGAGTGTGTCCGGTGAGGTTACTATGATCAGCGAAGGGTCATGGGATTTTGTGGTGGTGCTGATGTTGACACATGCTGTTTGATGTGGCTTCTGAGCCGGTGCCGGCCATTTACCTATAGTGGTGGTAGGCCCGGGATCTACGTCCATCGGTGTACAAGTGTCTCTGGTAGCGGAGGGTCCGTTCGGCACGGTTGATTTTATCATGTTTGCATTATTGGTTTTTTTACCAATAGGGAATACTGGAGACGAGGCGAGGGCGCGTGCTAGAGCGGCCTCGTGCTGGGGCAGGGGGGGAGCAGGTTCTCTGGGCCGATGGTGACACAGTCCTGGGCCCCGCTGCTGCTGTTGCTGCTGGAGTCGCTTTAGACGCTCCAGCTCCCTTTGCTGCTGCGCCATGGCACTGGGGGGAGCATGTTTGGGCGTGGTACCGTCTATGACAGGGGTCCTGCTGTCAGTAGCTGTCGGGCGGGAAGGTGCCCGGGATGCTGGTTCCCGGTGGACACCAGGGGAGTGTTGCAGGGGGGGGGCCGGCTGTTGTTGCCGTTGTTGCCTAACATCCTGCCTCCTCCCTCTCACACCGGACTTTGATGACTCCACCACCCTGGTCGTCTCGAGGCTAGTGGGTTTGTAGATATCTGGGACGTCTCTGATGCCCCTTTCAGTGGGTGGGTAGGTTACGTTGTTGATGGTGATACCCTCGTCACTTAAGGTTGCTCCTACGTCCCAGTCCCGGATATGTCCATAGATGGAGCACAATAAGTAACGGCAGGCTCTGGTGCCTTTGTCCTCGTCTGGGTTCAGAAACACGTTGTCGCCCAGCGATTGCACTCTGTATCTAAGGTATAGGGCGTCTTGTTGTACGTCCTCACTTCTAAAAGCAATTAGTAGGGGGCGGACATTACTGCCTGGTCTGCCTATGCGCGTGACTGATGAGAGGGCTGATCTGTCAGCGGCTAGCCCAAGGGCAGATATTACCCTGTCATACGAATCAAAGGCATCATTATCCTCTTGCTCGGTGTCTAGGCCCACAACCACAACATTAAAGGTTTTGCCGGGGATTCTGTGTTTGTCAGTGCTTGGCCTAGCTGGTGGTGATCTCCTAACCAGTGGGGGTATGTTTACATGGGGGCCTGACGCTCCTTGTGTGACTAGGCCTGACTTCAACCTGGCAGAGTAGTGGTGGTTATGGTCAGTTGGTGCCTGTGTCGCCTTGGTGGGCGGGGCCCTGGTTGTCATGGTAGCTGGAGCTCCCGTTGGCTCGTCTCTCGGCACCGCTGGATGGGGTGCAGGGTCTCGTTTAGGTGGTACAGAGCCAAGGAGACGCAGGTGTGCCTCAAACCTTGCTTCCAACTGGTCATGTGTGAGGTCCATGTCACTTTTCACCTTTGCCATGTTCGTGTTGCATGCCGCTTTAAATTGCCTTATATTGGCAGTTAACTCGTTATGTTTGACTTTCTGGTTTTCCTCACATGTATTAATGCGATTTCCCAGGGTGTCTAGTTGACTCTCGAGAGCATGTTGTACGCTCTCAATTTTGGTATCAAAGTTCCGAGTGACATGCTTTAGCTCACGGTCTAGATCTGACTTCTCTGCCATATTGGCATGAATATAAGACATCATGTTGTATAGTTGGACGTTTAGCGGTAAATCCTCATCATGTGAGCGCGGTGATGTACCCCTGCCTGGGTCCATGTGGTTGGCTGCAACCTGGTGTCTCATTGAGTCAGCTGTTTCATGTAAACATACACCAGCTGGCCCAGCGCCAACTAGGTCAGCGCCTTGTTTATATTGGTACAGTGGCAGAGAATGCGGTTGGAGAGTGTGGCCCTCCGCGCCCTGCGGACCCATCATGCGTGACCGACGTGTATCGCCTCCCCCGCATTTTCTATAGGTATCTAGGTCATCTGAATGGTGACTTTCCTGCACCGGACTGTCCGGTGGTGTGATGTTAACATGGTGCACAGGTAGCAATTGATGGTTGTCACGGTGAATTGATGCATTTAGAGTACCTATAAAATGTGCCAAGGGGTTGGACAAACCTGATCGGTCACGATTTACCACATCTCCCTCCTGTACACTCCCCTCTCCTAGTGACATGTACTGATCTGTATTGGTGTGGTGATGCGGCGCCGCTGACGGCGGGCCGTCGGCTCCCCAGGCCTGCTGGCCGGGTGTGCGGCGGTGGAGGCCGGCAGGGTCACAGGGTTGACAGTCGGGCTGTTGGCGGCTTGACAGCTGTAGCGGCGTTGAAGTGCAGGGTACGGCTCGGTCATCGCCTTGTTGGCGGAGCGTGCTCGGGGGGAGGCCGGTCAGCGCCACCGCACCGGGGCCGGTCTCGCCGTCACGGAGCTCGGCCGCGGGTGACGCCATGGCGTCCCTGACAACGGTGCTGTCTTCTAACACGGTAAATCGGTTGCGCTTATTGATAGGGGAGACCTCGGAGGGGCTGTAGTTAACTAACTTAGACAGTTTCCCTTCCTCTGACCGTGGGCGCTTTGGTGTGCCCGATGGGCCGGGGTGGTGGTCGGTAGGAGTAGGTGTCCGTCCATTCAGTAGGTCCAGCACTGTCCTACCTCCAGGTGCTACGGCCTTGGCGGCATGCTCACGGCGCAGTAGTTTCCGATCCTTCTTGGTCATATCTGACGGATCAAGTGGAGCACAGCTCCAGTCGGGGATGGGGCAGTTGGGGCATACATTAATAGTTCATGTGTACCAGTCTGAGGTAGATCCAATGTATATAACCTGCTACTATCCCTGATAATGTGTGGAGCTCGCGATTAATATAGTTAGCAATGTGATTGTTGCATCATACTTTTGTAAACACAACGGGCACACTTCCTATGGTAACTATGTGCATACAGAAACTGGGGGTAAAGTGGTTATCTGACCCGCGAATAGTGGTGCATTCTTGGCCACTTTGGGACAAAAAGTGAACGGTACTGTTAAAGTACTTTATTTCGCTGGGTATATATTTTCGAGGAAATGAAAAATGTGTGAAATCTTTATGTGCTTAAGTATGGATTAAATACTCGCGAAATTGCCGATTTTCACTTTCCCGCGAAGGGAGGCTATTCCGCCAAAATGTGTGATGTTAGCACATGGTATCCATATTTCATTAAAAGTGTCCCCCACGGTTTGCAAGTTATCAGTAGACTTAGAAACAGAAAAAATACAGTCAACTCCCTCTAATGTGGCCACCCTTGGGACTATGAAAAAATGGCCGCATTGGTGGGATGGCTGCATTAGGGGGAGTCAATTTATATACATTGTAGTATGTTTGGGACTATTAAAAGTGTCTGCAGTAGAGGGATTGGCTGGACTGGAGGGGTGGCCGTTAAGAGGGAGTTGACAAACAAGTTCATGGTGCTGTTTATGTTGTATCGGCTGAGAAGATTTTTCTGATAACAAACTATTTCTGAAAGCATGAAACAATATTATTTAGAATGATATCACTTTAAACTCCCGCGGATAACCTGCACCTGGACTTTGTGGAAGCACTTTAATCACCTGGATATAATTATAACACAAAGTAAGATATCATACATTAGTGTTACCTTTCTTAACTTTATTCAATGTAGAAATACCAGCAGAAACATAGTAATTCCTTGACTGTGTGGAAAACTAAGTAAGAAAGTTGCATACCCTTAGTCATTTTCCTTTTCTTCAGACTTTCTCTGACCTCTCGCTTCGTAGGTGGTTTCCGCTTTGTCGCCTTCTTCGGTTGGCGTACTGGAGTAGGGACGGCATTCCGATTTAAGCCACTGTTTCTACAATGCAATTGCACAAAAAAAGATTTCAACTAAGCTCAAAATGAAAATATGATGTTGATAGTTTTACATATACCAAATTGGTGCCATAGACGCATTGAAATCCTAAATGACGCCCTCCCCCCAAATCTACCCCAAACCTCCCCCCCCCCTGTCGTTAAAAAATGAGCACTCTCTTATGAATGATCCACAAAAAAGGCCTGAGCTTCACAACGGCATAGTCAAGCTGAGTGATAGATTTTATTTTACACAATATCTGTGTAACCTTCTTTAGATATATGTTTAAAAAGAGGGGATAATCTAATCTAAAGTGATAGTTGTTGAACTGACCTGTTGCGCGGATTTTTGAACATTGAGTCCTTAAAGTGGTCAGCACACAATCTCTTATGCTTGAAGTCAGACTGAGGTGCCTTGGCCAAGTCATCCCTCTTGATTGCATACTTCCACACCTCAAACCTAAAATAAAATTTACAGAATTGCATGACATTTTGGGACAGTCATAATGCACCATGTCGGTGCCTCTACGTGAACTATCATAACGTGCAGGCTTTTTTGCTAAGAAGGGACTAAATTTTTTACGCCCCCCCCCTCAAGAGGGGTCAGATTTTTTTACGCCCTCCCCCCTCAGGAGGGGTCGGAAATTTTTACGCCCCCCCCCTGTAACTAATAAATGAACACTCCCTAAAGAATACACAATGCTGATGACCCTGAAGACCTGATGGTACATGAAAAAGTCAACATCTGTTTGGATATTTCACCTTAAACTGTCGATAATAGGGCCCTTTACTCTGCATACCGGTAGGCCTACTTTAATATAATAAGGACCTATTAAACAATAAAAGCGATTTGGCGACTTTTTGGAAAAGTTCAACTATAGCATATATGGTCTAAAAAAGCGACTTTGTGACCTGGGGCCCTTCATTTCGGCGAATTTTCTACCTGCACCCCCTATACTAATACCATAGGTCCCTCTAGGCGCAGGCTAACAAAACATGTTGAATTCTTTTTGACCCCCCCGCCCCAAGAGGAGTCGAAATTTGTTACCCCCCCCCCCAGGTCAAGGGGTCCAAATTTTTACCCCCCCCCCAATCCACCACCCCCGCCCCCCCCCCTGTTGTTTAAAAATGAGCACTCCCTAAACTGAACTCGTCGATAGGCGGGCCGATCTATGAGGCCCCCGCTGCTGTTGATGGTCTGGCCCGTCACGCGTACAGACTACGGTTGTTGGGATGTGTAGAATACGGACTCAAGGCTAAACAAAAACTGGAATGGGATGATATGGGTGTTATCATACATACGGCTGACAGTAGGTGAGTGTGAAGGGGTTTTAGTGATCAGGATGATGGGCGTTTTTTTGATCGAATCTCATGGTTGACAAAACGCCAGGGGCCTGGGTCTGGGACAACATCTTGAACGTGATGAAACTACATGTAGATCTATACAAGTTCTGGTGATAACTTGTACATGTATGAGAAAACCCACCTTTCCTTGTCCTTGTCGGAGGGAAAAGAGAAGAAGGATAACCCTGGGTTCTCTCCTTCATATTTCGTGCATCCAGAAGCAGAGCACTCCTTTCCTCGCCAAGGCCTCTTCCCCAGCTCTGGTTTAGCCATGTTGTGGCTGCAGACTGCTTTGCGCCGTGAAGGCACACCGCTAGGTGGCGCCACTCCCCATGCGGTGGCGCTGCCTAACGTAGAGCTTGCGCTTCTGGGACGTCTCTTTTCTGTGCTTTTAGCAACATGCACATCAACATGCCTGAGATGGAGGGATTGTATTGACTTTGAATCATGTTAATATAGGGCAATGTGTCAATATCTTAATATTAGGCAAGAAGCTAAAAATGCGGATGTGTTTGCACCTACTCCTATGTTACTTTGTAACATCACACCCAATCATAACGGTTCTTGTGCAAATCTTGATGAAGTAGTGCTTCTCCCCTCTCCCCACTCCCTCTAGTTGTGTCATATGCTTCTGTAACATCATATCTAGTCATCATGGTCCTTGGGGGATCCTGTTTTCCTGAATTAGTAGTACTCCCCCTGCCCGATTCACTCTCATTGAGTCACATGCTGCTTTGTAGCATCAAACCTGGCCATCATGCTCTCTGTAGGATTTCACCTCCTGTGTTAGTCCCCCTCTCCCCCCTCTCTCATTGTGTAACATCAACCCGCCTCCTCCTCTGTCAGCCTCCCATCCCTCTCATGTCAGTCCCTCCCCTCTCCTGTTACACAGACGCTGGTTCAGGCATCACAAACCACTCCCAGTCTGACTTCAGGTGGCACCTCTCTGTGATCTATAATGGTGTTTACCTGTTGCCAGCTCCTCAAGGTACTAACCCAAATATCCCAAGACAGTACAGTACTTTCATGCCCTTTATCATCATGATGTATGTCTGCTGCCCTTGGGAGCCTCACTCCAGTGCTGCATTTGTGAACATTACAATAATCTGGGAAAGTATGAACCATGAGCCGCTTTATACCATTGTTAAGGTGTCAGGGTACTAATTGGCACAGTAATGTTCTAATATTTTCCTTCTTTTCACTATCAAGTGGCTCCAAATGTGGTTCAAAATTTGATGGCCTGCATAAATGATGCCTAAATCAAAAAGCCGACATCATTTTTGATCTTTTTAAAATGTCCATCAATATTGGGGTCAGATCAGATTTTGCAATAGTTGCCAACAAAAAAGCATAGTCTAAACATGAACAATTTTTCAAGTGCCCCACAGACCTGTGACCTTGACTTTGATCTCCAAGCGTGACCCCTTGGTGACCATGGATACCACAAACTTTTTAAAACTTTTTTTAAACCAAGCATTGCCCATCTTCTGGTATGCCTATTATTACTCCCAGTCTCCTACCACTGATTATATCCACTAAAAGTTCGTTCTTAGTAGAGACTATCTGGATTATTAATGTGACACCTTAACAAAGGTTACACCCCTTATACTAATATGGGGTGTGTTTCAGAAGCTGTCATTAACCATGGTCACTATTTCTCAAGATAATAGGGTAAGTCCCATTGGCATAACCCTGTGTACCATTCCTATCTATTTCCCGCAAATAATTCTTAACCTGTTAAGGGTTGAATTTGTCTTCCATTTATGGGATCTTTGTCTTCATTATGCTAGAATGTAGCTGAGGTTGGAATTTATTAGTGCTGACGTATGTGGTTGACATCCTTCTGAAAAGGTCAGTAGAATATAGTAATAGAGCGCTGGTGAGTAGGTTTCTAGCCCTTCATGGAAATATCATTATAACATAGGACAAATATCTCACCTCAGAATATGTTTTGGTCTTTGCTATAGTACAGTAACTAAAATAAACCCAATTCATACCTCATTTACTACTAACCCACCCTAACCCAAAGCTTCCTCCGAATCTGTTCTCATCTAAATGAATCATCTGCAAGCTGTGCAACATCCTTTGCAAATAGTTGTGCAACAGTCAATCTCAAAGCCTTGATCTAGACAATCAGCCTTCTTCCACGTCTTTGAAGTGCCTCCCTTGAGATTGGATTACTCAAAATGAAGACATACTAAAGGGTAGGATATAGTGTGTAGGTGCCTTGACAGCCTTGGATGTCTCTTGATGTAACAAAGTAAGTCATGTGGAAGGGGTCCTGGTTGGTCTGTGTAGAAGGATGAGCCACGTAAAAGGTACCTCTAGGACTACTATTTAGGGAGCCTATTGCGGCCAGTTTGTAACTCCCAGCACAGCATTGCTGCATCATGCCAGTCCTTCTGAGTGTATCAACAATTTCTAAGGAGTATGTGTTAGAGTATATGATGATAATGGTTCCTGTACCTTTCCCCTATTTTCACCAACTCTGACCACCCTGATCTGCCTTCCATGTTCCTTGTGGTTTAGGCATACATCGTGACCAGTGTCCCAAAGTGACATTGTAGGACCAGCAAAATCTTGTCCACAGCACACTGCCCTCTAACACTGTGCCAAGTGTAAGGCCATGCAATCTGGTCACAGACCAGGCTCTGTCCTCGGCCTGTCAGTGTCTCCCTACACCAGCACTGTCTCCATACGGTCGTCTGTCAGATGAGATATTTCTAGTCGCATTTGGGGGTCAGGTCAGGGTCATCAGGGCAGAGTGGTGGGCACTGGCCTTTCCACTAATTGTATTGTATGTGCATATGTTGGGGTTGGTGGAGGCAAGTCTGGTCTTTCCCCCCTAGTGGAGCCTATATATATATATATGGGCTTGAATGTAACCCCCCAAGCAGGCAAGGTGTTCACTCAGACACAGTAGTGTGTACCATGAAGAAGGATACCTAGCTACCAATACATGATAGATCAAACAGAATTTTTGTTCCAGTTGAACTGAGGCATTCCGAGTGGCACAGCATCTCAATTTAACATTTGAATAGAAAGAATGGATTGCCAACCATTGATTACCCTAGTCCATCTATATGCATCTGTATGAACAAGCTGTGCCTCACTTGTTTGAAATGTCCTCATAACATAAGATTCATCAAACTGTTCCAGTGTCCTATTGACCTGACTGTCCTTAAGAGGGTGTCTTTACCAGATCTCCAGGGACACCAGACTGGAATCCACCCTCCCTCCCTGAAAAGCCCTTCAATCTTGTCATGTAGTCAGTAGCAGTTGTGAGAGGAATTACAAAATTGAGCATTTAAGAGATGTGCAGCTCTTTAATGCGGTATGCCCTTTGTCATCATGATACATGAATGCAACCCTGGGAAGTAATGTATTAGTTCCTCATTCAATTAAATTAAGGTCTCGATATACTACCAAAAGGATCGGCATCCATGCACCACAACAAACAAAGACTATAGCACACATCAGCTTTATAATTCTGCTCTCAAAGGGCTAAGATAGAATCTGCACCAAGAGTTTGATTGAACAGATAAAGTGAAATGAAAGTCACAACACATATCCTGACTAGGAATGTCATGCTCAATATCATAGTAAGTGAATAACCACACTCTAGAGATTTAGTTTATGCAGTTACATTCAGAACCCTGGGGAAACCAGCCAGGAATGCAGAGCTGTTCATGGCTTGACATGCAAAGTCTAACTCAACTAAGACATTAACACACTTGCACATAAACAGTCTTTTGTTACACAGCAATGAATGACACATTGTGTCATCAATTCCAATGAAGATAGCTATTTAAGTAACAATATAACCAGAGTTGGCACTGATGGTTCATTGCCAATACATTGGACCTATTTTTGTGACTTCAGGTTAAGCTAGACACAGCCAGGTTATTTATTATAACATCAGGCGGATAGAGTGGTTCCTCATGCAACATCATGCATTAATGATTCATCATAACCATCTGAAAGACAATATAGGGAGGGGATTCCGACACAGGATGTGATCACATCTGTACACATGCCTCCCAGGGCTCTAACCTCCACATGGGGATCCTGTCACCAGGCTTTGCTGTCATTGAGGAGACAACAGAATCATACATAAGCAGACACATCCATATTTAACTGCCTTCTTGATGATGCTCCGCTACCTATACATTACTGTATTTCAGACTTTTATTGCCTACTTTTGCTTCTTTCTAAGATCTTAGTTAGAATTCAAAACCTCAAAGAGCTTTCCTTTCTTCAGTTGTGAATAGAGGTATAAGCCAGACCTTCAGAGCCTGTGGATCACAGCTGATAATTTTCTTCCTTTCTTCTGGATACAGCTACTAATTACAGATTCTGCTACATTCGTGCATCATGCTGGCCTTTCAAAACCAAAGTGTGTGCATGATGTTTGAATATAGCCCTCACAAATTACTCAGTTGCTCTCATGCTTTATGTATTGTGGCCACAAAGGGACAAGTAAAACTGTATGTGCTCTTAAACTAGTAATGTGTTTAAAACCTGTACAGTGTCATCCATATATCCAGTCTTGTTGCAATAAACACCTGACCTCTGATGAACAATATTTGATAAATGTAACATTTTTCTTAGATAGAAACTATATCTTTACATTGGTGCCTGACACCAACTCCAATATTGCCTTTATTTATGTATGTTGTCTGGCTACAGGAGAGGCTTATTTGTTCGATAGTTTTAGTAGGACCCTTTTAGTGCAGCAAAGTGCTAGATTCTACTATGCCCCATTGCTAGCATATTTAACCCATGCAGCAATGGCAAAGCTATTCACTGACAGTGCTTCTCTATGAGATGCATAGGTTACTCATGCATTTGCATGATGCACGAAGCCCAGGGCACCTGTGTTGTTTTGGGCCCCTCATGACGACGAATTGAAAATAAGCCTTCCTGTGGTGTACCATGCTTACAGGGTTACAATGTCTCCGTCCTTCATAACTGATCCTAATCTCATCTTCGGCCTCTAATAATTTTCTCCTGCTACTAAAGAAAGAGTCATTCTCATGACTCTGTCAACTGCTCAAGCTCCTTTATTCATTTCAGTAGGTCTTAAGTTTCTGAGTGACAGGAGAGTGTGCACAACATTTAGAAAGAACTCTGGAAGGATGACTAAACATGAATAGTGAAGAAATAAAATGGCTTTAGTTAGCAATTTTAAGAAGGTTTTGTCTGATTTGTTTGTAAAATAAGGTTCATAAAATGATTAATCACAGGGATTGGAGACACTGTGTGTCATGCTGTTGAATCTGTTCGTGAGGATGACTTTCTTAATTGACCAACAACACATATTAAAATCAAGTTGATTGCATAAGGTGTCATTGAGGGGGGGGGATAGATTTTGTTTGGCAGAAATCATTTTTTTCTAAGAACAGATGAAGAGATCTTACCTCCATCTAGAAACAGAGTATGAATTATCACAGAGAAAATCTTTCAACAGATGTGTATCTCCTATTTTTACTGCTAAGTGACAGGCAGCACATAAACTGTCAGGTGGCAATCGTAAAGCAAAAACAATGGCCATTACTTTATCATCCACGTCTCAGACATCTAAATCTGACTAACAAGTTGGCACTCCACCCTGATTAGCATTTGCTGATCTAACTTTCAAGGAGATCTTCATTTTCCTTTAGTCTCTCAGAGGTCTCAATGAGCAAATGTTATGGTTTCATACAATCAATACAAGTGTGTTATGCTATATGCTCCAACCCATTTCTAGCCTATTCCTTTGCCTAATCTCATCCCCACCAACAATTGAATATCCCGAATAGAATTATTTTTTTGCCAAGAGTGTTGATACATCTTCCTAGGAAGAACTTTAACATGTCTCTGTTATGAAACGAATAATCCACTCCAAGAACTCTCTACATTTTTTAATTATAATTGATTCCTGAGGTGGCCTCTATGGTCTCTTAATGCAGAGAGCAGCTGACTCTAACAGGCCTTGTTCAAAGATGATTGATCAGCAGGGCCTCGATCAGGGTCCTACTATATCAATGCCTCTAGTTACCTCATTTGCAATAAGAAAAAGGAAAATAGCTTATGAAGTAGACATCTCAAATATCATTATTGTATCAACTTACAAGGAAGAAGGCCTCCAATGTATTCTGAGCCAATAACTGCTATTTGTATCTATAAAGGGGAGGTATTAATGCTGGTTACAGCAAGACCTACTTCTGTGAGGCTGTGAAGCCAATTTGTATGTAGCCAAAGTCATATTACTCCCTGTCTTTAACAAAGATATGAGTCTGTTATAGCCCACAATGAATTTTGGTTCCTATACTTGCGTATCTAAGACACGGTGATGCCCACATATTATTATGTATAAGGATGTACCTCTACATGAGTAAAAATCGAGACAGGGGACACGACGACTCAGCCCTTTTAGGCCATTTTAAAAATTGACTGACACAGGAAAATAAGGGACAAAAATTGACCCATAGGGATTTTTTTTCTGAGTTCTTATATACCTAAAATTCGACACGATGACATGGCCCTTTTGCTAAAATTCGACATGGCGACACAGTCAAACCTCTGAGGACCCATGTAAAGGCACAAGGATGTGTGATCAAGTGGTTTCTGAACAGGTGAGTGCAGAGATGTGTACCCCTCTAGCAGGGAATATTCACACATAATTTTATAAGACATAATCAAAAACACAACTCAGGCCATGAGCAGGAGTTGAGAAATCAGAACTTGATGAGTTTCTGATTTCATAGATTCAAGAAACAGCCACGTTCAAATATTGCCATAGAGCCTTTATATGGACACACATTGACTTCAATGTCTCTCAATCCCATGTCATTTGCCTTACGACCACTCAGAAATTGTGATAGAATAATGTGTCAGTGTCTGTCTCATACAAGGAGCAGCAGTTGTATGCGTTTTTGAGTGTAGGTCTCATAAAAACTGCAGAAGTGACAAGCGGCTCCTGTAGGTGACATTTAGACAGCTTCCCTATTAGACACATAGAACATACTGCAGGAGTGAAAAAAGGCAAAGTGTTTGGAATTGGCTGAATATGTGTACATTGAACACTCCCTTATACAATCCTCTGTCTCTGCTTTCTAACGTATAAACTTAAAGCATATCCCTATGTCATCTCTCCCTTCCCCAGGTCTGTGATGTTGCACAGTCTCATATATTCATAAATTTCTTATTCTAGTCTTTGAGTATCTGTATCCTGAAGATGGATTCAATCTCCATGAATTATAAGCCTTCCTCTAATTCCATTAACTCCAAATGAGATCTGCAGAAATCCAATGACAATTACATTCTCTCCTGTCTTCCCTTATGTTAATGCATTTGTCCCGTCCAAGAACATATCTATATAAAAAACAAATGGGCAACTTGAGGCTAATAAAGTTATCATGATGGCTTATCCAATGAAACTTTACTTTTTTGCAATACTTGACTACAGTAATCCAGATTCTTTCTGATATCTACATCTTCTGTATAACGTCTGTAATACTTTGACTTTTCAAAATGGATCAAAATGTTTTAGATTTCATTCAGACATATGTCTGTTGACCTTTGATAGCGATGACAGAAACCTGGTACCTCACGTCGACATTTCTACTTCAATTTGGTCAAATCAGCAGTTGTAGTTGTTTTACAAAATCAGAAAGGATCAGACTCTATCTAAAGGTCGTAACACTTTACGTTAACAGGAGAAATGATGGGAGGAGAAACCGTGAAGAAGAGTCTTTTGTGCTGATGATCTTCCCCTTTATTTGAAATGATCAGCAGATTTGAGATCCGACAACACTTTGCCTGCAACAGCAGAGTTCGGACTATCATGGTATCAAGACCTGACTGTATATCCCTCAACATTGAACCTAGTGTCATTTCTGATATATCATCTTTGGTTTCAAACCGTTCCTTCTATTCATGATTCCATTTGAAACGTCATCAGTTTCTCGACGTCATCAACGTCGGTGGTCTGCTTATCGAGGGAAGCAGTTGATGTATCTGACATAGATTTGTGTACTCATGTATGATGCCATTGCCTCATTCATCATGTGTATCCCTTGGGAAGCTTTGTCATATCATGGAAGTCTACAGACATTGGTGCAATATTTATTGTGCTGATACATTCTGCCAGGTTCTGTTATAATTTGATAAAGCATAGGTTCATCAATAGGTACATCCAGAGACAGAGAGAGATGAAAAGTGGGGGAGTAAACTGGGATAGGTCAGCTGCATAGATAATTAGACATGAAAATCCAAGATTACACATCTATTTATCTGTTTCTGTTGTATCCCCTATAACATTCAGAGATGTTTTGAGCAAACCATCTACATATTTTTGTTCCTTTATCACATTTTGACACGCTACTACAGCATGACATTTCATGTTAAATGTAAAACTGGCCCCAGAGAAATGTGTACTGAAAAGTGGTGTTCGAAAGAATGCCCACCACTACCGCCCGAATTTTATTTACCACTTCCTGATTTACTGCCCCCCCCCCACCTGAATGCAAAATGTGTACACTGGATTTACTGGATTTACCAACATCTGTTGAAAATACATGGAATGAATTAAATGAGGGAGGGACGAGTCCAATAAAACAGCCATTGCAATGGGGAAGAACCTCATATCCTCAACATATCTGCCACTGCCTTATGCAAGCCATCAATCTCAAGTTTTACAGTGTGCTTTGAATCGGGATATCATAGCGTACACTCCAAAAGTATTAAATTGAGCATGAAACTGACAAATGAATGAATTCTAAGCTAAACTATGGGGAATAATGTTAAATAAAATAAGTAGGAGATGTAGTATAGGCATATTGAATCTTTTTTTGTTCATTTTTAACAACATCGATATTTGAGCCCTAGTCATTGGACCATGCCACTTTAATCACTCCTCTTAGCACAACATATAAATAAATGAACATCACTTCCCTCTTGAACCAATTCTAATCATGAATAAAATGTTCCAATGATTCAGAGTTCTTTGGAATACGAGAGCTTAAGTAACACTTTGCTCTACCCATTTCCATTCTGTTTAGTTAACCACATATGAGATGAATGAGCAACTTGTCAGCTATCCTAATTTGTTCACTTTGTAGGGGATGATGTTTGTCACCCTATATTATGGTGCCTAAAAGCAGGTAGTTCATACAGAAACAACGTCTGGCCATGAGCTGCCCACTCTTTCCCATATACTGTCCCTTGTTAGGCTCCTTTTACTCTCAGATGCTACCTCGTGGAGCCCAATGTTTCTAGTTGCTCTCTACCTTATGCCTTAACCTCACATACACAAAATAGCCCTCTCACAAGGGGTAATTAAACAGCACTGCATCATGTTTACTCTTCAGTAGTGTCCGAACCCTGCATAGTTAGGATAAATGCGGGTAAAAGCCAAGGCTGCATATATAAATTACAACGATAAATCTTCCATTGAATACAGTACAACCCGACCATTAAAAGTTCTACATAGAGCTCCCACACTCCCCCACATGGCCTGCCCTTATATGTCTCCCTTTGCCTGTGGTGCCCTTTCTGCCTCCTGCCGGTGTTCTGAATGTCAATGAGTCGATGCTGCAGTGTGGGGCATGGCCTGTAATTATGGGTGTCGCTGTCAGCAGAACACGGGGGGGGGGGTGCAGGAGGTAGGGGGTGTATGTTTGTCAGACCTCCTGACCTTCTACACTGACCAAGTCTCTGACTAACTCACTCCTAACCAACCTGATCACTCAGCCCTGAACAACCTCATATAGATATGTTTACAGGGCATCAGGGGGGGGGGGGGGCGGTGCAGGAGGTAGGGGGTGTCTGATTTTCAGATCTCCTGACCTTCTAGACTGGCCAAGTCTGGCACTAACTAACTTCTCACCGCTTGGATTACTAGCCCCTCATTGGAGGTGTCTACATCAGTTCCTTTCGCTTAAGGGAAGGGATTCTGTAAACAAGAGTTGCAATTCCAATTTTAACACATATTTGTACATGTAGAAGCTATCTACATCATGTTCTGTTCTGCTGTTGGATAGTGTTAAGTGCTGCACATAGACTCAGATCTTTAGTCAAATGGTCATTTAGCCATAGGATATGATAGGGAAGGAGGGGTGGGAGATGAATGAGCCAACTGTATCACAAACTGTGTTCCAAAAACCAACCATTTGATGGTATACAGCTGGTCTGCCAAATTGTCTCTTGGATAAGCCACGGATAACATTGCCAATGTCCATAGTTTTCAGAATTGAATTGCAGTAGCATTTCATAGTCTGAGAACTGGTATGGATTATTTCATCAAGCGTACTGCTAAATAATTTAACTGCCTCCTGAAACACATTCATGAATATTCATATGGAGCCAATATCATGGATGGCAGATTGCAGAATGCATTTCACAAACAGGGATATCTATCGGGGCTAGAAGGGCTGAAAAGGCGTGCAGGTACTCGTCCAAGAGTGATTTGTGTTTGAGTTGTTGTGTACTGACATTGCATCAAGTATATGAGAGGCGACTCTTCTATGAAGATATCAAGAGTTAAGATAAAAGGAAAGAGCGGGTAGTGTAATAAGTCCATGCCAACTGCCGATGGTGACTAAGCATGCCAATTAATTTATGGTACAGCATCTCTAATTGGGTGAAAAGTATATAAGTGACACCTATTTCCCTTCGTCAGATGTAGCCACAAAGCCATCACAGGAGAACAAGAAATCCGCTAATTCTAGGCATTAAAGAAGCTGGACTTGGTCTTGCACAGATGTGTTGCGACTCCTGTTTTTTTATTTGGAATTTGCCTACTCTGTAAAATCACACCTGGCCATCATGGTCCTTGCTGGACTCCTCTGCTTATGAATTAGTACTCTGCCCTGCTCTCTCTCTCTCTCTTATTATGTCACATTCCACTTTGTATCTTCCTACCTTATCATCAAACTCTTCTTCTCCCATGTTAGTCCCCCTCTCTTCCCTTCCTAATTGTGTAACATCAACCCGCCTCCTCCTCTTTCAGCCTCCTGTCCCTCTCATGTCTGTCCCTCCCCTCTCCTGTTACACAGACGCTGGTTCAGGCATCACAAACAACTCCCAGACTGACTTCAGGCGGCACCTCCCTGTGATATATGATGGTGTTTACATGGTGTCAGCTCCTCCCGGTAGTGGTTTGAGCCATGCATTGTATTCCCGGGGGGAGTTTCAGAAGTTACCAGGTGGGCAAATGGACTCCTCTGACATACAGAATATGGGCATGCTCTAATTGGGTTTGCCATTACATATTTTATATTTTAAGGAGTACCATCTCAAGCCACTAGAGTAGAAAATAACAATTTCCTGTCAGTGCGCTTGACCTTTTCTAAAGTACATGCACGCAAATGCAGCATATTTAAATAAGCCATCAAATGCCCAATCTCAAAACCTGTCTGTGAAATATGTTTCTATTCTCAATCTAAAATCCTTCTACTGCAATTGGTGCAACAGCCTTCATAAATATCGTGCAGCAGTCAATCTGATAAGTAGATAATAAGCTTTTTCCACCTCTTTGAAATGCTTCTTTTGAGATTTTGTGGAATGAAGACACACCAAAGTGTAGGACATAGCGTAGACTGCCTTAAATGTTTCTCATGAAATAGGGACACTAACATGTGTAGAAGGGGTCCCTGGGCAGTCTGTGAGGAGGGATGAGTCTAGTAACCTGCTACAAACTGTACTTATAGATGATACTTCTACCACTACTATTGAGGAAGCAGATCGGGGCTTCATTTCTCACCTTAAGCATATCTAGGTAGTCCTTCCTCTGTCATACATCTAAAGTAAAAGTGTACCATACCAGTGGCTCAACATTCAAGAAGGATCACAAAATGATATTGCTTTAATGATTTTGAGTGATTGCATCTTAAGGGTCAGTATGATGCATAAACTTAACATAGGTGATTGATGCATCCATGCAACAAAGGCAAAGTACTTAATCATCCTTAAAACAGTGAAACAATGTACTAATGTCACTTGATGGTTTTAGTAAATGCATTCGCTGTCTATAATCTGGTAGACATGAATATGATGATGTTGATATCCTTTGAAAAAAATATGAGCGACGAAAATCCCTCTTACTTGGGAGGTGATCTGTTTCTGACCCAGGGTATTAGCACTAACTGAATGGTTTGTTGGTGTTGAGGTTTGTCCACTCTCATAGAGCCTACATAACCAAGCAGGCAAGTCGTCCACTCAGACGCAATGAATTTGCACCAGTAGTATGATTGATCAGATGAAATAAAAGATGTTAACACATTTACGAAAGTCACGACATGTATCCTGACTAGAAATGTCATGCTCAATATCATAGTAAGTGAATAACCATACTCTAAAGCACAGTAATACTTTCTAACCTATGTAGTTATGTACACAAGTCTAGGGAAACCAGCTAGGAATGCACAGCTGTTCATGGCTTGACATGCAAAGTGTCTTGGCTGAAATATAACCTAAAGTTTACACTTGTACGAGATTTACTGTTACATTAATTCTCATTAAACAATAATGACATGGCCCTTATATTATATAAATTCTACAGACTTTAAAGCTATCAAGGTTATTTGTTTAACAGTGTATTGAGAGTTCTCATGGTTTATTGTCAATACACTGTATCAGTTTCTGTGACTTCAGGCTGAGCTAGACGCTGTCAGGTTATTCATTACAACATCAGGCTGACAGAGTTGGTCTTCAGGAAGAGGTTGATACAGGATGTGATCACATCTGTACACATGCCTCCCAGGGCTCTAACCTCTACATGGGGATCCTGTCCCCAGGCTATGCTGTGATGGAGGAGACAACAGAATCATACATGAGATGATTCCTCCATGGGTGACAAACCATCTTCATGATGCCTGGCCCCATATAAACCATCTCTGGCTTAGTATTGTGTATTTCACCTCTCTCTTTTCATCTCCATCCATGTATTTTCTTGTCTGTCTCTATTTTTCTATTGGAATTCTTTTGGAATGCAACCAATGACTGGTATGATAGATATTGTGATGACATCTGTGTGTTGGTCACATGAAGGCTAAAACTTCTGGCTTGGACCAGGTTGGGGAAATCCTGAAATTCATACTGTGCAGGGAGAAAAGAGAATGAGGGGGTTTCTCCCCTTTATTTCAGGTTAATATACATATAATTCAGGAAATCCAATTTGCTGATATCTAAACCTTATTTGTGGAAAATTATAAACCTGTATACAGGTAGGTAGTAAAGCTAGCTAGGTATATGTAAGTGGGCTTGTATAACAGTCTTGTATTTCGTGAAATATAGTGATTTGAATAACAAAATATAGCCGAAATAAGGTATATTTATATGTGGATTCCCTCCCCCCATCACCCCTCTCTCACCTCCCCACCTGGATAAGATACAGCAGTGGAAGAAAAGCCCTTGGAGGTGCGGACCAGCGGCGGGCCTTATCTCTAGAGATAAGGGGCGCTGTGAGAGATAAGGGCTGCAGCCAGCCCGCACCTGCAAGGCGTTTCTCCCCTTGCTGGTAAAAATTCCTATGTGTGCTAATATACCTGCAGTGGTGAAAGTCCCGGATTATCCAAGCCTGTGGACAATGATCTCATATTTATAAGCGGACACAAATCCATGTCAGGATTTCGGATACTTCAACTCCTAACATCAATTGCCACAAATAGTAGTTAGTAGGAGAGGCAAATGAAATCATATTTTTCGAAATGACATTTTGCTGAATGCATAGTAGTACCCTCTCCCAACAAAGACAACCTCATTTATCGAACTGTTCTGTGAAAGTTGTGACTTTCAGAATAGGTTCTTTCTAGTGAAGCCCTTAAAGGCTGAAATGACAGAATTAAATAAATGCAATACCCTTGCATATCTGAGGAGTGTAGTATCCTTCTCTGATCCGCATGCTTCCATTTATATGGTAACAGCTGACATCAGCAATTTAAGGTGAAGTAATCTTTGATTGTGATCCTGAAGTACACAATATATGACAATGCAGCTATGGATAGGTAGCATTCATAAGCAAGTGTGATCGTTCACTTCTGTTATGTATTTTGCAGCTAGATAAAGGCTTCTTGCTAATAATCAGAGCTTTGTTATTGATAGTCTATTATACTAGATCTACCAGAAATCCCTGGTAAGAGTATAGATGATAACAATGTAACTCAAATACCTGTTCTCTCAATAGGTAAAACATCAGCATTGATAGGTCATCCTATGTTGGTACCATACTCCTTCATTTTGCCTCAATTAAGTGGATAAATACCTGACAAATAGAGATGGAGGATGTTTACAATCTTCTCCTCATTCATTCTGAAATATGCCATCAGTCATACCGAAAACCAATTCTGGCCATTCAGGTAAAATGTCCCTTCATTATCCTGCTTCAGACTGAGCTATCGGACACTCATTAAAACACATGATTCACTTTTCTTTGTGAAGTGGTGTAGGCTAATCTTATTTGTGAATCAATTTAATGATTGATTAGAGAACCTTGTTCTACAGCAGGTTGGTTGTTTGGTCTGTGCAATTGTTCTGATCTTGTGGTTGGATATCAATGTGCGATTGAACTATATAACTGTTTTAGATTAATAATACACATCACTGTAATTGTTTAGCTTTTAAGGCTGCCTAATGCTTTGAATGCATTAGGTCCTTCATCATTGTGGTGCTCAAATGCAGGCATGGTGAGTAATTCGCCAGAGCTGTATTCATGCTTTATAGTCGCATTTTAGCACTGTGTGATCACCAAAGGGATAAGGATCTATGGATCTTCCAGGACAAAAATACACTAACCACTAAGATACACTTCAGGATAGACATTTCGAATTGAAACAATTCTGTAGCATTGCACAAGTGGAACACAGGGTTAGACCGTTAAGACAGTACAAAATAAATGTGGGTGCCTAATTATGTAGAAACATTCTGCCTCTTTGGACCACTTTATAAATGTCTTTAGTAACTTCAACAGCACTCATTGGTCCCCTTCTCTATCCAGCAATTTAAATGTCAACTACAGAAATCATCTACAACTGCTGTCGCTTGTATAAAACCTACACTCACTCACACACAGCTTTCTATGCACCTCTATCACTTTTCTAAATGCCAATGTGAAGGTATTTGGATGGAAAATGTTGTTGTGGTGCCAACTGTGCTAGATTAATTCATTTTCTCCATGGCGTCAGATGTGTTGATGTGTTATAGAATATAAGCTTTATATAAGTTTTACTAACAGGTTTCGATGATTCAACTCCTTATCAAAGCTGGTTCTATATTCAATGACTGTCTGACTCTTGGGCTACAGTTCATTCTTCTATTGAATAGTAATATTGTAGTTTCTAAATTAAGTGTTTACCAATATTTCGTGAAGTCAAACAAAATATGTTAGGGGAACTTAATGTTTCCATATTCTCCTAAATGTGGGACAGGCTCTGTTCTCAGCCTGTCAGTGTCTCCTTATACTAGGCACTGTCTCCATACAGGAGTATGTCAGATGAGATATATTTCTAGTCAGATATCGGGTCAGGTCAGGGTCATATGGGCAGGGAGCAGCCACTGACCTTAGCACTAACTGAATTGTATGTGTGCATTGGGGTTGGTGAAGGCTTCTCTGCCCTTATAGACGTATATAGTTAATCAGGCAAGGTGTCCATTCAACACAGTGTTGTGTAACATAAAGGTTGGTATCTACCAAACAATACATAATAGATCAAACAATATTTTGTCCCAGTTGAACTGACACAATCACTAGGTCTCAGCTCAACCATGAAAGGGAAAAGTTTGCATGCTGATCATCAATGACCTCTGTCCATCCAAATGCTTTCATATGGACAAGCTTTGCTTGATTTTATTTATAATGTCCTCACAATGTTAGATTGATCTCAAATCCTAAAGGGTAGCCTGTTCTATGCTGAGTGGCTTTGCCATATCTCCAGGGTCACCAGACTGGAATCCACCGTCACTCCCTGAAGAGCTCCTCCATCTTGTCATGTAGTCAGCAGCAGCTCAGACACTCTGTATGACAATGACAGAGCTGAGAGTTATGAAACACAAATTCCAAGGCCAGACCTTTTTTTTGTTGGAGGGATTACAATGCTTAGCGTTCGAGAGCTGTGTAGCTCTATAATGTGATATGCCCTTTGCTTTCTGAATGCATAAATGCAACCCTGGCAAGTTAAACACCAGTTCTACATTCATAGACCATATTTATGTGGTAGATATACTCCTCAAAGGGTTGTTATTCATGTACCATGACAAAAATGAGGATAGTGCATAACAGCCTTATGCTGCTCTGAAAGGGCTAAGAAGGAATTCTTGCCATAAGTATTATTGAACGGGTAAAATAAAAGTTGTTGACACATTGAATATTGTCACGACACATCTGCCTGACTCTAAGGCACAATGGATGTTGAGATTTTCTAGCTATGCAGTTAAATCATGTCCTATTAATTATAACCAGCCATTTTTCATCAATTCTGATGTAGATCATTAATTGATTTTTAATATAATATTATCTAAAGTTAACATTCAATGTATATTTTAGTACTGTTCTATAGAGATAAAAACCCTCGTATAACCTGCACCCTATATCATCTAGAGTTAACATTCAGTGTATATTTCAGTACTGTTCTATAGAGATGAAAACCCTCGTATAACCTGCACCCTATATCATCTAGAGTTAACATTCAGTGTATATTTCAGTACTGTTCTATAGAGATGAAAACCCTCGTATAACCTGCACCATATATAGGCATGTATCAAATGAAAGCTGAGATTGGTTCTATTTACGGTATCTAGAGTTATTACCAAGATTGTATTAGTTTCTGTCACCTCAGGCTAAGCTAGACACTGTCAGGTAATTCATTATAACATCAGTAGACTAACGTCAGGCTGACAGAGTGGTTCTTCATGCTACACCAGGTGTCAATAATTCATCATAACAATCTAAAACACAATAAAGGAAAGAGAGGCCAACACAGGATATGATCACATCTGTACACGTGCATCCCAGGGCTCTAACCTCCACACAGGGATCCTGTCACCAGGCTATGCTGTGATGGAGGAGACAACAGAATCATACATGGCAGGGGCAAATTAATGTGTTACCTACCATCTTGATGCTGCCTGGCACTGTATAGACTATTCATATGTATGAATTGTTATTGCCTACTTCTACCTCTCGTTTTCAGGCCATATATATATGTGTCTCTATCTATGCCTCTGTCTGTAGGTTGATTGTTATCTCTACCCCTTGTTTTACTGTCAAATTGTCCTTAATGGATTTGAATATAAATAGGCCTAGATCACAAAATTAACTTAGACCCTTAATATTATAAAAGATAATGTCTATTGTCATCACATCAGGCTCCATGAAGACAAAAGTACAAGCTAGTCCATTGGAATGTAGTCGCTGGCGCAATGATACCTGTGCGATGACATCTGTGTGTTTTTTCCTCGAAGGCACATGCATCTGGGGAGATTGTTATGATGGATGAGACAACGTGATGATACATGAGGACACAAATATATGTCCTTGTATCTGATACATTAACTCCTTACCTCCATATGCCACTACGATGTGATTCTGGTGAAATGTCATATTGTATAGGCATAAGGTATATCATCCTGTTCCTCTTGCCCAACATAAGGGGAAAAAATCAGAATATTGCTAGCAACCCACTATTTCAAATTCGCTTGACAAATAAGTCATCAGCATTCACAGGCCATCCTTTGTTAGTGCCATACTCCCTCATTGTGCCTCAATTAAGTGGATAAATACCTGACAAATATAGATTGAAGATATTTGCAGAGTTCCCCTTGTTCATCCTGAAACATGCCATCACTCATTCCAATTAAGAAGTTATTCTGGGGGAAATGAATTAAGCCTCTCTCTAGCTGCCACAAGCTGTGACCACATAGCAATATGTCCCATCTCCCTGAAAACTGTGTCCGATTTCCATAACAACATGGAAAACTGCTGCAGCTGATTCTCGTGGCAAACCAACACAACATTGACTGGAAATTGACGTGATGTAAGCCATTTTGTCCGTAAGCAGTCTGTCCATATTTTGTTTGTATTGTCCCTTTATATAGGGACTGTAGTAGGTAGGCTAACTGCGGGGAAAACTGTAGTAGGCTAACTGCAGGGAAAATGAGAACAATAATGATGCCTTGCCTAGGAAGACATTGGGAAATGTGGTACTCCCGCTGACAGGCAGTAGAGTTTAGTGAGCTGTACTTATCCCATGAAATTTGATGATATCAAGTAAAGTAAGATTGATTAACACAAATGTGCTTTGCTAAGCAAGAAATTGATCTTCTGATATTACTCTGAATACAATAATCTTAATGAGTTAATTGTCTATGGTATATGTACCATGCAATGTTATGCAATCTATATTGCGAGTCTAATATTACATTCACTGTAGGGTGCCTGATACTTCCATAAACTACCTATCCAATTTAAACCATTTTATAAATGGTGCAACGCTTCATTTTTGAGGCAGGCTGGGCCACCCTACACCAGATCCCATAATCAAATACTGGTTGACATTGTCCTGTCTACTACTATTTAATAAAATAATTACCTATAGCCTGAAGGTCAGACATTCATAAAACAAAGAGTCAGTCCTGAGAGTAGAATCACTGGGGCTTGCTAGTAAAATTTACGTAAACCTTATATTCCAACACACATCAATCTAACCAGAAGGTGAAAGTGAATTTATCTAACACAGTTGGGCACACATCAACAATTTTATCCATACCAATACCTTCACATTGCCATTAAGACAACTGATAGAGGTGCACAGAAAGCTGTGTGCGACTGAGTGTAGGTTTTATAGGCAGCAACAGACAGTTGTAGACAATTTCTGCAGGTGACATTTAAATGGCTGCATAGAGAAGCGGAACAATGAGACCTGTTGAAGTAACTGGAGATGTTAACAAAGTGATCGGAAGTGGCAGAATGTGTCTCCATGATAAGGCACGCACATCTACCTTGTAATGTCCCCTTTCTCTCGCCCTCTAGTTACAAAGTGTCTACACCCGCCTCCCTTGTGTTCCACTCGGACAATGTTACAGAATTGTTTCTATTTGAAGTCTCTATTCTAATGTATACCTGAAATGTTTTGAAGCTTGGTCTTGGAAATGCTTCATACATGAACTGGATTATGAGAGACACACTACCCGAGTTGTGACAGCCTAGGGGCATCCTTTACCATCTTGGGCCACACAGTGCTCTAATGTTACCATGATGCATGATTACAGTCCTGACAAGTTCTTCACCAGGCCTATATTCAAGTAACATGATCATAAAGGACCTAATTTATTAAAATCATTAGCTGGCCTTAAAAGGCCTTAGAATTACAATAATTTTAATCATGTGTGTAATTATGCTGAAACAATGATATTGCAAGGTCACAAGAGTCACAAAGAGAACAAAAAACTAACTTTCTATACGACAAGGTCCTCTCATTTATCATAAAAGAAATTCAAAAATAAAATTCTAGTCATGAGTAGGATAACCAATGGACATTTTACATGAATGGACAGAGTTTGTTTTTTGTTTGATTGATTGCATATTTCAGGATAAATAAGTAGATTATTGTAAACATCCTCCATCTCTATTTGTCAGATATTTATCCATTTAATTGAGGCATGATGAAAGAGTATGGCACCAACAAAGGATGATTTTTCAATGCTGATGTTTTACCTGTCAGGAGAATAGGTAATTGAGTACCTTTGTCATTATCTATACTCCACCCAGAGACTGCCGCCAAATCATAAAGTTTTTCACAGACTATCCATAACAATACCTAAATTGACTATTATCAACAGGAAGCCATTAATCATATGTGCCCGGTGAATTTATGAAACAATGTATCATTAGCTGCATTGATATGTATTGTGCTCTTGAGAATTACAATTAAGAAGAATTTTCAAATGACTGCTGATTGTTATAGAATATATCAAAGCATTTCATGGAGATCAGAGGAGAATACTATGCTCCCCAGTGATGCCAAGGTATTGTGCTTATTCAAATTTTATCATTTCAGCATTAGTTCAGCCTTCACAAGAAAGGATCAGGTCTTTTCTAAAGTAATAGTTTCTGCACATATATCACCATATATGATCTCATTGTCCTTGCCTTATAGAAACACAGTGCCTTCATGGAGCCAATACACAGATGTCATCACAATAGCTATCATACTAATCATTGCTCCAGACATTACATTCCAATAAACCTCTCATACTGAGAACCATTAATATTGTCAAAGAAAATCTGTCGTGATATTTCAATTACTTATGTTTACAAGAAAGATATAGATCAAAATTAGATCAAGACTGATTCACAATCACATAAAATCCAAAAAAAGAAAACATTGAGACTGAGACAGACACAGAAAGACAGAAATATATAAACAGAGCAAGTTAAACAAAGAGCAATAGAGAGACAGACAGGCAGAGAGAGACAAAGGGAGAGCCACAGAAAGTGACAAATAGAGACAGATAGAAAAAGACACAGATGGAGACACATCGGGAGAGGTGATAAAACACTGTAATAAGCCAGAGATGGTTTATAGAGGGTCAGCCAGCATCAGGATGGTGGCTAATACCTTGATTTGCCCCTGCCATGTATGATTCTGTTGTTTCCTCCATCACAGCATAGCCTGCTGACACGATCCCCAGGTGAGAGACCTGGGAGGGGGGGCGCGTATACAGATGTGATCACACCCTGTGTCAGCCTCTCCCTCCTTTATTGTGCTTCAGATGGTTATGATGAATTATTAATGTGTGGTGTAGCATGAAGAACCACTCTGTCAGCCTGATGTTAAAATGAATAACCTGATAGTATCTAGCTTAGCCTTAGGTTACAGAAACTGATACAATATGTTGGTGAAGTACTACACTATGTCTTGCAGTCAAAATGTAAGAGCATGAATGTAGAACTGATGAATTGCTTTCCAGGCTACTTTCATGGCTCAAGAGGACAATGTGTGCTTTACATTTGGGCACTATACTGCTGCAGCATTGTAATTCCTCTTATAAAAAAAGGTCTGGCCTTTTGATTTGTGTGTTATCACTCTGAGCTCTGTCATTGTCATACAGAGTGTCTGAGCTGCTGCTGACTACATGACAAGATGGAGGGGCTCCTCAGGGAGTGACGGTGGATTCCAGTCTGGTGTCCTTGGAGATGTGGTAAAGCCACTCAGGATAGAACAGGCTACCCTTTGGGATGTTTGGAACAATTAAATAAATCTAACATTTGGAGGGCATTAAAAGTAAGACAACTCAAGCAAAGCTGGTCCATGCATTTAGATGGACAAAGGTAGTTGATGGTCAGGAAGCCAACTTTTCTATTCCGTGATTGAACTGAGACTCAGTGATTATGTCAGTTCAACTGGGGCAAAATCTTGTTTGATCTATAGAATGTTGTGTAGACATTTGTCTTCATGGTAGACATTACTGTGCCTGAGTGACCTATGTGCTTACTTAGCCATGTAGGCTCCACGAGGATGGAGAAAGGAGAGAGGGTGGAGAAGCAAACCTTCCCTTTCACCAACCCCAACACACACATACAATACAGCATGTGTTTGGGCCAGTGGATGCCCTCGGCCTGCATGACTCTAACCTGATCCAATATCTCACTGGAAATATCTCATCTGACAGACTGCTGTATGGCGACAGTGCTGGTCTATGGACACACTGACAGGCTGAGAACAGAGCCTGGCCCAAATTGTGGTGGAGAAAATGGAAACAATAAGTCCCCCTTACTGCTTAGTTTATATATATATATATATATATATATATATATATATATATATATATATATATATTTATATATATATGTATATGTATATATAGCAGAGTTATCAATATTCATAATTGTTTGCAGCTGATTACGCATTTTCTAAAAAATCAATGTTTTGAAGTGTTTTTGAACCACCCATTTAATCTGTTCACAAATTCAGACTACTATAGTGCAGTCATCATTCTAGGCTTGACCTAGGCTTAGATATCAAAAGCAAACTGTGGTATCTCATAAACTATCCATGGGCTATCTTCTTGCACCCCAAACTTGCAATAGTATTGATTAGACAGTCCTTAAATATAGAGTCAGTCTTGATAATAGTCAGGATTGAGTTGAATCAATGAACCACACACCAACAATTTTATCCATCCCAATACCTTCACATTGGCATTTAGAAAACTGATAGAGGTGCGTAGAAAGCTCTGTGTGAGTGAGTGTAGGCTTTATACAAGCGGCAGAAGTTGTAGGCTATTCCCGTAGTTGATATTTAAATTGCTGGAAGGGGAACAATGAGTGCTGTTGAAATAACTGGAGACATTCATAAAGTGGTCGGAAGAGACAGAATGTGTCTACATAATCAGGCACCCCCATCTACTTTGTGCAGTCTCCACAGTCTTACCCTGTGTTCCACTTGTGCAATACCACAGAATTGGTTCAATTCAAAGTGTCAATCCTAAAGTGTATCTTAGTGGTTAGTGTATTTTTGTCCTGGAAAATCTAACTCCATAGATAGACACACTTAAAGCTTTGGTAGCTGCAAAGTGCTTAAATGTCACCATGATGCATAAATGCAGCTTCTGAGAGTAACTTACCAGGCCTGCATTTTACCAAGATGATGAAGGAATGCATTCAAAGCATAAGAATTACAGTGATGTGTATAATTAATAGAAAACAGTTGTACTGTTTGATTACGCACTGACATCCACCGACAAGGTCAGAACCATTACACAGACCAAACAACCAACCTGCTGTAGAACAAGGTTCTCTAATTAATCATTAAATTGATTCACAAATAAGATCAGCCTACACTACTTCAAAAAGAAAAGTGAATCATGTGTTATAATGAGTGGCCGATAGCTCAGTCATGACTGAAGTAGGATAATGAAGGGACATTTTACCTGAATGGCCAGAATTAGTTTTTGGTATGACCGATGGCATATTTCAGGATGAATGGGGAGAAGATTGTAAACATCCTCCATCTCTATTTGTCAGGTATTTATCCACTTAATTGAGGCAAAATGAAGGAGTATGGCACCAACAAAGGATGACCTATCAATGCTGATGTTTTACCTGTCGAGAGAACAGGTATTTGAGTTACATTGTTATCATCTATACTCTGACCAGGGATTTCTGGCAGATCATACAGTATAGATTCCTCCACAGATTATCAATAACAATACCTTAATCACTAACAAGAAGCCTTTATCTAACTGCAGATTACATAACAGGAGTGCACAATCAAACACTTGCCCATTGAAATCATGAATTCTTCCTATCCATAGCTGCATTCTCCTATATTGTGCTCTTAAGGATCACAATTAAAAATTACTTCACCTTAAATTTCTGATGTCAGCTGTTATGATATAGATCAATGCATGACAATCAGAAAATGATACTGCACTCCTTAGATATGCAAAGGTATTGCATTTATTCAATTCTGTTATTTCAGCCTTTAAGGTATTCACTAGAAAGAACACATTCTTAAAATCACAACTTCTACACAACAGTTGGATAAATGGGAGAGGGGTTCATATTACGCTATGCAGTAAATAATATGCTAGTTCCACAAATATGATTTCATCTGCCTTTTTCACCCACTACAATTTCTTGGCAAATAGTGTTAAGGAGTTAAAGTATCCAAAACCATAATACAAATTTATGAGCTTATTCACCAAGCCAGAAGCTTGAGCCTTCATGGGACCAACACACAGATGTCATCACAATATCTATTATGCTAGTCATTGGTTGATGAGACACTGCATTCCAATACACTTACAATAGAAAAGTAGAGACAGGAATATATACATGGATGGAGATCCATAGATAGAGGTAAGATACACAATTATAAGCCAGAGATGGTTTATATAGGGCCAGGCAGCACGAACACATGGATGAATCATCTCATGTATGATTCTGTTGTCTCCTCCATCACAGCATAGCCTGCTGACAGGATCCCCATGTGAAGGTTAGAGCTCTGGGAGGCCATGTACAGATGTGATCACATCCTGTGTCAGCCTCTCCTTCCTTTATTGTGTTTCAGATTGTTATGATGAATTATTGAAGTGTGGTGTAGCAGGAAGATCGACTCTGTCAGCCTGACGTTATAATGAATAACCTGACAGTGTCTAGCTTAGCCTGAAGTCAAAGAAACTGGTACAATATCTTGGTAATAAACTCTCTGAAATTAACTCTAGACATATTAAACTCAGTAATAACAATCCATATCAGAATTGATTAGAAATGGCTTGTTTGCCCAGTAGTCCAGTCAAATAATGGATATACCCAAAACAAATAGCAATAGTTTCGTACTATGGTTTTTCTGAATCCTCAAACATATATGTACATCATATCAAAACTCCTAAGAAAAAAGTGAGGGGAAGACATTTTTCGCAGGGGTCAAAGGTCAAGGGTCAAGGGTCATTCAAAAACCCTAATTTCCCCAAAAGATTCAATGAATGGCGTATAATTACTAGGAAAAAAGAGCTACCCATAGACAAGCTCCTAATTTCACCCTTAATGCAGGAGTGTGGTGGCCATATTTGTTTAATCTGAGGTCAAAAGTCAAGGTTAGACAAAGACCAAATTACAATAGAATCTCAGTCAATTGGGTATATTTAAGAGGGAAGTGAGCTGGCTGTCTAATTTCTTGTGAGTATATTCTACTAAAATAGGTCTACAGTTGCTGTTAGTATGATGACCTTGTCCCGGTCAAGGTGATCTTTCTCAAGGTCAAATATCAAAATATTGGCCAAAACTGGAGTTCCACCTGGTATAGTTTGTCCACATATTCATTAAATGTACATCCTTGAAAAATATGGCTGGTTTTGTAGGAGGACACTAGGACAAGCTCCCAATTTCACCTTGAGCCAAGGTCAAGTATTAGCTATATATATAGATATACCAAATTATTTTAGATTTCATTGTAATTGGGTTTTCATCTCACCTTGACCTTTGATCTTTGACCTTAGAATATATAAAGATGGCCACCACAATTCTGTCTAAAGGGTCAAATTTGGAGTTTACATATGGGGCCCCCAAGGATAGGAGCAAGGTTTCTCCCAAAATGTAAATTGAATGTTCATGGCCATACCACGTGTAGGTAGAATTCTAGATTTGATACATATCTTGATTTTTTACCTCATTCTTTTACTTGAATATGTCCAATACATTTATTGTAATTGGGTCTTCATCTGACTTTGACCTATAACCCCAGGATAAATAAACAGGGCCACCATATTCCTGCATAAAGGTTCAAATTTGGAGTTAGTCTATGGGTCCTCCTGGGGAACCAGCCATGTTTCTTCTAGGATGTACATTCAATGAATATGGACAAACTATATCCACAGTAGAACTCTAATTTGGCCAATATTTTGAGAGTGATCACTTTGATCTTGTCCCAATGTCATTATACTAACAGCAAGTGTGGAATATACTCACAAAATATTAGACAGCCAGTTCAGCTTCCCTCTATATAACCAATTGACTGAGATATTATTGTAATTGGGTCTTTGTATGACCTTGACCTTTGACCTTTGACCTCAGATTAAACAAACATGGCCACCACACTCCTGCATAAAGGGTGACACTGGGAGCTTGTCTATGGGTCCTCCTAGTAAACCAGCCAGATTTCTTCTAGGATGTACATTTAATAAATATGGACAAACCAAATCAGGAAGAACTCTAATTTTGGCCAACATTTTGATATTTGACCTTGAAAAAGATGACCTTGACCATGGCCCAAGGTCATTATACTAACAGCAACTGTAGACCTATTTTAGTTGAACATACCCACAACATATTAGACAGCCAGCTCAGTTTCCCTTTTAAGTATACACAATTAATTGAGATGTTATTGTAGCTGGGTCTTCATCTGACCTTGACCTTTGACCTCAGACTAAACAAACATGGCCACAACACTCAAAGGGTCAAATTTGGAAGTAGTGTATGGATCATTCTAGGACTTGAGCCAGATTTTGTATAGGGTGTATATCTAATGAATATGGACAAACCATATCAGGTAGAACTCTAATTTTGACCTTGAAAAATATGACCCTGCCCTTGGCCCAAGGTCATCCTACAAGCAGAATTGGCAGAACAATTTTAGGTGTACATACCCACAAAATATTAAACAGCTAGCTTTTTTTTCCCAGTAACTATACACAATTCATTAAATTGCTGAAAGAAATTAGTTTTTTTTAATGACCTTGACCTTTGACCCCTGAGAGAAATGTCTTCCCCTCACTATTTTTCTTTGGAGTTTTGATATGATGTACATATATATCTAAGGATTCAGAAAAAACATGATACGAAACTATTGCAATTTGTTTTTGGTTTACCCCCATATGGCAGTTATTTGACTTGACTACAGGGATATGATTCAACTACATAACTAGAACATCTCAACATCTACTGTGACAATAGACTTTTGTTATGCACTAACTAGAGCATTGGATCTGAAATTTCTAGTCAGGATATGTGTTGTGACAATCTTCAATGTGTTACCAATTTTTATTTGACCTGTTCAATCATACTCATGGCAATTAATTCCTTCTGAGCCCTTTAAGAGCAGCAAAAGGCTGTTGTGCACTATTCTCATTTTGTCATGGTATATGAATGATAACCCTTTGAGGAGTGTATCTACCCCATAAATATGGTCTGTGAATGTAGAACGGATGCTTTACTTGCCAGGATCACATTCGTGCCTTGGAATATCTGTGTCATCACTCTCAGCTCTGTCATTGTCATACAGAGTGTCTGAGCTGCTGCTGACTACATGACAAGATGGAGGGGCTCCTCAGGGAGGGACAGAAGATTCCAGTCTTGTGCCCCTTGAGAAGTGGTAAAGCCACTCAGCATAAAAGGGTCAAGCTAAAACAATTATATTTTGATAAATCTTTGTTTTTAGAACATTTCAGATAAGATGAGTCAGATAATGCTTGTTCATAGAGATGCATGTGGACAGAGAAAGATAATTAATGGTCACCAAACTAACTTCATTTTGAAATCTGTGATTTTGTCAGTAAATGTGTGACAAAATATCCTCGCTGCTTGGTAGGTAACAATAAAGTTGTGGTATGCATGTTGGGAAACAGGCAGACTTTGCCATCAACCAAGACTACCCCGTAACACATACACGCACATACAATACACTTAGCACTGAGGCCAGTACCTCCACCCCCATGGCCCTGACCTGACACTGTATGCAATTAGAAATACCTCATCTGACAGACTGCTGTATGGAGACTGCACTGGTGTATGGAGACACTGACAGGCTGAGGACAGAGCCTGGTCCGTGATCAGATTGCATGGCCTTACACTTGACACAGTCGCAGACATGGGAAGGGTAGGGGGCTGTGGAAGAGATTCTTCTCGTCCCACAATGTCACTCGGGGACACTGGTCACGATGAGTGCCTGGACCACAAGGGACATGGAAGGCAGATGGGTGGTCAGAGGTGTTGGGAATACCATTATTTCTCAAATATCATCAGAGAGCTTCTGAGAAAAACTTTTTTCTTATTAATCTGCTTCCACATGTTCACAGCAAAACACACATATATATATATATATATATCCATCTAATATCGCAAAGTGTACAGATGTTGAAATGCATTCACTGAAAGTTATCTAGCAATATTTATAACCTTGGCTGCTCTTGTAGATCACAAAACTTAAGTTTTAGATGTATAGCAGAGGGAGGACTGATCTACCTGAGACCCAGAGCCAGACATAGAGTCATGTGGTGTAATAAGAAGTCCCAATATATGCTCCCTCAGTAGTAGTGCTAGAAGAAGCATACTACAAAGGCAGTTTGCAGCAGGTTACGTGGCTCATCCCTCCTCACAGACAACCCAGCACCCCTTCTACATGCCTTACTTCTGTTACATTACGGAACATTGAAGGCAGTCGAAGCACCTCCAGACTATGTCCTACCATTCTGTATGTCTTCATTCCACGTAATCCGATCTCAAGGGAAGCACTTCAAAGAGCTGGGAGAGGCTGATTGTCTCTGCTGAGAGATTGACTGTTGCACAATATTTCACAATGGCTGTTGCACAACTGGCAATGTAACTGATTTAGTTAGAGAATAAAATAGATTTGGGGGATGTCAAATCTTTGATTTTGCGGGAGTTGTGGGAGTTGTAAGTGAGGTTTTTTGTATAATAAAAGATTCTAAAATGGGATTTCTGTTTTAGTTCATCATGATATTTTTCATGAAGACCTAGAGCTTTACTCAGCACGTTTCACCGTATCATACGGAGGGGCCGTATGACGTTTTTTTGCGTTTCAGTTCATTTTTGCGTTTCAGCTCAACATGTCCGCATCTTACGGAAAAAGATACGGCCGCCGTATGTACATACGGCCGGCCGTATGTACATACGGCCATAATTGCGTTTCTGTTCAACATACGGAGCAAGAAAAAAACGTATCTTTGGCGTATTTAGTACAAGATATACGGAGGGGTAGGGGGGGGGGTGCTATGTTGAAAAGAGGACATATACCCTGGTTTTTAGGGCCGTATGTCTCTTTTGTGCGCCGTATGTGGTATTTATGCTCCGTATGTTGGTACTGGATGTGGTGTACATGAGGAAGTGGTAGTGGTCGTGAGGAAGTGGTAGGGGTCGTGAGGAAGTGATAGGGGTCGTGAGGAAGTGGTAGGGGTCGTGAGGAAGTGGTAGGGGTCGTGAGGAAGTGGTAGGGGTCGTGAGGAAATGGTAGGGGTCGTGAGGAAGTGGTAGGGGTCGTGAGGAAATGGTAGGGGTCGTGAGGAAGTGGTAGGGGTCGTGAGGAAGTGGTAGGGGTCGTGAGGAAATGGTAGGGGTCGTGAGGAAGTGGTAGGGGTCGTGAGGAAATGGTAGGGGTCGTGAGGAAGTGGTAGGGGTCGTGAGGAAGTGGTAGGGGTCGTGAGGAAATGGTAGGGGTCGTGAGGAAGTGGTAGGGGTCGTGAGGAAGTGGTAGGGGTCGTGAGGAAGTGGTAGGGGTCGTGAGGAAGTGGTAGGGGTCGTGAGGAAATGGTAGGGGTCGTGAGGAAGTGGTAGGGGTCGAGAGGAAATGGTAGGGGCCTTGAGGAGATGGTAGGAGCCACTACTACCATTTCGTCACCACTACAGCCAGCTCTGTACTCTGTTGTCTACCACCGTTTATACACAAGGAGTCTGTGGGCAAAGTTTCAGCTCTGTAGGGCCATTATTTACCGAGTTACAGAAGAAAAGACATTTTTGGGTATAATTTCGTTGAAAATCAATTTTTTAAATTTATCTTTTTTTAATTATAAAGGTAGAAGTTGGACTTTACTTATCTATTCATTAAAACAATCATAGAGACATTTTTTTACATATATATGTGCACTTTAAAAAGGGAGAAGGGAGGTGGGGGACTGTACTAGCTTACAGAAAAATGGTTTAGATCCACATGACCTCCAACACAAGGCTTGCGATCTCCATTACCTTATATATATATGAGAGGAGTTGAGGCCAGCTTGACTTAGCCTCTAGGTGGCAGCACCAACACAGCCCGGAATATCCATCCACACAGGTGCAAAACCTCTTGAGTGCTAACATTTCAACTACTACAAAGTACAACATAGATACAAGCCATACGGGTAGCCAAGCATATATATTCGCTCAGAAATCCTAACAGAAAGATGTATCAATAAGCACAGCCCTAGATGGTGGTAGACAACAGAGTACAGAGCTGGCTGTAGTGGTGACGAAATGGTAGTAGTGGCTCCTACCATTTCCTCATGGCCCCTACCATTTTCTCACGGCCCCTACCATGGCCCTAGAATTATTTTAAAGGGTAAATAAGTTCAGTCCAACTTCTACCTTCATGATAAAAAATAAAATAAAAAATTATATGGATTTTGGGAGAAATTACATTAAAAAGAGTCTTTTCTTCCATAACTCGGTAAATAATGGCCCTACAGAGCTGAAACTTTGCTCACAGACTCCTTGTGTTTAAACAGGCAATAGCTATCAGAGTACAGAGGTGCCTTTCCCGACCTTTTCTATCTCTTCCCCGACCTATCCTGTCCCTTCCCAAACCTCTCCTGTCCCTCCCCTGTCTCTTCCCCTAACATACGGACCCTATATATACCCTCCCCAGCCTACCTCCGTATGTTGCTACATATTATGACGTCACAGAGGGAATTCCCTAGGGGTTTCCCGGAATGTAGACTGGTTTTTGCATATTTTTCTAAAAGGGACAGGTGACAATGTCCGTATGTTGAGAGGGCCGTATGTTGGATGCCGTATGTTGTTTTTTTGTAAAAAAAGATACGGAGGGTATACGGAGGACCAACTGAAACAGAAAAAATACTTTTGGTGTATAATTGCCGCATCTTGACCGCATCTTTCGGCCGTATCTTATATTTTATATCAACATACGGTGAAACGCCTTCCAGGGCTGCATAAATATATCCTACTGACCTATCAGGAGTTTATCAAATGCATTAGACAGCACTAACAAGTTTTTACACAGGCTGCATTCTGGCATGGTTTTAATGGCAGCTTCTGAAACACCCTTCGTTAGTATAAGGAGTGTCACCTATATTAACAATGGTGACTTGTGGAACACTTCCTTAGAGTATAAGGCATGGCTCAAACCATTACTAGTAGCAGCTGACACCACGTAAACACCATCATACATCACAGAGAGGTGCCTGTGGGGCCTTGAGCCCACAAAATTGCCTTGAGCCCACAAAAGAGTACCATTTTGTTAGCTGAAGGCTAACACCGGGCCTTCAGCCCACAAAAGTGGCTTTAAAGCACAAAAGCCTTCAGCCCACAAAAAAAAAGTCTTCAGGCCACAAAAGCCTTCAGCCCACAAAAGCCTTCAGGCCACAAAACAAAGATGCCTTCAGCCCACAAAAACATGTATACATGCTGGTCTCACCTACCAATCTAGCTTTTTATATGAACTAGCCTTCAGCTCACAAAACCTATATACTGGTTTCACTGGTATGTAAGATCAGTATATATATAGGTTTTGTGACTTGAAGGCAAGTTGATATCTTCTTATGTGAAATCAGTATATAGGATTTGTGAGCTGAAGGCAAGTTGATATATCCTTATGTGAGATCAGTATATATATAGGTTTTGTGAGCTGAAGGCAAGTTGATCTATTCTTATGTGAAATCAGTATATATAGGTTTTGTGAGCTGAAGGCAAGTTGATGTATCCTCTCAACTTGCCTTCAGCTCACAAAATGTATGTACTGCTCTCACATTAGGATGTATCAACTGGCCTTCAGCTCACAAAACCTATATATACTGATCTCATATACCAATCTAGCTTCTCATATCAACTTGCCTTCAGCTCACAAAACCTATATACTGACCTTCAGCTCACAAAAAAACTTATGTACTGATCTGACATACAAGCCTATGCACTGATCTTACGTACTAATGTAGCCTCTCATATTAACTTGCCTTCAGCTCACAAAACCTATATGATTATTCTGATCTTACATACCAATCAAGCCTCTCATCTCAACTTGCCTTCAGCTCACAAAACGTATGTACTGCTCTCACATGAGGATATATCAACTTGCCTTCAGCTCACAAAACCTATATATACTGATCTCACATGAGAAGACATCAACTTGCCTTCAGCTCAAAAACCTATATAATTATACTGATCTCACATAGCAATCTAGCTTCTCATATCAACTTGCCTTCAGCTCACAAAACGTATGTTCTGCTCTCACATAAGGATATATCAACTTGCCTTCAGCTCACAAAACCAATATATACTGATCTCACATAAGGATATATCAACTTGCCTTCAGCTCACAAAACCTATATATTCTGATCTTGCATACCAATCTAGCCTCTCATATCAACTTGCCTTCAGCTCACAAAACCTATATACTGCTATATATACTGATCTCACATGAGAAGACATCAACTTGCCTTCAAGTCACAAAACCTTTATAAATATATACTGATCTAACATAGCAATCTAGCTTCTCATATCAACTTGCCTTCAGCTCACAAAACGTATGTACTGCTCTCACATAAGGATATATCAACTTGCCTTCAGCTCACAAAACCTATATATACTGATCTCACATAAGGATATATCAACTTGCCTTCAGCTCACAAAACCTATATATTCTGATCTTGCATACCAATCTAGCCTCTCATATCAACTTGCCTTCAGCTCACAAAACCTATATACTGCTATATATACTGATCTCACATGAGAAGACATCAACTTGCCTTCAAGTCACAAAACCTTTATAAATATATACTGATCTAACATAGCAATCTAGCTTCTCATATCAACTTGCCTTCAGCTCACAAAACGTATGTACTGCTTTCACATAAGGATATATCAACTTGCCTTCAGCTCACAAAACCTATATATACTGATCTCACATAAGGATATATCAACTTGCCTTCAGCTCACAAAACCTATATACTGACCTTCAGCTCACAAAACTTATGTACTGATCTGACATACAGGCCTTTGTACTGATCTTACGTACCAATCTAGCCTCTCAAATCAACTTGCCTTCAGCTCACAAAACCTCTATATTCTGATCTTAATTACCTATTAAGCCTCTCATATCAACCTGCCTTCAGCTCACAAAACCTATATAAACTGATCTCATATACCAATCTAGCTTCTCATATCAACTTGCCTTCGGCTCACAAAACCTATATACTGACCTTCAGCTCACAAAACTTATGTACTGATCTAACATACAAGCCTATGTACAGATCTTACGTACGAATGTAGCCTGTCATATTAACTTGCCTTCAGCTCACAAAACCTATGTACACTGATCCTACAAACAAATCTAGCCTCTCATATCACCTTGCCTTCAGCCCACAAAGCTAATACATAGGATTTGTGAGCTGAAGGCAAATTGATGTCAAATACAAGCTTATGTACTGATCTTACATACCAATCTGGCCTCTCATATCAACTTGCCTTCAGCTCACAAACCTATATAATATTATACTGATCTCTCATAAGAATAGATCAACTGGCCTTCAGCTCACAAAACCTATATATACTGATCTCATATACCAATCTAGCTTCTCATATCAACTTGCCTTCAGCTCACAAAACCTATATACTGACCTTCAGCTCACAAATAAACTTATGTACTGATCTGACATACAAGCCTATGTACTGATCTTACGTACGAATGTAGCCTCTCATATTAACTTGCCTTCAGCTCACAAAACCTTTATATTCTGATCTTACATACCAATCAAGCCTCTCATCTCAACTTGCCTTCAGCTCACAAAACGTATGTACTGCTCTTACATGAGGATATATCAACTTGCCTTCAGCTCACAAAACCTATATATACTGATTTCACATAAGAATAGATCAACTTGCCTTCAGTTCACAAAACCTATATATACTGATCTCACATAAGGATATATCAACTTGCCTTCAGCTCACAAATCCTATATATATACTGATTTCACATGAAAAGATATCAATATGCCTTCAAGTCACAAAACCTATATATATACTGATCTTACATACCAGTGAAACCAGTATATAGGTTTTGTGAGCTGAAGGCTAGTTCATATAAAAAGCTAGATTGGTAGGTGAGACCAGCATGTATACATGTTTTTGTGGGCTGAAGGCATCTTTGTTTTGTGGCCTGAAGACTTTTGTGGGCTGAATGCTTTTGTGGCCTGAAGACTTTTTTTTTGTGGGCTGAAGGCTTTTGTGCTTTAAAGCCACTTTTGTGGGCTGAAGGCCCGGTGTTAGCCTTCAGCTAACAAAATGGTACTCTTTTGTGGGCTCAAGGCAATTTTGTGGGCTGAAGGCCCCACAGTGCCACCTGAAGTCAGACGGTGAGTGGTTTGTGATGCCTGAACCAGCGTCCGTGTAACAGGAGAGGGGAGGGACTGACATGAGAGGGATGGGAGGCTGACAGAGGAGGAGACAGGTTGAGGCCACTACACAATGAGAGTGGCAAGGGGTGTTAACACAAGGGCAGAAGTCCCAAACTATGGCCAGGTGGAATGCTACAAAGCAGCATGTGACAATGGGGGAGAGCAGGGAGGAAAAGAGGAGTACTAATGTATAAGGACAGGAGTCTCACAGCGACCATGATGATTGGGTGTGATGTTGCATGTGATGTTGCAGAATATGACACAATGGGAAAGGGAGAGAGGTAGGAGAGGAGGGGAGTATTTATTTATCAGCATAGGACAAGGAGTGTTATATTGGGTTTGATGTTACAAAGTAGCATATAAATAGGTGCAAACACATCCATATCCATAGCACTGTTTGAATGTTTCGCTTCTTGGCTTCTTGAGGGATTAACAAATTGTCCCATGCCTATATATGTATATTAACATGATACAAAGTCAACTCAATCCCATCATGCAATTGTTGATGTTAGCACAATGTAGTTTAAAACATTCTTCTAGTTGAAATAGGTAGGTCAGTGCACTGCAATACTAATATATGTAGGACAATTAGAATCTAGACACAGCAGATGAATTGAAATGGATTTAATCTAGGATCAGGAGATCCCTTTTTCTTCTATGCAGGCTTTAAGTTAATCAAGTTAAGGCATGCTTATTTACTCTCAGCAGTTGGCATGTCCCCTGTTCATTTAGCTTGCATTGGAAGACGCTGACTTTATTGCTGATTCAAGTATTATGACTTGGCAATATCTCATTCCAGTATTTGCTCTTCCTACTCATATCACCTTGGAAAAGTCCCTTTACATATCTACACTGATAATAAAACCTATAGTCAGTACTGACTATACCATCATATTTTGACCCCCATAGTCAGGAGACTATACAACTTAGTCACATACTAGTCGTAGAGATAGTCAGGAGTGACTATATGTGCATCATACAAATCGATGATGTCACAGGAATGTGTGCACAGGAAACAGTTAGGATTCAAATTTGAATGGTCCATGGACTTCAGGTAGGCACATCCTCTCCTAAACCACTGTTCTATGGATATCCCTGCTTGTTATATGTTATGTTACAGTTGACTATGACAACTTAAAATGTTATAGGGTGCATGACTTCTCATGTTTGATAGAGTTCTCATGGTAATTTGTTCCAATTTTGAAAACATAGAAATACATGAACAGTGTATGTCTAGACTGACAGAGCATGATAGGCCTACACAGGAGCCTGTCACCTCTTCTGCCTTATCCTAGCCTGTCCCCTGGCCTGTCTTATCTTAGCTTGTCTCCTGGCCTGCATTATCCTAGCCTGTCACCTGCCCTGCCTTTTCCTAGCCTGTCCCCTGCCCTGCCTCATCCTAGCCTGTCCATGCCCTATCCTAGCATGTCCCCTGCTCTGCCTTATCCTAGCCTGTCCCTGGTCTGCCTTATCCTGGCCTGTCACCTGCCCTGCCTTATCCTAGCTTGTCCCCTGGCCTGCCTTATCCTAGCCTGTCACCTGCTCTTTCTTATCCTGGCCTGTCCCTTGCCTTGCCTTATCCTAGCCTCTCACCAGCCCTGCCTTATCCTAGCCTGTCCCCTGCCCTGCCTCCTCCTAGCCTGTCTCTGCCCGGCCCTGCCCTATCCTACTAGCCTGTCCCCTCTCCTGCCTTCCCTTATCCTGGCCTGCCCCCTGCCATGCCTTATCTTAGCCTGTCCCCTGCCCTGCCTAATCTTAGCCTGTCCCCTGCCCTGCCTCATCCTTGCCTGTCCCCTGCCCTACCTCATCCTAGCCTGTCCCCTGCCCTGCCTTATTCTAGCCTGTCCCCTGCCCTGCTTCATCCTAACCTGTCCCCTGCACTGCCTTATCCTAGCCTGTCTCTGCCCTACTTTATCCTAGACTGTCCCCTGGCCTGCCATATCCTAGCCTGTCACCTGCTCCGCTTTATCCTAGCCTCTCCCCTGCCCTGCCTCATCCTAGCCTGTCACCTGCTCTGCTTTATCCTAGCCTGTCCCCTGCCCTGCCTTATCCTAGCTTGTCCCCTGGCCTGCCTTATCCTGGCCTGGCATATGCTCTGCCTTATCCTAGCCTGTCTCCTGCCTTGCCGTATCCTTGCTTGTCCCCTGCCTTGCGTTATCTTAGCTTGTCTCCTGGCCTGCCTTATCCTAGCCTTTCACTTGCTCTGCCTTATCCTAGCTTGTCCCCTGGCTTCCCTTATCCTAGCTTGTCGATTGTCTTGCGTTATTCTAGCTTGTCCCCTGTCCTACATTATTCTAGCCTGTCACCTGCCCTGCCTCATCCTAGCCTCTCCCCTGCCCTGCTTTATCTTAGCCTGTCCCTTGCCTTGCCTTATCCTAGTCTGTCACCACCACTGTCTTATCCCAGCCTGTCCCCTGCCCTGCCTCACCCTAGCCTGTCCCTGCCCTGCCCTGCCCTTATTCTACTAGCCTTTCCCCTGCCCTGAGTTATCCTAGCCTGTCCCCTGCCCTGCCTCACCCTAGCTTGTCCCTGCCCTGCTTTATCCCAGCCTGTCCCCTGCCCCACCTTATCCTAGCTTGTCCCCTGGCCTGCCTTATCCTAGCTTGTCCCCTGCCTTGCTTTATCCTAGCTTGTCCCCTGTCCTGAATTATTCTAGCCTGTCACCTGCCCTGCCTCATCCTGGCCTGTCCCCTGCCATGCCTCATTCTAGCTTGTCCCTTCCCTGCTCTATCATAGCCTGTCCGCTGCACTGCCTTATCCTAGCCTGTCCCCTGCCCTGCCTCATCCTAACCTGTCCCCTTCACTGCCTTATCCTAGCCTGTCTCTGCCCTGCTTTATCCTAGCCTGTCCCCTGGCCTGCCTTATCCTAGCCTGTCACCTGTTCCGCTTTATCCTAGCCTGTCACCTGCCCTGCCTTATCCTAGCTTGTCCCCTGGCCTGCCTAATCCTGGCCTGTCATATGCTCTGCCTTATCTTAGCCTATCCCCTGCCTTGCATTATCCTAGCCTGTCCCCTGCCTTGCCTTATCTTAGCTTGTCTCCTGGCCTGCCTTATCCTAGCCTGTCACCTGCTCTGCGTTGTCCTAGCCTGTCACCTGCTCTGCCTTATCCTAGCTTGTCCCCTGTCTTGCCTTATCCTAGCTTGTCCCCTGGCCTGCCTTATCCTGGCCTGTCATATGCTCTGCCTTATCCTAGCCTATCCCCTGCCTTGCATTATCCTAGCCTGTCCCCTGCATTGCCTTATCTTAGCTTGTCACCTGCCCTGCCTCATCCTAGCCTCTCCCCTGCCCTGCCTCATCCTTGCCTGTCCCCTGCACTGCCTTAACATAGCCTGTCTCTGCCCTGCTTTATCTTAGCCTGTCCCCTGCCCTGCCTAATCTTAGCCTGTCCCCTGCCCTGCCTCATCCTTGCCTGTCCCCTGCCCTACCTCATCCTAGCCTGTCCCCTGCCCTGCCTTATTCTAGCCTGTCCCCTGCCCTGCTTCATCCTAACCTGTCCCCTGCACTGCCTTATCCTAGCCTGTCTCTGCCCTGCTTTATCCTAGACTGTCCCCTGGCCTGCCATATCCTAGCCTGTCACCTGCTCCGCTTTATCCTAGCCTCTCCCCTGCCCTGCCTCATCCTAGCCTGTCCCCTGCACTGCCTTAACCTAGCCTGTCTCTGCCCTGCGTTATCTTAGCCTGTCCCCTGCCCTGCCTTATCTTAGCCTGTCCCCTGCACTGCCTCATTCTAGCCTATCCCTGCCCTGCCTTATCCTAGCCAGTCCCCTGCCCTGCTTTATCCTAGCCATGTCTGAACCTTGACCTGCCTTCAGTACTTAGGTTTCCCCTTATTTCTCATGATTGACTATATCTATTAGTCATAGTGACTACTTTAGACCATGAGACCATTAAATTCATAGTCACTTGACTATATAGCCCAAATCAGCCGATTTAATGGCTGACTATAGGTTGACTATATGACTAACTTACTATAGACATAGATGACTAGCTGGGTGTAGTCGTTTTTGCTTCATTCATGTGACTATAGAAATGTAGTCCGTAGTGACTAACATTTTAAGGTCTATTATTATCAGTGTATGCAGCAATATTGGTTTGAACATGTTAATATGTATGTACATGAGTTGTTACTTTCTTTTAGGTATTGAACTCAATTACAACCACATGTGATATATTAAAAAGTGTTAACATACCCATATATGTGCCTTACAAACCCCCTTACAGCTATGATTAAAAAATACTCTTTTAAGATGTAAATTGCACTCAGTTACCCATATATCCTTAGGAGCGCCAGTGCTTTCTGTCCTGGGACCCCCAGAACGTAGTGATGTGGGGTGTAAAAATGGCCCTCAAAACGCCAGTGCTTTTTGTCCTTGGACCCCCAGAACGTACTGATGTGGGCTCTAAAAATGGCCCTCAAAACGCCAGTGCTTTCTGGCAAGGGACTGCCAGAGTGTATTATGTGTAATGGATTTTTCAAGTTTTTGACTACCAGAACGTAATAATGTGTATTCAAGGCATGATTTTCCTCTTTATTTAATTTAAATTTTCATGCCTGATACACATTTTCCTACTCTGGTAGCTCTATTTGGAAAAGCAAAACGTTTTAGAACGTTTTGGCACTTCTGTTATGAAACGTAGTAGATACACATTATCTGGTCTGAAATAAGTTCCAAATACACATTAGTACACTCTGGCCACATAGTTGCAAAGACAGAACGTTTTAGAACGTTTTGGCACTTCTGGTATGAAATATATTGGATATACATTATCTGGTCTGATAGAGGCTCCAAATACACATGGGCCCACTATGGCAGCATGGTTGCAAAGACAAAACGTTTTAGCACGTTTTGGCACTTCTGGTATGAAAGATATTGGATATACATTATCTGGTCTGATAGAGGCTCCAAATACACATGGGCCCACTATGGCAGCATGGTTGCAAAGACAAAAAGTTTTAGAACGTTTTGGCACTGGTCTGATAGAGGCTCCAAATATAGGATTCTATAATAGTATTGGTACCTACGGAGATCGTCAGAACTGGGATCGTCAGAATGGAGATCGTCAGAATGGAGATCGGGGGAAGGGAGATGGGGAGAAGGGATATCGGGAAAAGCGAGAAGGTAGATCATCGGAACAGACATTGGCAAAACAGACATTGGCAGAACGGACATCCTCAGAATGGACATCAGCAGAGCGGCAGAAGGGAGAGCGGCAGAAGGGAGGGCGGCAGAAGGGAGAGCGGCAGAACAGAGGTCAGCAGAACGGAGATCGGCGAATGGAGATCGGCGAATGGAGATCGGCAAAATGGAGATCGGCAGAATGGAGATCGGCAGAACGGAGATCGGCAGAACAGACATTGGCAAAACGGAGATCGACAGGACGGACATTGGCAAAACGGACATTGGCAAAATGGACATTTTCAGAAGGGACATCAGCATAGGCAGAACAGAGATCAGCAGAACAGAGACCGGGGGAAGGGAGATTGAGAGAAGGGAGATCTGGAGATCGGGAAAAGGGGGATTGGGAGAACGGGAGAATGGAGATCAGCAGAACAGGCATTGACAAAACAGGCATTGACAAAACAGACATTGTCAGAACTGACATCCTCAGAACGGACATCAGCAGAGCGGCATAACGCAGAGCTGCAGAACAGAGATCAGCCAACGGAGATCGGGAGAATGGAGATCAGCAGAACGGAGGTCAGCAGAACAGTGAACGGAGATCGGCAGAACGGAGATCAGCAGAACGGAGATCAGCAGAACGAAGATCAGCAGAACGAAGATCGCAAGAACGGAGATCAGAAGAATGGAGATCAGAAGAACAGAGATTGGAAGAAAGGAGATCGCAAGAACGGAGATCGCAAGAACGGAGATCGCAAGAACGGAGATCGCAAGAACTGACATTGTGCCTCTACATGGGTCCCCAGAAATATGACCGTGTCGCCGTGTCGATTTTAAGCAAAAGGGCCATGTCACTGTGTTGATTTTTAGGTATATAAGAACTTAGAGAAAAATCTCTGTGGGTCGATTTTTATCTCTAATTTTCCTGGGTCTGGCGATTTTTAAAATGGCCTAAAAGGGCAGTGTCGCCGTGTCGCCTGTGTCGTTTTTTACCCATGTAGAGGCAAGACATTGGCAGAATGGTCATTGGCAAAACCGACATTTACAGAAGGGACATCAGCATCAGCAGAACAGAGATGGAGGAAGGGAGATCAGGAGAAGGGAGATCGGGAGAAGGGAGATCGGGAGAACAGGAGAAGGGAGATCAGCAGAACAGACATTGGCAAAACACACATTGGCAGAACGGACATTAGCAGAACGGACATTAGCAGAACGGCAGAACAGAGAGCGGCAGAACGGAGGTCGGCAGAAGAGAGATCGTCAGAACGGAGATCGGCGAACAGAGATTGGCAGAACGGAGATCAGCAGAACGAAGATCGCCGAACGGAGATCAGCAGAACGAAGATCGCAAGAACGGAGATCTGCAGAACCGACATTGGCAAAACTGACATTGACAGAAGGGACATCAGCATCAGCAGAACAGAGATGGGGGAAGGGATATCGGGAGAAGGGATATCAGGAGAAGGGAGATCCGGAGAACAGGTGAACAGGAGAACAGGAGAAGGTAGATCAGCAGAACAGACATTGGCAAAACAGACATTGGCAAAACAGACATTGGCAGAACAGACATCCTAAGAACGGAGATCGGCAAACGGAGATCGGCAGAACGGAGATCGGCAGAACGGAGATCGGCAGAACGGAGATCGGCAGAACGGAGATCGGCAGAACGGAGATCGGCAGAACGGAGATCGGCAGAACGGAGATCGGCAGAACGGAGATCGGCAGAACGGAGATCGGCAGAACGGAGATCGGCAGAACGGAGATCGGCAGAACGGAGATCGGCAGAACGGAGATCGGCAGAACGGAGATCGGCAGAACGGAGATCGGCAGAACGGAGATCGGCAGAACGGAGATCGGCAGAACGGAGATCGGCAGAACGGAGATCGGCAGAACGGAGATCGGCAGAACGGAGATCGGCAGAACGGAGATCGGCAGAACGGAGATCGGCAGAACGGAGATCGGCAGAACGGAGATCGGCAGAACGGAGATCGGCAGAACGGAGATCGGCAGAACGGAGATCGGCAGAACGGAGATCGGCAGAACGGAGATCGGCAGAACGGAGATCGGCAGAGCGGAGATCGGCAGAACGGAGATCGGCAGAGCGGAGATCGGCAGAACGGAGATCGGCAGAGCGGAGATCGGCAGAGCGGAGATCGGCAGAGCGGAGATCGGCAGAACGGAGATCGGCAGAACGGAGATCGGCAGAACGGAGATCGGCAGAACGGAGATCGGCAGAACGGAGATCGGCAGAACGGAGATCGGCAGAACGGAGATCGGCAGAACGGAGATCGGCAGAACGGAGATCGGCAGAACGGAGATCGGCAGAACGGAGATCGGCAGAACGGAGATCGGCAGAACGGAGATCGGCAGAACGGAGATCGGCAGAACGGAGATCGGCAGAACGGAGATCGGCAGAACGGAGATCGGCAGAACGGAGATCGGCAGAACGGAGATCGGCAGAACGGAGATCGGCAGAACGGAGATCGGCAGAACGGAGATCGGCAGAACGGAGATCGGCAGAACGGAGATCGGCAGAACGGAGATCGGCAGAACGGAGATCGGCAGAACGGAGATCGGCAGAACGGAGATCGGCAGAACGGAGATCGGCAGAACGGAGATCGGCAGAACGGAGATCGGCAGAACGGAGATCGGCAGAACGGAGATCGGCAGAACGGAGATCGGCAGAACGGAGATCGGCAGAACGGAGATCGGCAGAACGGAGATCGGCAGAACGGAGATCGGCAGAACGGAGATCGGCAGAACGGAGATCGGCAGAGCGGAGATCGGCAGAACGGAGATCGGCAGAACGGAGATCGGCAGAACGGAGATCGGCAGAGCGGAGATCGGCAGAACGGAGATCGGCAGAACGGAGATCGGCAGAACGGAGATCGGCAGAACGGAGATCGGCAGAACGGAGATCGGCAGAACGGAGATCGGGAGATCGGCAGAACGGAGATCGGAAGAACGGAGATCGGAAGAACGGAGATCGGAAGAACGGAGATCGTAAGAACGGAGATCGGAAGAACGGAGATCGGAAGAACGGAGATCGGAAGAACGGGGATCGGAAGAACGGAGATCGGAAGAACGGAGATCGGAAGAACGGGGATCGGAAGAACGGAGATCGGAAGAACGGAGATCGGAAGAACGGGGATCGGAAGAACGGAGATCGGAAGAACGGAGATCGGAAGAACGGAGATCGGAAGAACGGAGATCGGAAGAACGGAGATCGGAAGAACGGAGATCGGAAGAACGGAGATCGGAAGAACGGAGATCGGAAGAACGGAGATCGGAAGAACGGAGATCGGAAGAACGGAGATCGGAAGAACGGAGATCGGAAGAACGGAGATCGGAAGAACGGAGATCGGAAGAACGGAGATCGGAAGAACGGAGATCGGAAGAACGGAGATCGGAAGAACGGAGATCGGAAGAATGGCGATGGGAAGAACGGCGATGGGAAGAACGGAGATCGGAAGAACGGAGATTGGCTTTTATTGGATTCTATCGATCAGAGCGTAAACAGAGACGATATTTACAATTTTAGTTTTGGCCCTAACAGAATCCAATACTTACAAATAGAATCCAATATGACGATTGCATCAATAAAATCTAATTGATACAAATAAAATTCTATTGGTACCAATCAAACCCAATAGGATTCTATAATAGTATTGGTACCTATGGAGATCGTCAGAACTGAAAAGGCGATCGTCAGAAGAGAGATCGGGGGAAGGGAGATGGGGAGAAGAACAGACATTGGCAAAACAGACATTGGCAGAATGGACATCCTCAGAACGGATATCAGCAGCGCGGCAGAACGGAGAGCTGCAGAGGGGAGATCAGCCAACGGAGATCGGGAGAACGGAGATCAGCAGAACGGAGATCGGCGAACGGAGGTTGGCAGAACAGAGATCGGCAGAACAGAGATCAGCGAATGGAGATCGGCAGAACCGAGATCAGCAGAACAGAGATCGGAGAACGGAGGCCGGCAGAACAGAGATCGGCAGAACAGAGATCAGCGAATGGAGATTGGCAGAACGGAGATCAGCGAGCGGAGATTGGCTGAATGGAGATCAGCGAGCGGAGATTGACAGAACGGAGATCAGCTAATGGAGATCGGCAGAACAGAGATTGGCAGAACGGAGATCGGAGAGCATCATTCTGCCATAATGTTCTAAACCATTTTACTTTCAGTTTATAGTACTAGAGAATGACAGATATCATTCTGCCATAACGTTCTAAAACGTTTTACTTTCAAGTTCTAGTACAAGAGCACTGTAGATATCATTCTGCCATAACGTTCTAAAACGTTTTACTTTCAAGTTCTAGTATAAGAGCACTGAAGATATCATTCTGCCATAACGTTCTAAAACGTTTTACTTTCAAGATGGAGAATTAATATCTTGATCAAACGTACCAAAACGTATTGAAGCCTTCTAATGCCATGCTATGTATATCACAGACAGAACTGCCAGATCCTGCTAAAACGTATTTGGAATAAATGCTGATTGGTATGAAATAGATCATATTACATGGTAATATAGATCAACTACTACTCTAATACACAACTTGAAGTGTTTGATTGTATTAAAATCTCAAAATAACTTGAATTGAGATAATATGTCATCACGAGATGCAGTGCTAAAAATGACATGTTATATCAAATATTGCAAAATTAGAGATTTATCGATTTTCAAGGTCAATTGCTCTAAGTAAATCATAAAGTTATGTAATATGGAAAGGCAGTACTTTTAGTACCTTATATCATAGATATATGTCATAGGAGAAAATGTAAAAGGTTCATGTAATCTTGGCCTTATAAATTACATTAAAATCCTTGAAGTGTGTGAAAACTACTGGCGTTTGGGGCTCTCTAACCTCCAGAACATTGGCTTTTGGAGGGCCCTTTTTAGAGCCCACATCAGTACGTTCTGGGGGTCCCCTGACAGAAAGCACTGGCGTTTTGAGGGCCCCATTTTAGACCCCACATCAGTACGTTCTGGGGGTCCCCTGACAGAAAGCACTGGCGTTTAGAGGGCCCCTTTTAGACCCCACATCAGTACGCTATGGTTGTGCTAAGGATATGACATGTAACGACCATCCACTGTCTTGTAAATAATTACCAAGTCTCTCACCAACTGTATTATGAACAAAGCCTGCTGGTCAAAATTACCCTGGGTTTTTAATGACATCATGATTAAATCCTACCTCCAACTAGGGCATATGAGTGCTGGTTTGTAGGACTCATCAATTTAGGATTTTTCTTCTCCAAACTAGCAAAACTATGCACAGTTGATCTGTGATGTTGAGGGTAGTAGAAATAAACAAAAGAGACTGAGCGCCTAATAGCTCTTTGTTTACCTTCAGAATAGGCAACATGTATCACAATATGGGGCAGGTTGTCCTGGCATGGTTAGTGGGCGATGAATGCCCATGAATATTCATGAAATATGTTTCAAGAGGCATTTGATTAATTTAGCAGTGGATTAGATGAAAGAAAAAATACCAGTCATTAGACTATGAATGATCACACATTGATCATGCCATCTAGGGCTGACCCAGAAGCTATTCTTCTCTAGAATAGCTTCAGATGGTGTAACGTTTAATGACTGCATTCCTGGGATTCATCAATAGTTTTAACCCAGTAAATAGAGGATTTAGAACAATACTTGTCTTAATTTCTTCTCAATTTACAGCATGTCAAATAGTATTTATATCGCTCCAGTGGGCACTAACCACTTGTTAAGAACCCATCCCTCCCTGTATAGGATACGCAAAGTGGAGTGTACCTACTAATTGTTTTATTTCCCCCTGTTAACTTGCTTATTCTGTATCATTCAGACTTTCCTCCTCCTAACAAATGTGACCCAATTGTGTGGACCACAGTTGGAAAATAGCAGGCCAGTCAATTTCCCTTCTCCTTCCTTCTAGTGCTATATGGCTCAAGGCCTCTTAGGTTGAGGATCTAGTGTAGTGTACGTCACTAACACAATCCAACAGTAGGACAAAACTCAATATAGAGCTTCTAGAATACTGTAAAACCTTGCACATAAGCCGCTGCTAGTATGTGAGTCAGATCTGCAGTGCGGCTTATAGGGCCAGGGTCAGGGTGCACCTTATACGCATGTTTTTGCTACTATGGCACCAAAATCAGATCACCAATGCAGCTTATAGGATCAGCCCAAGCCCAAAAAAGTGTGACTTAGAGTTAGGCTTATACGCGAGGCTTTACGGTAGATGTTGAAATATAGATTGCAGCTCTTGTCCACAAAATCCCTTGCCCTAAGCACAAGGGGCTGATGTAGACACCTCCATGTAAGGTTAGTGAGAGCTATGTGATCAGGTGGATGAGGAGTGAGTCCGTCAGAGACTTGGTCAGTGTAGAAGGTCAGGAGGTCTGACAAACAGACACCCCCTACCTCCTGTACCCCCCCCCCCGTGTTCTGCTGACAGTGACACCCATAATTACAGGCCCTGCCCCACACTGCAGCATTGACTCATTGACATTCAGAACACCGGCAGGAGTCAGAAAGGGCACCACAGGCAAAGGGAGACATGCATGGGTAGCCTCACAGGTAGCGGAGCTCTATGTTGAACCTTGAATGGCCACATGGTGTTTTATTAAATGGGAGATTGTTCTTTATTGTCATAATGTATTAATGCAGCCCTCGTATTCATATGCATTAATGCTAACCTTACAGGGTTGATACACGACTGGAGATGAGTCATGATACCCAGATACAGTGCTGTAGCATAATCCGGTGTGGAAGATGGCTTGTTATGTATGCTTGGGTACGGTGTAAGGTGGAGGGCAACTAAAGAGTGGGGGATGGACCATTTGAAGAAAGAACATCTGAGATCAGAAAGAGGCTAACGGGCAACAGCTGAGGTAGAGATGTTTTTTTGCTCTAGAAATTACCTGTCTATAGGCCTCACACTAGGTGACCAGCATGGCCCTCCACAAATAAGGGAAACTATTTTAATTACCTGACCCCAATTGTTTTTTCCACAATGTGTTAAGCTTGGATAAATCTGGTAAGTAAATAATATTGAAATGGGTAAAAAAGATGGTACATGTACCTAAGTTGTAATTTTCCCACGAATCAAGAAACACATTAACTTGTGTATTTGATTTATGAATAATGTTAAGTGAAGAAAGAGATGATTTCTAACTATTGATCAGAGATTTGTTTATTTTTCATTTTAATTCATGCAGAGGAAAAACATGACCTTAAAGGTTGCTTAAGTGTGTATGAACTTAGCATTTAGGCAATACCTAGCCGTAGTACCTCCCACTTGGCTGCACTGTTACTTAATCATTTGGATGTTAAAATCTTCCGAACAGCAATATTCCAGGAGCTAATTATCATGGGCAATTTCAGTAGATTCCTAATCCCAGTCTACTCTTCTCATTTCTCTGTATTAAGATGTATCTTTCTGTCTGCTCTCACCTTTCGTTATGCTAAGATTCTGAACTGAATCCATCAAAAGTGGCTTCAGATTAGTAATATACATATGGCTAGAATCCCATTCTCCATCTTAGTATTAATAGTTGACAATGACGCTTGAAGCCAAAAAAGTATACAGGATCATCATAGCAAGCTGATTTATAGTATAACCTATGTTTTATCCAATCTGCCTTATCCAATCATCACTCACAGAATCTGGCAAAATGTGTCAGTATGATAAATATTGCGCCCATGTCTGTAGATTTGCCCCATGATATGACAAAGCTTCCTAGGGGATCCATGTGATGGATGAGACAATGGCATCATATATGAGCACACAAGTCTATGTGTGTATGTCCGATACATCAACTCCCTCTCTAGGCATACCATCCTAGAGGTAACAGAAGCTTAAAAGGTTAATGCTATCAAAGGAAAAAGGAAATAGTTTTTTTTCCTTCAAGGTCAGATCAGCAAATGCTGGACAGGGGGATGGAGTGCAACCCTATTGGAGCAGTTTGTCAGGTTTAAATGCCTGAGACATGTATGATTAATTAGTGACTGCTGTCGTTTTCATTTGAGAATTTTACAGCTGGCACCTGACAGTTCAATTGCTGCCCGTCACTCAGCACTCATAATAGGAGATATAAATCTATTGGGAAAAAAATCTGTGACGGTTATCATTGAGGAGTGGTACTTCATACCCTGTGGAGAGATTTTAACCCCTCTTGGGTGGGGCTTAAAATACCTGCCACACAAGATCTTCTCCCCTTATGGATGAATCATGGATGAATCATCTCATGTATGGTTCTGTTGTCTGCTCCATCACAGCATATAGCCTGGTGACAGGATCCCCCGTGTGGAGGTTAGAGCCCCGTGAGGCCCCTGTGTTGATGTGATCACATCCTGTGTCGGCCTCTCCTTGCTTTATTGTGTTTCAGATTGGTATGATTAATATTTGAAGTGTAGAAGCCGGAATAACCACTCTGTCAGCCTGATGTTATAATGAATAGCCTGACAGTGTCTAGCTTAGCCTCAGGTGACGGAAACTGATACAATATGTTGGTAATAGACTTTCTGAAAATTAACTCTAGATGTATTAAACTCAAATAACAATCCATATCAGAATTGATGAGAAATGGCTGGTTTGCCAAGGGATATGATTCAACTACATAACTAGAACATCTCAAGATCTACTGTGCCATAAGAGTATTATTATTCACTAACTAGAGCATTGGATGTGAAATTTCCGGTCAGGACATGTGTCGTGACAATCTTCAATGTGTTAACAACTTTTATTTTACCTGTTCAATCATACTCATTCAAGAATTCCTTCTTAGCCCTTTCAGAGCAGCATAAGGCTGTTATGCACTATCCTAATTTTTGTCATGGTACATGAATAACAACCCTTTGAGGAGTGTATCTACCACATAAATATGGTCAATGAATGTAGAACTGGTGTTTTACTTGCCAGGGCTGCATTTATGCATCAAGAAGGCAAAGGGCATATCACATTATAGAGCTACACAGCTCTTGAACGCTAAGCATTGTAATCCCTCCCACAAAAAAAGGTCTGGCCTTGGAATTTGTGTGTTATCACTCTCAGCTCTGTCATTGCCATACAGAGTGTCTGAGCTGCTGCGGACTACATGACAAGATGGAGGAGCTCTTCAGGGAGTGACGGTGGATTCCAGTCTGGTGACCCTGGAGATATGGCAAAGCCACTTAGCATAGAACAGGCTACCCTTTAGAATGTTCAATGAATCTAACATTGTGAGGACATTAGAAATAAAATTAAGCAAGGCTTGTCCATATTAATGCATTTGGATGAACAGAGGTTGTTGGTGGTCAGCAAGCCAACTTTTCCCTTTCATGGTTGAACTGAGACTCAGTGATTGTGTCAGTTCAACTGGGACAAAATATTGTTTGATCTATTATGTATTGTTGGGTAGATACCAACCTTTACGCTACACAACACTGTGTCTGAATGGACACCTTGCCTGATTAACTATGTGCGTCTATAAGGGCAGAAAAGCAAGCCTCCTTTGCCTTCACCAACCCTAATGCAAACATACAATTCAGTTAGTACCAAGGTCAGTGGATGCTCCCTGCCCATATGACCCTAACCTGACCCGATATCTGACTAGAAATATATCTCATCTGACATACTCCTGTATGGAGACAGTGCCTGGTATGAGGAAACACTGACAGGCTGAGAACAGAGCCTGTCCCACACTTTGGAGAATATGGAAACATTAAGTTCCCCTAACCTTTTTTTTTTGACTTCGCGAAATACTGGTAAACACTTAATTTAGATTTAAAAATAAGAAACTACAATATCACTATTCAATAGAAGAATGAACTGTAGCCTAAAAGTCAGAAAGTCATTATATATAGAACCAGCTTTGATAAGGAGTTGAATCATCGAGTTCTGTTAATAAAACTTATATAAAGCTTATATTCTATAACACATCAACACATCTCACGCCATGGAAAAAAATATTTAATCGAGCACAGTTGGCACCACAACAACGTTTTCCATCCAAAAACCTTCACGTTGCCATTAAGACAACTGATAGAGGTGCATAGAAAGTTCTGTGTGAGTGAGTGTAGGTTTTATACAAGCGACAGCAGTTGTAAACAATTTCTGTAGTTGACATTTAAATTGCTGGATGGAGAAGGGGACCAATGGATGATCAATATTGATGAATATTTACAAAATATTGCTGCTAGAGATTGGGCAGAATTTGACGATTGTAATAACGTAGAGAGATGTTGGGAAATTTTCGAAAATCATATGTATAATGAATTAAATGTTACATGCCCAAAAAGGGAATTCAGGGTCAAGGATCAAAGTGATCCATAGATGACAAACTACCTCTTAGAAAGGTCAAACGATAAAAACACAAGTCTATTGAATGCTAGAAGGTCAGGTTCAATTTTGGATTGGCATGTTGCCAGAGCATTAAGAAATGAAGTGAATGTCGAGCGTGAACATGCTAGACATGAATATTTTAAAAATGAATCGGAAAATTCTCTAAAAAATAGCAAGGAATTTTGGAAAATTATGAGACAGATTTTACCTTCTAAGAAAAAACCCTCTACCGGTATAAACCTCATGGACCAGGGTGAACCTGTCCCTAAGGAAAACACTGCTCAATTTATAAATGATTTTTTTGCAAATATTGGGCCTGACCTAGCCAAAGAGCATAATGTTGACTGGAATTTTCAAGGCACAGTTTGTGATAATATAATGCCTGATTTTGAGGTTAGTGATGCAGACATTATAAAATGCATTTCAGAATTAGACATAACAAAGTCGTCAGCCCTTAATTATATACCTTCTAAGATATTTAGGCTGGTCTCTTTAAAGTTTCCACACCGTATTATTAAAATAATCAGGTTGTGTTTTGAAAATGAAATAATTCCTGATTGCTGGAAAATAGCCACGGTCACCCCCCTTCCTAAAGGTGGGGATAACTCTTATGTTACTAACTACAGACCGATCAGCGTACTCCCTGTTCCTGGCAAGGTCCTAGAGAGACTCATGCACACTTGTTTAACTAACCATATATGTCTTAATAACATACTAACCCCCCAGCAAGGCGGGTACCAGCAGGGCAAATCCACGGTCGATACAATAAGTTCTTTTCTTGACGATATACTCAGAAATCGAAATTCAGGTAACATTACCCTTGCAGCTTTCATAGATATTAAAAAAGCTTTTGATTCGGTAAATTTCGAAATTTTAAAAAATAAATTAGAATTTTATGGAATTAAAAACAAAAATTTTAATTTAATAAAAAATTATTTAACAAATAGAAAACAGTCTACAATAGCTAATAATGTTAAATCCAATGATGTGAATCTGTCCTGTGGTGTACCCCAGGGGTCCATATTAGGCCCCTTATTTTTTCTATTGTATGTGAATGACTGTATTCTGCCAGACGACGAGCATAAAACAATGCTATATGCCGATGATTCGGTACTCTATGTGTCTGGTAAAGATTTTAAGGTTCTTGAAAGGAAATTAAATCATGCCCTAAGTAATTTTGTAAATTGGTCTAGTAGTAATAAATTAACAATAAATGAAGGTAAGACTAAAGTTATGGTTTTCGCTGCCGCCCCTACCTTGAAAAGACTTCCCAAGCCCACTGTCAAGTTGAAAAACACAACTCTAGCCCAGGTAATTTCGTATAAGTACCTAGGAATTATACTAGATCAGGAATTAAATTTTTCTATCCATGTAAAAGATTTAATTAAAGACATTAAGTTCAAATCATTAATGCTTTATTATCTTAGCAAAATGTTGTCACATAAAATTCTCCTGAGAGTGTATGTAGCATATGTCTTGCCTTTAATAGATTATGCGGATATATTGTATGGCGCAGCAAACCAAGATCTATTAAACCTTTTACAGCGTAAACAGAACAAATGCTTGAAAACATGTTTAGGCTTAAATTTACTAACTCCTACTGAAGCAGTCCATGCCCAGGCCAAACTGCCTGTATTATCTGAAAGAAGGATATTCCATATCAAATTGTTAGCTTTCAAGAGAAAAGAAAAAGGTGGGAATTATTTACAACCAGTAAACAGGCAGACGAGAGCGAATGTATCACCTCTCCTAAGATATGATACGATTCATGCAGCCTCTTACGAGAAGAGCCCCGAGGTTCAATGTGCTAGATATTGGAATGAACAGGACCCTGATATCAGAGCCACACCTAGCCTAGACAAATACAAAATACTAGCTAAGCAAGTCATGATCGACTCTATTCCAATAGTGAACGTGTATTAGGGTTTATAACAATTTTTTCTTTTAATAATATCTATTTGTCATTCATATATCTACACATGTGAATATTTTCCTTTCCATATATGTCTCAACAAATTATATATTACGCCATGTTGTCTATCGACAAATTTCCCAAGTATTATATGATTAATTAGAGTAAATCATAAGAGTGGGAGGACCATAATATTATCTGTCGATAAGGTCCTTCCTGGGTATATTTTTATTTTCTCTTGTGTCAAAGAACATGTCTATATAATGTAGGATCTCTTACAATATTGATGTACGTCATACATTGTAACTCTACACGCGGATCTATGTGAGAAATAAAAACCCAAATTTGTTTAAAAAAAATGGATGTTGTTAAAGTTACTGGAGGCATTTATAAAGTGGTCGGAACAGACAGAATGTTTCTACATAATCAGGCACCCACATTTTGTAATGATTTTGTACTGTCTTAACGGTCTTACCCTGTGTTCCACTTGTGCAATGCTACAGAATTGTTTCAATTCGAAATGTCTATCCTGAAGTGTATCCTAGTGGTTAGTGTATTTTTGTCCTGGAAGATCCATAGATCCTTATCCCTTTGGTGATCACACAGTGCTAAAATGCAACTATAAAGCATGAATACAGCTCTGGTGAGTTACTCACCATGCCTGCATTTGTGCACCACAATGATGAAGGACCTAATGCATTCAAAGCATTACGCAGCCTTAAAAAGCTAAAGAATTACAGTGATGTGTATAATCAATCTAAAATAATTATATAGTTCAATCAGACATTGATATCCAACCACAAGATCAGAACAATTGCACAGACCAAACCACCAACCTGCTGTAGAACAAGGTTCTCTAATTAATCATTACATTGATTCACAAATAAAATTAGCCTACACCACTCCACAAAGAAAAGTGAATCATGTGTTATAATGAGTGTCAGAAAGCTCAGTTATGACTAAAGTAGGATAATGAAGAGACATTTTAACTGAATGGCCAGAATTGGTTTTTGGTATGACTGATGGCATATTTCAGAATAAATGAGGAGAAGATTGTAAACATCCTCCATCATTATTTGTCAGATATTTATCCACTTAATTCAGGCAAAATGAAGGAGTATGGCACCAACAAAGGATGACCTATCAATGCTGATATTTTACCTGTTGAGAGAACAGGTATTTGAGTTACATTGTTATCATCTATACTCTGACCAGGGATTTCTGGTAGATCTAGTATAAAGTCCTCCACAGACTATCAATAACAAAACTCTAATTATTAATAAGAAGCCTTTATCTAACTGTAAAATACATGACAGAAGTGAACTATTACACTTGCTCATTTAAATTATGAATACTACCTATCCATTGCTGCATTGTCATATATTGTGTGCTTCAGTATCACAATTAAAGATTACTTCACCTTAAATTGCTGATGTCAGCTGTTATCATATAAATGGAAGCATGCAGATCAGAGAAGGATACTACACTCCTCAACGATGCAAGGGTATTGTCTTCATTTAATTGTGTCATTACAGCCTTTAAGGGCTTCACTAGAAAGGACCTATTCTTAAAGTCACAACTTTCACACAACAGTTCGATAAATGAGGTTGTCTTTGTTGGGAGAGGGGAATACTATGCACTCAGCATAAATGTCATTTCAAAAATATGATTTCTTCTGGCTCTCCTACTAACTACTATTTGTGGCAATTGATGTTAGGAGTTGAAGTATCCAAAACCCTGTCATGGACTTGTGTCCGCTTATAAATATGAGCTCATTGTCCAAGCCAGAAGTTTTAGCCTTCATGTGACCAACACACAGATGTCTTCACATTATCTATCATACTAGTCATTGGTTGCAATCCAATAGAATTCCAATAGAAAAATAGAGACAGACAAGAAAATACATGAATCGAGATGAAAAAAAAGAGGTGAAATACACAATACTAAGCCAGAGATGGTTTACATTGGGCCAGGCCTCATGACGATGGTGAGTAACCCATGGATGAATCATCTCATGCATGATTCTGTTGTCTCCTCCATCACAGCATAGCCTGCTGACAGGATCCCCATGTGGAGTATAGAGCCCTGGGAGGCATGTGTACAGATGTGATCACATCCTGTGTCAACCTCTTCCTCTCTAACTGTGTTTCAGATTATTATGATGAATTATTGACACATGGTGTAGCATGAAGGACCACTCTGTCAGCCTGATGTTGTAATGAATAACCTGACAGCGTCTAGCTCAGCCGGAAGTCACAGAAACTGATAAAATTTATTGACAATAAACCATGAGAACTCTCAGTACACTGTTAAACAAATATCCTTGATAGCTTTAAAGTCTGTAGAATTAATATAATGTAAGGGTTGTGTCATTATTGTTTAATGAGAATTAATGTAGCAGTAAATTTCATACAAAGTGTAAATCTAGGTTATATTTCAGCCAAGACACTTTGCATGTCAAGCCATGAACAGCTGTTTATTCCTGGCTGGTTTCCCTAGACTTGTGTATATAGCTACATAAAGTAGAAAGTCTCAAAGGTTACTGTGCTTTACAGTTTGGTTATTCACTTACTATGATATTAAGCATGAAATTTCTAGTCAGGATACATGTTGTGACTTTCGTCATTGTGTTAACATCTTTTGTTTCGTCTGGTCAATCATACTACTGGTGCAAATTCATTGCGTCTGAGTGGACACTTTGCCTGCTTAGTTATGTAGGTTCTATGAGAGTGGACAAGCACCAGCGATTGCCTTCCCAAACACCCACATACCATTTAGTTAGTGCTAATACCATGGGTCAAAAACAGATCACCTCCCCAGTAAGAGGAATTTTCGGAGCTCATATTTTTTTGCAAAGGATATCAACATCATCATATTCATGTCTACCAGATAATAGACAGCGAATGCATTTTCTAAAACCATCAAGTGACATTAGTACATTGTTTCACTGTTTTAAGGATGATTAAGTACTTTGCCTTTGTTGCATGGATGCATCGATCACCTATATTAAGTTTATGCATTATACTGACCCTTAAGATTCAATCACTCCAAATAATTAAAGCAATATCATTTTGAGATCCTTCTTGAATGTTGAGCCACTGGTATGGTACACTTTTACTTTAGATGGATGACAGAGGAAGGACTACCTAGAGAGGCTTATGGTGAGAAATGAAGCCCAGATCTGCTTTCTCAATAGTAGTGGTAGAAGTATCATCTATAAGTACAGTTTTTAGCACTAGACTCATCCCTCCCCACAGACTGCCCAGGGACCCCTTCTTCACATGTTAGTGTCCCTATTTCATGAGAAAAATTTAAGGCGGTCTACACTATGTCCTACACTTTGGTATGTCTTCATTCCACAAAATCTCAAAGGAAGCACTTCAAAGAGGTGGAAAAAAGCTGATTATCTACGTATCAGATTGACTGCTGCACGATATTTATGAATGCTGTTGCACCAATTGCAGTAGAAGGATTTTAGATTGAGAATAGGAACATATTTCACAGACAGATTTTTAGATTGGGCATTTGATGTCTTATTTAAATAAGCTGCATTTGTGTGCATGTACCTTAGAAAAGGTCAAGCGCACTTACAGGAAAATGTTATTTTCTACTCTAGTGGCTTGAGATGGTACTCCTTAAAATACAAAATATGTAATGGCAAATCCAATTAGAGCATGTCCATATTCTTTATGTCAGGAGTCAGTTTGCCCACCTGGTAACTTGTGGAATGCTGCCCGGGAGTGTATGATATTTGCTACCTGTATTTACAATCGTAACTTCTGAAACTCCCCCCGGGAATACAATGCATGGCTCAAACCACTACCAGGAGGAGCTGACACCACGTAAACACCATCATACATCACAGAGAGGTGCCACCTGAAGTCAGTCTGTGAGTGGTTTGTGATGCCTGAACCAGCGTCTGTGTAACAGGAGAGGGGAGGGACCGACATGAGAGGGATGGGAGGCTGACAGAGGAGGAGGCAGGTTGATGTTACACAATGAGAGAGGGAAGAGAGGGGTACTAACACAGGGGGTGACGTCCTACAAAGAGCATGATGGCCGGGTGTGACAGTACAAAGCAGCATGTGACTCAATGAGAGCGCATGAGGCAGAAAGGAGGAGTACTAATTTATGAGGACAGTAGTCCCGTAAGGACTATAATGACCATCTGTAATATTACAAAGCAAGCCTGTTCCACATCCACAATTAGGAGTCTCAATGGATTCTCGCAAGGCCATGCGAAAGCCTAGCTTCTTCAATAACCTTGAGAGTTTGACACATTACCCTATGGTCCCTATGTATAATCCAGATGTTAATACAGTGCCGTCACTTTAGCTGTTGTAGTTGCTGAGACACAGGTTGAATTAATTCATTCTTCTTGGTATGATAGCTGGGCCACCACACTTCAAAATCATAATCTGACAGACAAAACAATCTAGACACAATACCTTTCCTTGTTCCTCTGTGGTGGAAGTTGTGAGAAGCTGCATTTGCATGCCCTCTGTTCCTTTCTCAAATTGAGAAGATGGTGGCTCGTTTCTAATTTAATGATTGCAGATTGGGAATATTTTGTTACAGTACCAGCTCTTCCCGTTCATCTAAACTCATGATATTTTCATAGAACAGTTGTCTTCCATATCCTTGAAGTAATGTCAATATTAAAAATACAAAACAACTCTGTACTGGGACAAACACTCGCACACGTGTTCAGCCCTCCTAGCCCTGATAAATATCCCTGTTTGTGGAATGTGTTCTACAATCTGTGATCCATAATATTAGATTCACATGAATATTCATGAATGTGTTTCAGGAGGTATTTAAATTATTTAACCGTACTTTTGATGAAAGAACCCATACCAGCTATAAAATTTCACAGCCATTCAATTTTGAAAAGTATGGACATTGGTTATGTTATCCATGGCTTATCCAAAGACTTTTCTGCATACCAGCTGCTGGGTTCAATGACTGCATTCCTCATACTCATCCTCAACATTAACCCAGTAAATTAAGGATTTGGATTTGGAGCACAATGAGTGTTTGGCTCTAGTTTATTTCTACTTTCCATTTTCTGCCAATTAACTTGCTAGTGCTATATCGTTCAGACTTCCCTCATTAATATGTAAATGATCAAACGGTTGGTTTATGAGCAGAGTTAGGGGTAAAGTTCGCCAGTTCATTTCCTAACCCTCCTTCCCTATCATATCCTATGGCTCAACGACCCTTCGACTGAGGATCTGGGTCCAAGTGAAGCATTTAACATTGTCCAACAGCAGAACGGGACATGATGTAGATAGCTTATAGAATAGGTGCTAAAATTGGACTCTTGTTTCCAGAATCCATTGCCCCAAGCATAAGGGACTGATGTAGTCTATATGAGGTTAGTGAGAGGTTGATGTGGAGTTAGTCAGTCTAAGACTTGGTCAGTGTAGAAGGTCAGGAGGTCTGACAAGCAGACACCCCCTACCTTCTGTAACCCCCCCCCCCCTCATGTCCTGCTGACACCGATAATTACAGGCCCTGCCCCACACTGCAGCATTGACTCATTGACATTCAGAACACCGACAGGAGGCAGAAAGGGCACCACAGGCAAAGGGACACATGTAAGGGCAGGCCATGTGGGGGAGTATGCGAGCTCTATGTAGAACTTTTAACCGCTGGGTTGTACTGTATTCAATGGAAGATTTATCATTATAATTTATTTATGCAGCCCTGGCTTTTACCTGCATTTATCCTAACTATGCAGGGTTCGGACACTACTGAAGAGTAAACATGATGCCCTACTGCAGTTCTGTTTAATTACCCTATGTGAGAGGGCTATTTTGTGTATGTAAGGTTAAGGCATAAGGTAGAGAGCAACTAGAAACATTGGGCTGCACGAGGTAGCATCTGAGAGTAAAAGGAGCCTAACGAGGGACAGTATAGGGGAAAGAGTGGGCAGCTCCTGGCCAGACGTTGTTTCTGTATGAAGCACATTTTGCATTCAGGTGGGGGGGGGGGGGGGTAAGGAAACCAGGGAGTGGGAAGTAGAATTGAGTGGTAGTGGTGGCATTCTTTTGAACACAACTTTTCAGTACCCAATTCTCTGGTGCCAGTTTTACTGTTAACATGAAATGTCATGCTGTAGTAGCTTGTCAAAATGATTCCAAATGTGATAAAGGAACAAAAAAAAGTAGATGGTTTGCTCAAAACATCTCTGAATGTTATAGGGGATACAACAGAAGAAAAAAAAATAGGTGTGTAATCTTGCATTTTTATGTCTAATTATCTATGCGGCTGACTTATCCCAGTTTACTCCCCCCTCTTTTCATCTCTCTCTGTCTCTGGATGAACCTATCGATGTACCTATGCTTTATCAAATCATAACAGAATCTGGCAGAATGTATCAGCACGATAAATATTATGCCAATGTCTGTACATTTGCTGCATGATATGACAAAGCTTTCCAAGGGATACACATGATGGATGAGACAATGGGATCATACACGAGCACACAAATCTATGTGTGTATGTCCGATACATCAACTGCTTCCCTCGATAAGCAGACCATTCCTAGTGGACAAAAGAAGCTGATGACGTTTCAAATGGAATCATAAATAGAAGGAACGGTTTGAAACCAAAGATGATATATCAGAAATGACACTAGGTTCAATGTTGAGGGGTATACAGTCAGGTCTTGATACCATGATAGTCCGAACTCTGCTGTTGCAGGCAAAGTGTTGTCGGATCTCAAATCTGATGGACTATCAAGGCATATTTCAAATCCAATGTATAAGACTGTAACAGCCAGAACAGGTTAGATCCTGTGTATACATGTCGGACATTCAAAGGACAGACTATAAAGCCATTCTATGATGAAATGTACAATCATTCCAAATAAAGGGGAAGATCATCAGCACAAAACACTCTTCTTCAATGTTTCTCCTCCCATCATTTCTCCTGCTAATGCAAAGTGTTAGGACCTTTAGAAAGAGTCTGATCCTTTCTGATTTTGTAAAACAACTACAACTGCTGATTTGACCAAATTGAAGTAGAAATGTCAACGTGAGGTACCAGGTTTCTGTCATAGCTATCAAAGGTCAACAGACATATGTCTGAATGAAATCTAAAACATTTTGATCCATTTTGAAAAGTCAAAGTATTACAAACGTTATACAGAAGATGTAGATATCAGAAAGAATCTGGATTACTGTAGTAAAGTATTGTAAAAAAGTAAAGTTTCATTGAATAAGCCATCATGATAACTTTATTAGCCTCAAGTTGCTCATTTGTTTTTATTTAGATATGTTCTTGGCTGGGACAAATGCATTAACATTAGGGAAGACAGGAGAGAATGTAATTGCCATTGGATTTCTGCAGATCTCATTGGGAATTAATGGAATTAGAGGAAGGCTTATAATTCATGAAGATTGAATGCATCTTCAGGATACAGATACTCAAAGACTAGAATAAGAAATGTATGAATATATGAGACTGTGCAACATCAGATCTGGGGAAGGGAGAGATGGCATAAGGATATGCTTTAAGTTTATACGTTAGAAAGCAGAGACAGAGGATTGTATAAGGGAGTGTTCAATGGACACATATTCAGCCAATTCCAAACACTTTGCATTTTTTCACTCCTGCAGTATGTTCTATTGGTCTAATAGGCCACCTGTGTGCATCTTTGTAAATGTCACCTACAGGACCTGCCTACAATTGCTGTAGTTTTACAAGACCTACACTTACAAACGGTTACATTTGTTGTCTACAACTGCTGCTCCTTGTATGAGACATACACTGACACATTATTCTATCACAATTTCTGAGTGGTCGTAAGGCAGATGACATGGGATTGAGAGACATTGAAGTCAATGTGTGTCCAAATAAATGCTCTATGGCAATATTTGAAGGTGGCTGTTTCTTGAATCTATGAAATCAGAAACTCATCAAGTTCTGATTTCTCAACTCCTGCTCATGGCCTAAGTTGTGTTTTTGATAATGTCTTATTAAATTGTGTGTGAATGTTCCCTGCTAGAGGGGTACAAATTTCTGCACTCACCTGTTCAGAAACCACTTGATCACACATCCTTGTGCCTTTACATGGGTCCTCAGAAGTTTGACTGTGTCGCCGTGTCGAATTTTAGCAAAAGGGCTGTGTCATCATGTAGAATTTTAGGTATATAAGAACTCAGAAAAAAAATCTCTATGGGTCGATTTTTGTCCCTAAATTTCCTGTGTCCGTCGATTTTTAAAATGGCCTGAAACTGCTGAGTCCCCGTGTCCCCCGTCTCGATTTTTACTCATGTAGAGGTACATCCCTATACATGATAATATGTGGGCATCACCGTGTCTTAGATACACAAGTATAAGAACCAAATTCATTGTGGGCTATAACAGACTCAAATCTTTGTTAAAGACAGGGAGTAATATCACTATGGCTACTTACAAATTGGCTTCACAGCCTCACATAAGTAGGTCTTGCTGTAAAGGGAAATGCTACTTGTCGAGATAATACTGAAATTCTTTTGCTATTTGCATGTAACTCAAGATTATATTAGCTTGATTTATTTTCAAATAGAAAATGAAAAATAATTGACTTGTCACCGAGCTAATTTTCATGATACAGCCATTTGAGCAAATGAGTACCTTGATTATAGCAATGAATGGGAAAACAGTATTTTCTCACATTATCGGTCATGGATTATCCCCCTCTATTGCTATATCAACCAAAACCTGGGAATGTTTCATGGGCATCTATAGGAACATTTTAGATGTAAAATACTAAGGGGTCACCGATGAAATAAGAAAGTTATGAATTTTTCAAAAATACTTATTTTGCCTTCACTATAGGATGCTATGGGTGTCCCAGTGACTAATAAATGCCATACACACTGGTTTAATCTCTGGATGGCAAATAAAATGGTTGATTAAGGGAAAGTACCATACATTGGAATACAAATTTAGCCAAAACCTATTTAAGTCCCAGATATAAATGCCTTTATCCCTCAAAACCTATATTCAGGTCTCAGAAACCAATCTGCACTCAGATATCAACTTGCCTTTATGCATGAAAACCTATATCCTGGTCTCAGAAAGCAATCTGGCCTCAAATATCAACTTGCCTTTATGCCTCAAAACCTATAAATATACTGGTCTCAGAAACTGATATTCACTCAGATAAACCATATATATACTGGCGTTGAAGATGAACTTGCCTTTATCCCTCAAAACCTATATAATTCTGGAGTCTTGGATGTAATAGCCTTTATCCCTCAAAACCTATATTCAACTTGCCTTTATCCCTAAAAACTGATATATATACTGGTCTCAGAAACCTATCTGCACTCAGATATCAACTTGCCTTTATGCATCAAACCTGTATACTTGTCTCAGAAACCGATATTCACTCAGATATCTTCTTGCCTTTATCCCTCAAAACCTATATTCAACTTGCCTTTATGCCTCAAAACCTATACACTTGTCTCAGAAACCGATTTTTACTCAGATATCTACTTGCCTTTTTACCTTTAACCATATATACAAGTGTTGAAAATCAACTTGCCTTTATCCCTCAAAAAATATATAATTTTGGAGTCTTGGATGTAAAAGCATTTATCCATCAAAACCTATATATTCGAAATGCCTTTATGCCTCAAAACTTATATACTGGTCTCAGAAACCTATCTGCACTCAGATATCAACTTGCCTTTATGCCTCAAAACCTACCACCCCCTGGTAGACCTATAGTTAGCGCTAACGGGTGCCCCACGGAAAAGATTTCCGCATTTGTGGATTGTTTCTTGAAACCGATTGTCGGGAATGTTGAATCATACGTCAAAGACACCACCGATTTCTTGAACAAAATCGAGAACCATGGCAGCCTACCAACAGGTAGCATCATTCGCACCCTCAATGTCAGCTCTCTATACACGAAAATCCCCCATGACGAGGGAATTCAGAGTATCAGAGACCTACTAGTACTGAACCGAAACAGTTTCGAAAATCCAAAAAACGAAACTCTGGTTGATCTATTGGAACTAGTTCTGAAACGGAACAATTTCCAATTCAATGGCACCAACTACCTAGAAATAGGTGGGACCTCCATGGGCACAAGACTTGCCCCCTTCCTATGCAAATCTCTTCATGGCCATCCTGCAAGATAAACTCCTACAGGAACATGAAAAGAAACCCTCGCTGTGGCTGAGATTCATTGATGACATATTTTTCATATGGCCACACAATGCTGACAGTCTGAACACATGGCTCAAACACCTGAACTCAGCCCATCAAACAATCAAATTCACCTCGGAACACTCAGTGAATGAGATCAGCTTTCTGGACACAACAGTAAAAATCGATGATACACGTAAAATGTACACCGACCTTTACTGCAAACCCACTGACTCGCACCGTTACCTCCGTTACGATTCAGCCCATCCACTTGCTAGCAAGCGGAGCCTCCCTTACAGCCAGTTTCTCCGACTCCGGAGAATCTGCACAAGGGAGGAGGACTTCATGAGACACGTCAAGGAAAAGAAACTTGAATTTCTCAAACGGGGATACCCCATGAGTGTATTGAATGAGGCCTTTCTCAAATGCCTCCTCAAACCCCATGAAGACCTCCTGCATCCCCCACCCAAGGACAAAAGTCTTATGGTGGGACCAAACCCGATCTTTATGATCAACACATACCGGCCCAATGATCACACACTTGAAAAAATGGTGGACGAAAATTGGGACATCCTTGGTCGCTCGAAAACGATCAAGGACCTTTGGGACCGCAAGGTGGTAAAAGGGTACCGCAGACCTAAAAATCTGAGGGACCACCTTGTTAAAGCCCAATGCGACTACAACCCATTCTCCAAAGAGAAATCCGGGTCCACCTCCAGCAACATGTGTAAACGCAAAAACTGCAGATATTGCCCGATGTTCGACACATCGGGGAGAATCCAAAAAGGAGACTCCAAATTGAGCTTTGAGACAAAAACAAATGTCACATGCAACAGCTCAAATGTCGTCTACTGCGTACAATGCAAGAAATGCAAAATCAAATACGTAGGACAAACGAAGCGTAAAGTCAAAAAAAGACTTTACAGTCACATTTACCAAACCAAAAAAGGTAAAGTGGTAAATGATGTCCAGAGCCATTTCCTCAAAGAGGGACATGACGTGGACAAAGACATGAAGGTCTACATACTGGATTTCATACATGAATATCCGCCCAGTAAAAGGGCCAAAAGTCTGCGGCTTAAGATTGAATTCAACTGGATTCATCGACTTGGTACCACGGCCCCCCCCACGGCCTAAATACCATGGACAGTGTATATGGTTAACACCCTCCCCTGCCTCGTCAAATTCTTTTTGCGGAAAACCACTCCCTCCACACTCTCGGCTAGATGCATGGCTCCCTAGGTAGCTCAGTAACCGGTATAGGAAGTCAAACATTAGGCTGGTGGGGGTGAGGAAATTTCACCAAAGAAGTGTACCTAGTGTATTGACTCTGGTGTTAAACCATATGACCGCACAAAACCAGTAGATCATTTTTTGTTACACAAAACCTGCCATCTATCCACAACTCACCACACATACCTCACTAATATGTGTGACCTATTCAAGACAAAAGGCCCCCCCCCCCTGCCGGGACAAGGGAGGCCTACAACCTTGAACCTATAGGTACTTCAAAAATACCTATCCGCCTAGGCCTAGCACTCTACAAGTGCACATAGGCCTACCCCTGAACGGTCCACAAGGATTGTCACAGGGGTCCCACGCTGTATTCATTTTTTATAAAAATAAAAAATAAATACCTACCAATGCATTTTTGTACCCTACATGCTTCTGATGAGTCAATTGACGAAACCAAATCCACATGTTGCTATTCAAATATGCTTGCTGAGAAAAACTTTTCAGAGCATTAAAGAATGTTTGTTTACATCTGAGTGACCATAGATTGTTGATCTACCTATAATGTTCCCTTATAAGGGGTGTTGGGTAAGATCTCACCCACACCCCTATCTATATCAGAGTCACGCAACAATAAACAAACACAGGTGTAAAATAGTTTTGAATAAAATTCAAAAATTATTTTTTAATAGATCTCCCACCACAGAGACCTATGCAAGTCTACAGCCAGGTGGTCTCCCATCTAGGCAGTGGCCTTGACCCAACCACTGGACCTATCATAGGCCCAGCATTGGGACACACCTAAGCAACATGGTAAACACTGACCTGGAATGGCTCTAGGTTGGTCACATGGCATCTTGTGAGTTGTGGAGGGAAATCTTCCTCTGGTTTTGTGTCATATTCGGTCTCAGAAACCAATTTGGCCTAAAATATCAACTTGCCTTTATGCCTCAAACCTGTATACTTATCTCAGAAACCGATATTCACTCAGATATCTACTTGCCTTTATCCCTTAAACCATATATTCACTGGTCTTAGAAACCAATCCAACCTTGAATATCAACTTGCCTTTATCCCTCAAAACCTATATAATTCTGGAGTCTCAGATGTAATAGCCTTAATCCCTCGAAACCTATATATTTTAGGTCTGGCCTCAAATATCAACTTGCCTTTATCCCTCAAAACTATACTGGTCTCAGAAACCAACCTGGCCTCAAATATCAACTTGCCTTTATCCCTCAAAATAATAATAATCCTAGATGTAAGTGCCTTTATCCCTCAAAACCTATATACAGGTCTCACAAACCAATTTGCACTGAAAAATGGGCTTGCCTTTATTCCTCAAAACCTATATGATACCAAATGTAATTGCCTTTATCCCTCAAAACATATATACAGGTCTGAGAAATCAATCTGCACTGAAATATCAACTGGCCTTTAACACTCAAAACCTGTATACTGGTCTCAGAAACCAATCTGCACTGAAACATCAACTGGCCTTTAGCCATCAGAATCTATATACAGGTCTCAGAAACCAATTTGCACTGAAATATCAACTGGCCTTTATCCCTCAAAACGTATATAATTATGGAGTCCCAGATGCAATAATATTGCCCTTATCTCTTTAAACCTATGTACTGTCTTAAAATGTCAATATGACTTTATTCCCCAATCTCTATATAAGTAACATATGAAGAGTTTGGATGCAAAACGACATAAGCAGCATTTTAAAAATAGGGACAAACATTTTACAAAAAGGAAGATTAGGGAGAGTGAAATATATATATATAGTATATATGTTTTGAGGGATAAAGGCAAGTAGATATCTGAGTGAATATCTGTTTCTGAGACAAGTATATAGGTTTTGAGGCATGAAGGCAAGTAGATTGCAGATTGGTTTCTGAGACCATTATATAGGTTTTGAGGAATAAAGGCAAGTTGAATATAGGTTTAGAGGGATAAAGGCTATTACATCCAAGACTCCAGAATTATATGGGTTTTGAGGCATAAAGGCAAGTTGATGTCTGAGTGCAGATTGGTTTCTGAGACCAGTGTATAGGAATAAAGGCAAGTTGAATTTAGGTTTTGAGGGATAAAGGCTATTACATCCAAGACTCCAGAATTATATGGGTTTTGAGGGATAAAGGCAAGTTGATCTTTAACACCTGTATATATGGTTTAAGGAATAAAGGCAAGTAGATATCTGAGTGAATATCGGTTTCTGAGACAAGTATAGAGGCTTTCAGGTATGAAGGCAAGTTGATATCTGAGTGCAGATTGGTTTCTGAGACCAGTATAAAATTATAGGTTTTCAGGCATAGGGGCAAGTTGATATTTGAGGCCAGATTGGTTTCTGAGCACAGTATATAGGTTTTGAGGGATAAAGGCATTTATATCTGGGACTTAAATAGGTTTTGAGGGATAAAGGCTTTTGAGGCATAAAGGGAAATATTTTGAGGGATAAGGGCTTTTGAGCTTTAATGCCAATTTTGAGGGATAAAGGCCCGACAGAGCCTTTATCCCTCAAACGAGTACCATTTTGAGGGATAAGGGCAATTTGAGGGATAAAGGCCCGACAGCCCTTCTTCCTCGTAAGTTGATACAATAATGATATTTGAGATGTCTACTTCTTGAGTTATTTTCCTTTTTCTTATTGCAAATGGGGTAACTAGAGGCATTGATATAGTAGGACCCTGATTGAGGCCCTGCCGATCAATTATCTTTGAGCAAGGCCTGTTAGAGTCAGCTGCTCTCTGCATTAAGAGAACATAGAGAGTTCTTGGAGTGGATTATTTGTTTCATAACAGAGACATGTTAAATACATGTTCTTCCTAGGAGGATGTATCAACACTCTTGGCAAACAAAGAATTCTATTAGGGATATTCAATTGTTGGTGGGGATGAGATTAGACAGAGGAATAGGCTAGAAATGGATTGGAGCATATAGCATAACACACTATATTGTATTGATTGTATGAAACAATGATGATGGCTGATGAAGAGGATAAGATCAGTTTTTTACGTAGGACTGAGAAGTGGTGACCCTGTAAGCATGGTACACCATGTGAAGGCTTATTTTCAATTAGTCTTCATGAGATCCAAAACCACACGGGTGCTTTAGGCTTAGTGCATCATGCAAAGGCATTGGTAACCTTTACATCTCATAGAAAGCACTGTCAGTGAATAGCTTTGCCAATGCTGCATGAGTTGAATAAGCTAGCAATGGGGCATAGTAGAATCTAGCACTATGCTGCACTTAAAGGGTCCTACTCAAACTATCGAACAAATAAGCCTCCCCTGTAGCCAGACAATATACATAAATAGAGGCAATATTGGAGTTGGTGTCATGCACTAATGTAAAGATATAGTTTCTATCTAAGAAAAATGTTAAATTGTTCAACAGAGGTCAGGTGTTTATTGCAATAAGACTGGATATATGGATGACACTGTACAGGTTTTAAAGCACATTACTAGTTTAAGAGCAATACAGTGTTACTTGTCCCTTTGTGGCCACAATGCATAAAGCATGAAAGCAACTGAGCAATTTGTGAGAGCTATATTCTAACATCATCCAGACCCTTCGGGATTGATACACTCCACAAAGGCCAGCATGATGCATAAATGAAGCACTGGTGAGTAGATTTGCCATGTCTGTATCCAAAAAAAAGGAAGGGAATTAAAACACATTGCAGTCCTTAAAAGTAAAACACACTTTTATCAGCTATGATCCACTTGCTCTGAAGGTCTGGCTTACACTTCTATTCCCTACAGAAGAAAGGAAAGCTATTTGAGGTTTTGAATTCTAATGAAGATCTTAAAGAGAAGCAAGAGTAGGCAATAAAAGTCAGAAAAACAGTAATGCATAGACAGCCGAGCAGCATCAAGATGGCAGTCAAATATGGATGTGTCTGCTTATGTATGATTCTGTTGTCTCGTCCATCACAGCATAGCCTGGTGACAGGATCCCCATGTGGAGGTTAGAGCCCTGGGAGGCACATCCAGAAATGTGATCACACCCTCTGTCAACCTCCCCTTCCCTTATGGTCTTCAAGATGGTTATGATGAATTATTAATACATGATGTTGCATGAGAAACCTACCACTATATCATCTCTGATGTTATAATGAATAACCTGACAGTGTCTAGCTTAGCCTAAAGTCAGAAAAATAGGTTTAATGTATTGGCAATAAACCATTAGTGCTAACTCTGGATATATTGATACTTAAATAGCTATCTATATTTGAATTGATGACACAATGTGTTAGTCATTGCTGTGTAACAAAAGATTGTCTATCTGCAAGCGTGTAAATGTCTTGGCTGAGATTAGACGTTGCATGTCAAGCTATGAACAGCTCTGCATTCCTGGCTGGTTTTCCCAGGGTTGTGAATGTAACTGCATGAAATAAAACTCTAGAGTATGGTTATTCACTTACTATGATATAAAGCGTGACATTTTTAGTCAGGATATGTGTCGTGACTTTCTTCAACGAGTATCAACTTTTATTTTATCTCTTCAATCAAACTCTTGGTGCAGATTCTGTCTTAGCCCTTTGGGAGCAGCAAGCTGAACATGTGCCATCATCTTTTTTTATTATGGTGCATGGATGCCAACCATTTTGCCAGTATGTCAATCCCATAATGTCAGGGAATTAGGAACTGATACATTACTTGCCAGTGTCAAATTCAAGTACCACAATGACAAAGGGCATACCACAATAAAGAGCTGCACACCTTTTAAACGCTCAATTTTGTAATTCCTCTCCCAACTAAAGGGCTGGTCTTTTGGATTAGCGTATCATCACTCGCAACTGTCATTATCATACAAAGTGAGTTGCTGCTGACTACATGACAAGATGGAGAGGCTCCTCAGGGAGGGAGGGTGGATTCCAGTCTGGCGTCTCTTGAGAAGTGGTAAAGCCACCCTACATAGGACAGTCAGGTCAATAGAAATCTGGGACAACTTGATGAATCTTTATGTTATGGGGACATTTCAAATGAGACAAAGTCAGCCTCAGCTTGTCCATACAGATGCATATAGATGGACAACAGTATTCAATGGTACTTTTCCATTCAAAGATTGAAATGAGATTTAGTGCCACTCTGATTGTATCAATTCAACTGCAACAAAAATGCTGTTTGATCTATCATGTGTTGTTAGCTAGATATCCCTCTTTATGGTACACATTACTGTGTCTAAGAGTACCAGATTCCAGATATGTAGGCTCCACTAGGGGGGGAAGGCCAGACTTGGCTTCACCAACCCCAACACAAGCATATACAATACAGTTAGTGCTAAGGCCACTACTCTGCCCTCATGACCCTGACCTGACCCCGTATGCAACTAGAAATATCTTATCTGCCAGACTGCTGTATGGAGACAATGACAGGCCGAGGACAGAGTCTGGGGCGGTGATCAGATTGTATGGCCTTACACATGACACAGTGGCAGACAAGGGGAGGACAAGGAGTGACGGAATAGATACAACTTGTCCCACAAAATCACTGAGGAACACTGGTGGCAACATATGTTCACATCATAAGGGATGTTTTTGGCAAAGTGACGCTGTAGGGGGACAGGTAGGCACTTTTATCATCTAAATATGTTTTTATCTAGCTGCATATATATACAATTTAATCAGTCACCTGTGCTGATTGCTTGCATTATACTGACCCTTAAAATGCATCAGATACATTAGTCAATATATGTTACAGATACCTCATGAAATTTAATGTTAAATCACTGTTATTGTACAAGTTTAGTTCTGGATGTGAGACAGAGGAATGACTACCCTGCAGCCAAAGTAATATATATAAAGATGTCCAGATGGCAAGAAATGGGGCCCCAATTTGCCCATTTAATACTAGTCTTGAAGTAGCATCTATAAGGGCAGTTTACAGCAGGTTACCTGGCTCATCACTCCTCAAAGACTGCCCAGTACCCCACCGATATGCCTTATTGTCCCTGTTACATCAGCAAAATCCAAGGCAGTCGAAGCTCTCTCTGTCCTACCATTTGATATGTCTTCATTCTCCATAATCTGATCTCAAGGAGAGCACTTCAAAGACGCATAAAAGACTGATTATCTACGTGACAGATTGACTGCTGCACAACTAATCTATATAGAGAATACACTTATTTCAAAGAGCAACGAAATACTTGGTCTTTCAAGGTTAATTCCTCAAATACAGGACTTGAACCAATCCTGTATACTTGTCATTGACAGTCTGTGAGAATATAAAAGCGCATGATTTCGCAGAGGTCGCTGGTTAGAGTATAGATGATGACAAAGTTACTGAAATACTTGTTCTCCTGACAGGTAAAACATCAGCATTGAAAGGGCATCCTTTGTTGGTGCCGTACTCCTTCATCATGCCTCAATTAAGTGGATAAATACCTGACAAATGGAGACAGAGGATGTTCACAGACTACTCCTCATTCATCCTGAGATATGCCATCACTCATACTGAGCAAACAATGTCCATTCAGGTAAAACGTCCCTTCATTAACTTACTTTAGTCATGACTGAGCTATTGGACACTCATTATAACACATGGTTCTCTCTTTTTTTTTCATGTTGTGTATTTTTATTTGTGAATAGCTTTGATGATTAATTAGAGAACCTTGTTCTATAGTAGGTTGGTTGTTTGGTCGGTTTCATTGCCGTGACCTTGTGGGAGAATGTAAGTGTGCCATTAAACATAATCACTGGGTTAGCATGATTATACAAATAAGTGAATTTCTTAAAGTTTTTTTAAAGCTGCTTAATGCACAACATGCATTTGGTCATTTATCTACTCCAATGCAGACTGTGTGATCAATTCTCGAGGCCTGCATTCATGCATCATAAAGACATTTAAGCACTGTTGGGCCCCAAGGTTCAGGGAGTGTTTATCTATAAAGATGCAAAACACTAGGTACATTTTAACCTAGATACTTCAAATTGAAACAATGCTGTTACATTGTACAAGTACACAGGAGGAGAGGAGGACACTATTTAACCACATGGCTGAGATAACGGAGAAAATGTGAGGTAGATGTGTGTGCCTGATTATGGAGACACATTCTGCTACTTCCGACCACTTCCGACCATGTCTCAAGTAACTTTAATGGGTCTTATTGAATGGCTTCTCTATGCAGCCATTTAAATGTCACCTGCAGAAATTCACAATTGCTGCTGCTGCTTGTCACTCAGTCTCACACAGCTTCCTATGCACATCCATCAGTTGTATGAATGTTAATGTGAAGGTATTGGGATGGATAAATGTTGGTGTGTCGCTAACTGTATTTGATTAATTTGTGTGTACCATCCCGTGAGATGTGTGTTTGAATATGATATTTACATGAGTTTTGCTAGCAAGTTTTGATGTTTCAACTCCTTACCAAGACTGAGTCTTCACTTTAATAATGACTGTCTGACCCTCAGGCTACAGTTTATTCTTCTGTTGAATCTTAGTAGACAGGATACAGCTTTGGAATATGGGAGGTGGCTTGAACAAATTGAAGGGTTTACAATAAATACATCAACCATGCTTACTATATGGGCATATTCTTCCTTTTGCCTAACCGAGACATAATACCAGGGGTAGACACTAACGTTGGCCCGGGAGCCAATGGCCCGTAGTTTTGAGTCCGGGCCCGTAGCTTTCTGCAAAATAACATTCCTACAGGCCCAGGTGGCCCACAGGTGTATTTGGAAACCATTTAAAGAAAGTTTGCCTGACAGATATAGTCATGCAATATATCGTTGGAAGATGTGCCCAAATTTATCATATTGATTACACTTTTTCATAGATCAATCAGGAATACACATGTTTTTTTCTTGTTAAAAAACATAATTTTGACCATTGGCCCACAGATCTTGGTCCAGGCCCATAGTTTTTTTAGAGCTACTGGCCCTTGTGTCCCACAGCTGAAAAAGTTAGTGTCTGCCACTGTAATACCTGCACCAATGAAAGCTCCAGGAAAAAATGACATTAACTGCCTAAATCCCACTACCATATATTTGCTATGAGCCACCTGTTCTGACCCTCCAGCCTCCATTCACAAAAATATTTTCATAACATCAAAACTAAAAGTAAATCATGCGCTATAATGAGTGTCCAATAGCTAATTGACAACAGAAGTAGGATAATAAAACAACATTTTACATAGTACGTTTTTAGTATGAGAGGTATACCCCAGGATGAATAAGCTCGAGGAGACGTCTCCTTACATCCTCCATTGTTATTAATTTTCTCAGGTATTTATCCACTTAATTGAGACATGATGACCTTTCAATGCTAATGTTTTACTTGTCAGGGGAAGAGGTATATGAGAAACTTTGTTATCATCTATTGTCTGATCCGCCCCCATTCTAATACTAAAATGATCAACATTGCTTCATTAGTTTGAATGAAGATATTTAACATCAATGCATTTTTAAGCGACATGATCGCTGAGCATTCCCATTAAAAATGTTAGTATTGTTCTAGTCTACTATGTTGTAACTATGTGAGTGGTGATATTGCTGCTTAATATCGATAGATAGACATAAGTGGTTCACATAAGTGTATCAGACCATTAGGGATATATGGTTTTCATGAAAAAGCAGGTTGTCTGAAGTAATTTCTTTCGCCCAAATATTTTCAATGAAAAACATTAAAAAGAAATTAATTTTTAAAATCTGTAGATCGGCCCCATATCTAATGAGAAAATGAATATGATGCTTGGTGAAGATTTCTTTTTGAAATTGATATATCCTGCGCCACTCACTAAAAGATAATATGATATTTGAGCAACCACAGGCAGACCCATCTTCCTCTAACATTCCTTGTGGTTGAGTTATATGTCATGATCAGTGTCTCTGAGTGACATTGTGGGACCAGAAGTATGTCTGCCATGGTCCCCTGCCCTTTCCTTGTCTGCCACAGTGTCATGTGTAAGGCCATGAAATCTGATCATGCACCGGGCTCTGTCCTCAGCCTGTCAGTGTCTCCATACACCAGCACTGTATCCATACAGCAGTCTGTCAAATGAGATATTTCTAGCCGCATATGGGGTCAGGTCAGGGTCATGAGGGCACAGTGGGGGCCACTGACCTAAGCACTTTCTGTATTGTATGTGCTTGTGTTGGGGTTGGTGAAGGCAGAGACCAGCTCTACCCTTATAGCAGAGCCTACATTTCTAGGCTTGAATGTGACCCACCAAGCAGGCTAGCTGTCGACTCATACACAGTAATATCCAGCTAACAATACATGATAGATCAAACAGGATTTTTGTTCCAGATGACCTTACACAATCAGAGTGGCACTACTTCTCATTACAATCTTTGAATGAGAAATGTGACTTGCCGGCCATCAAAAACCTTTATCCATCTATATATGCATCTGTATGGAAAAGCTGGGCCTGACTTGTTTGAAATGTCCTCATAACATAAGATTCATCAAATTTTCCCAGATTCCTATTGACCTGGCTGTCATATGCAGGGTGGCCTAACAAAATCTCCAGGGAAAACAGACTGGAATCCACCCTCCCTCCCTGAAGAGCTTCTCCATCTTGTCATGTAGTCAGCAGCAGCTCAGACACTCTGTATGACAATGACAGAGTTGAGAGTGATGACATGCAAATCCAAAAGGCTTGCCCTTTAGTTGTGAGAGGAATTAAAACAAGACTATTTAAGAGCTGTGTAGCTCTTTAATGTGATATCCCCTGTGTCATCTTGATGAATGAATGCAACCCTGTATGTATCAGTTCCTAATTTAGTGACAATAAGGGATTGATGTACTGCCAAAAGGGTTGGCATCCATGCACCATAATAAAAAAAGATCATAGCACACATCAGCTTTATAATGCTGCTCTCAAAGTGCTAAGACAGAATCTGTCTGAAGAGTGTGATTTAACAGATGAAATAAAAGATAACATAATAAGGAAAGTCATAGCACATATGTCCTGACTAAAACGCTCAATATCATAGTAAGTGAATAACCAATCTCTAGAGCAAAGTATATGTTCAAGTGTTTTTTTATGCAGTTATCTGAAAGACAATGAAAGAAGGAGAGACTGACACAAGATGTTATCACATATGTACATATGCCTCCAAGGGCTCTAACCTCGACATAGGGAACCTGTCACCAGGCTATGCTGTGATGGAGGAGACAACAGAATCATCCATGGCAGGGGCAAATAAATGTGTAATCTTGATGCTGCCTGGCATGGTTTAGACTTTTTTTTTGTCTACTTCTACCTTTCTGTATTGGTCACTATCTATGTCTCTGTCTATCTGTGTCTCTACCTTTGCTTTTTGCCAACTTGTCCTTTACAGTGACTGTAAACAGGTCCTGATCACCAAATTAATATAGATCCATGAGATTATTCCTATAAAACATTATGTCTATTTTAATCACCTCAGGCTACGTGAAGAAGAAAGTACAAGCTAGTCCATTGCGATGTAGTACCTGGTACGATGACTAGGGTGATACATATTGTGGTGACATCTGTGTTATGAAGGCACAAGCCTCTGGCAAGATTGTAATGATGGATGAGACAATGAGATCATACATGAAGACACAAATCTATGTCATTGTATTTGATACATCAACTCCTTACCTTCATATACAATACACCAGGGGTTGGTTGGTGAAACAGATGAGGACATGATTCTGGTGAAATGTATAGGGTTTACCATCCCATCCGCTTACCAAACATAAAAACTCCCTCCATAGCCTTTCGTCAACTTTCCTGCAACTGTGTAGGAGCAGTCTTCATTGGTAAAGACTTTGATAGCAGATATAGTTGTTAAACTGACAGAATTGAATGAGTAGGAGATCTCAATAAAATGCTGACTGGAAATGCCCCAATCAATTTCATTGAAGTTTTGTCAGCAAATCATAAGTATCTCTAATTATATAGTATAATCGGCTGAGCAATATTTTTAGGTCAGTCAATTTAGGTGTTGTCCATAATCTATTTGATATATCCCAGCAGTTACCTGTCACACTATAGCTAGTGACCCACTATGTCAAATTCTCCAAATCATCAACATTCAAAGACCATCCTTTGTTAGTGACATACTTCTTAATTGTGACTCAATTGATTGGATAAATTCCTGTCTAATAGGGATTGAAGATATTTCTCCTAGTCCATCCCGAAACATACAATCACTCAATCCGATTAAGAAGTTATTCTGGGAGAATAGTGAGTCTCCCTCATGCCGGAAAAGGCTGATGACCACATGATAATCAGCAGGTTGAAGCCGTACCCACTATTCTAGTACGGCCTAAGTGAGCTGTACCTGTACTCACCATCTGGGGCGTACTAGTATAGTGGCCTGACCACCAGCATCAGTGTATCTAAGCATTTACATAATATTTCTCTTATATTCCCAATGTACTATATAGCATGTATGGTACCATTGGAAAGAGGACATTTCAATCTATATGCTGGCCCATTTACAAACTACAATCTTTTATATTAGTTCAGATAGCATGCATTGAACATGACACATTCATGAAATAATCTTATATACACCCAGTAAAATCAATTTCCGAATTTTCTGTTAGATTTGCTGATAAAAATATTCATACAGGGTGGTAGCATGGATACTGATCTATCACTCTACGTTTTGGTATTATGTTTTAATGGAATGGGAAGGTCATAAATAGGTATAATCTTGAGAAAATGTGGGGTTCTCTCCCTAATCCATAACCCCCCAGTGTTGGTATAGGCAAGACCCATTGTTCTATGACTACAGATGAAGTACTGCACAACCATTCATAGGGGCAGTCACCTAGCACAGCTAACTAGTCATGGTCTAATGATCACACCAAGTGTACCAGATTAATGTTACGCACCAGAACTAGGCACCGTACTACTTTACTGGTACAGTCTGTTTGTATAGACTGTACCAGTATAGCAGTACGTACCAACAACCGTTTCCCGTCCCCTACCTGATCAGCCGCATCTCCCAACAGTGGCTGACTGCAGGGAGAGTGGAGGTTGCAAATCCTACAGAACCACAGCGAAGGTGGGGGGGGGGGTAAAAGAGAGTGCCAGGCGGTAAAACAAATCATCTGACTCAGAATCAGCCCTTCCAAACTGGAACATTAGTGAGAGAAGTAAGTGAACTACCTCTAAAACGTCTTGCCTTGAGAACTGATCTCCCAACAAATTGTGCTGGCTTACAACAACAAAATGTGCCATGTTTTTATAGCAAATTGAGGCTGATTTCCAAAGCAAACCAAACTTTTTTTCTGGAAATTGGCTCTGACATTGCTAACCTTTTCCTTTTACTCCTTTTTAAATGTAAAAGTGACAGATCTTTATATTTGCAGATGACTTAGCACTACATAAATTATAAAAGTCTATTGTGTTTTTAGGAATCAGCCATTGTACTTGTAAATTCAATGCTGCAAATGCTCCACAAATTCTGGTTATTGCCTTCACCTAGGTTTACTTCAGAATACAAACTTTTGATTTCAAAAATATACATGTGATATTTTTTCACACTCTCCACTGAATTGTTTTAACTATGAAAACGAGTATTCTGATTCTAATTACTAGAGAAATGGATGATGAAATATTGATAATAAATATAATGTAGATTATGAAAATAACAGACCAAAGTATATCTCATTTCAACAAATTCAGCTCAGTAACCCAGCAAACTGGGGTGACTCGTGGCCATCCTGAGTGAGGTCCTCACTCATGTGCTAGATGAAATAAAACTGAGTGATGTGTCGCCATCAATCACTCAGCATCACCAGGGATGGCCACGCTGGTGATCACTCGGCATCACCAGGGATGGCTACGCTGGTGATCACTCGGCATCACCAGGGATGGCCACGCTGATGATCACTCGGCATCACCAGGGATGGCCACGCTGGTGATCACTCAGCATCACCAGGGATGGCCACGCTGGTGATCACTCAGCATCACCAGCGATGGCCACGCTGGTGATCACTGAGCATCACCAGCGATGGCCACGCTGGTGAACACTCAGCAATGGCACATTGCCCTGAGGCAGGGGGGGGATATTTTATTCATAACATTGACAACATCATTTAAGCTGTTCATCCAGACTCTCTTCTTCTCTTAGCAATGATGAATACTTGAAGTCCTTGTGGATGTGTCTGTTTAAATATAAGCAAACATAATGGATTATCATGGAGGAATACAGTGTACATGGCAAAGTTATAAAACTGTTTAAATGTTACTTTGAATTTGAAATTCCCTTTTTATCATGAAACAATTATGTTATACATATATAAGAATATAAAAATACAAGGTAGGTAAAGAAAGTGCCAAAAGTACCGTAGAACTTACCAATAAATGTGCCATTCCAGTCAGTGAATATAGTTCCTACCTATAATTATGCAAATAGCAAAGTAGAATATATTAGAGGAAAATAGAGACATAAAATAGGCAAGTACAGTTACTGTAGAATTCACAATCAGCTGATGGCTGAGATTTCACCATGACTTATATAGTACAACCCACCTCACATCTGTTCTCCTTGCCAGTCTCTGCCTGTCTGTTGTGAATGCTAGAAATTTCCACTGAGAACAAAGAAAGGGCGGGAAATTTGAAATGGACCAATCAGAACTCAGGAACCCAGGATGTGTGTGACCGTGAGTGATCATGCGCCATCCTGAGTGAGACTCACCACGAGTGGCGCCTAGTCACTCAGTGAGTGAGAACCATGTTGGCGACTGTGAGTGATGATGTGCCATGCTGAGTGAGAGCTGCCATGTTGGTCAGACAAAGAAAGTTCCCTTTTATCACTCAATGCAAGAATGTTTTACCATACTGTTGAGAATCCTTACTTGTTACTCATGATTATATGATACCATGATGGTCATTGGATATCATACTTTCCTATTCTTGTTAGAGCAAGGCTGATCAATGTCTATATACTATGAAAAATGTAGATAATTTCATTTCAGTGTTAAGTCCCATAGACAGCGGAAAATTGTATTTTCTGTCTTAAATCTTAATCTAAAATCATATTGTTGGCTATCATGATGTGCACATTTTCATAATGATTATAATCATGTAAGAATCTGGTCCATAGGTGCAATAATATTAATAAAATCAAAATCAACTTCTATTCCCCCTCTGCCAAATACAAGCAGTATACCTACAATGCTAATATCCTGGTGATGCTGAGTGAGCTCACCACAATTGGGAAATGAGTGATGAGTCACCAAGCTGAGTGAGACCCACCAGGAGTGGCGCATTGTCACTCAGCGTGTGATCACCACGGTGGCGAGATGAGTGATATGTCGCCATGCTGAGTGAGACTCACCAGCAGTGGCGCATTGTCACTCAGCGTGTGATCACCACGGTGGCGAATTGAGTGATGAGTCGCCATGCTGAGTGAGATTCACCAGCAGTGGCGCATTGTCACTCAGTGTGTGATCACTCAAAAAGTAGTCACCATGCATCACCAGGTATGGCGAGGGATCACCCCAGTTTGCTGGGAATGAAAGCCACCACTATAATTAACTTTTATTGGAGTATTCATAAGTGCAAGCAAATGTTGTGCAACACTTCCTTGTTTAAAATTTCTTGAGTAAATCTGGTCCGTAGACAATCTCCCCGTTCTAGCTCTTTGAAGATTCTCCCTTAAGATCAGAATACGTGGAATAAAGACATAGCAAAGGGCAGGACATAGTGGGTAGGGGCTTAGAAAGCCTTCAATGTCCGCTAATGTAACATGAGTAAGGTGTGTAGAATGGAAACTGGGTGGTCCTGTGAGGAGGGATGAGCCACGTAACCTGCTGCAAACTGCCTTTGTAGTACGCTACAAAGTACTGCTATAGCTGGTGCTACTTCTGGGGGAAAACATTCTGGCTCCAACACCATTCTGTGACAGAGGGAGTGATCAAAAGATCTCTCTGTATGGTTCAAATCTGTGTGGGAGGTGTCACTCTCCAGGCAGATTCTTAGTCTAGAATCAGTTCTATGATACATCAACTGGCCGAGGATAAATAGGACCAATAAGGTAGTTGAGCTCGGTGGCTGGTGCCACACCTTTTGCTACAGAATCCCCCAATACATCTTTTTGTGTATTTTGATTTACAGCTGCATGGTGACTTCCAACACAGCGTTTGAATCACAACAAAGCTCTTTTGTTAATTTTTATATCAAACTTGAAGTAAACTTCAAAGTAAATTTGATAAATATTGTCTCATGATTACCCAATATGACTATGAGGAACTCGACCCTTTAAGTTGTCTAAAACATGTTTGTCGACTGTGTCTGACCCTTTGGAAGGGTACCAATCGAATTGATTATGAATACCTGTGTGAGGGGATTTTAAGAGGTTCTGGTTGAGTTTTAACATAAAAAACATCCAATTAGACTTCTCCACAGATGATCATTACCCCCAAAGTACCTATATTTAATCAATCAAACACAAGGTTAATACAATGGCCTAGCGTCATATGTTGATGTTGCTAAATAAGAGGTCATTATAATTTACATGGATACGATAGCTAGATCAGCACACTAAAATACCAACATCTTACAGACAAAAACACTCCAGACAAGAAATTGATCTAAATTGGAATGGATCTAATCTAGAATTAGTAGATGCCTTGCTGTTCCATGGTGGCTTTGTGGCTGAATCCGGCCAATTAGAGAAGGTGTCTCAGATATGGATTTCACCCAATCAGAGTTGCTGTACTATAATTAAGTTGGCATGCTTAGTTACCGTGTGCAGTTGGCATGTCCTCTGTTCGTTCAGCTCATATTGAGAAGACTGTGGCTCATTGATGATTCGAGGTTTTTTGTTTGCAGACTTTGGAATATCTTGTTACAATACCACCTCTTCTCATTCATCTAACGTGTGTTGTTTATTATAGAATAATCCTCTTTCATATCTTTACAGCAATACCAATGTTGAAAAAACGTATACATAAAATATTACTTCCTTTGAGCCATTAACATCAATCAGAGACATATTAATACATGTATACATGACTAATTAATTACAAATCACTATATTACTTACAAAGATCCAAACACCCTAAAAATTTGTTACAACTGTGGTAAATATCCCAATTTATCGAAGCTTGTCCTACCCACACACATTATATTTGGCTGGAGATCGTTATGTTCAGAGGGCAGCTTACAGAGCTAGGAAACAAGTAACAATGAAGACGAAGAGTCTAGTTACTTCTCTGCTGTACAAATCTTTGTGGATTTTGCAGATTTTAAAATCTGCGAAAATATTAAAGCGTGAAAATGTAGCCAGAAAAGCTATACAACTACCATATTCCAAAATTCGCAAATTTAAATGCACACAAAATTAAGCTTTTTTGCAAATTCAGGAAGATTTATACAAAATATCCATGTTTACAGTAAGAGTAAGAGGCTTTTTAACATACCACTACCACCACATCACACAATGGTACAGCAGCTGCTAGGAGTGGTTGATGGGACATGGATCCAGATGAATATTCATGAATGTGTTTCGGGAAGCATTTAACTTATTTTGTTGTCATACTACAAAGCTTTACTGCATATAAGTTTTTAATATTATGGACATTATTATTGCCATTAATTATAGATTATGTTATCTCCGGCTTAACAAGAAAGCTCAGGCCTTTGTTTCTTCTATGGAATAGCTAGAGGTGTCCTGTAAACCCACTTTCTTTTTCTAATAGAAATAGTTATTTGAGTTTGCTCCTCTGTACTGCAACTGAGTATTGAAGTGAGTGACCTGTTCTAAGGCAGAAGCCCGACACAGATTACACTACCTGATATTCAGACAATCTGGCATATAGCCAAGTAAAGTGACCCGTTTTAACGAAATGGGTCGGAAGTCGCACGTTTAAGAGCCTAGATATAGGCTATTTAAGAAGCATAGGGTGAAAAAATATTATTTTTTAATAATTAGTTTTTGACTTTTTTCTAACATATGAATGGTTATCTTTTGAAATACTAACTTATAAACCAAATTTCAACTCCCATTTTTCCCCAAATGATGGTCATAGGATTAACAATTGTATTGTACAATATAGATAGTGCCCAGTTTAAACCTTAGTTATCTCATTTCAATTAATTCCCATTTAAATCAACAAAAAAAGTATGAAAAATATTGCCTAAGAGTGAATATTAGCTAATATACTACTTGTCACATACCAAATGAAAGCTCTTGATGAGCTGTACACGAATATGACAATATCACAACATTTTTCATGTGCGACTTCCGACCCAGTTCGTTCAAACGGGTCATTGGTTGTAATACTGGTCTTCCTCACCTAATCTCTCCTACAGCTGTGTGTGAGATATTGTGTCGTCGGCAGCTGTACAGGGGGAAAGTCCAATTTGGAATGTTACATTTTTGGAATTTGGAGTCTTACTGGAGACATTGGAAGTGTTATAGACGGATACAAAAGTGTGTGTTCTGTAGTAAAGATAGTCTGTATAAGAGCATAAGAGTATGTGTATAACGCTGAATATTGTTGACCAGGCCCCTTTACATACAACACCTTGGCGTATGGGGCATGCTAGTTAATTATTCACACACTAGGTAGGGTGGTTGGGCGGTTGGTAGGAAGCCTGCCACAGTTGGATTTCAATATTGCTGAATCGTAATGACAAGTGATATGGAATCTGATGTTTAAAGACTCTTTTGCTCAGAAATTTCAATGGGGAATCGTTCTGCAGTTGACACCATCCAACACTAGAACATGTAAGGTTGGTATGAGGGTTAGTGTTCAGGTTGATGAGGAGTCAGTCAGTCAGAGACTTGGTCAGTGTAGAAGGTCAGGAGGTCTGACAAACAGACACCCCCTACCTCCTGTACCCCCCCCCATGTCCTGCTGACAGTGACACCCATAATTACAGGCCCTGCCCCACACTGCAGCATCGACTCATTGACATTCAGAACACAGGCAGGAGGCAGAAAGGGCACCACAGGGGTCCGGTGAGGTCTACATAGGTTGGGGCAGTGTGGGAGCTCTATGCTGACACTTTAAAGCATATGGCTTTACTTTAGGGGACATGCCTTATACTCAGAAGAACAGACATTGCTTCTTTTTTTTCGAACACGGCCAGATACTTTAATTCTAAAATGATTGGTCAACCTTGCATGCACAAGGCTATGGTACATGCAGAAATGTTGTGAAAAGAACCTGAATTATTCATTAAACCTCACACTCCTCAAGTCCCAGCGATACCCAGTTTCCATTTCATACTTTTCCAAGAGATGTTGCCATCTCCTATCTGATTCCCTGTAACCCATTGTTCTTGAATCGGGTAAGTTCCCAAATAAGGACACGAACCTAGCTGTACATTTGAGAAGGGTGTAGGTAGAGAGCAACTAGAAAGGTTGGACCATTTGAAGAGGAAACATCTGAGAGTAGAAAGAGGCTAACGAGGGACACTATATGGCTGGAAGTGGGCAGCTCCCGGGCAGAAGTTGTTTGCTGTTGGAATTACCAGGCTATAGGTATCACACTGGGTGACCAGCAGCACCCTCTACAGAGGCCAAAACAGGGCCAAATGTAGAAATCCTTATCCAACTTTGAGAAAATATCTGCATTTCAGAGTCAATTGGATAGTCCAAGAGTCGGGGAGTTGGCACAAAAGTCTGTGGGTACTTTTCAGGCCAAAGCAAAAAAAAAAAAAGAGATCCGATCGACCCTACCTAGATTTTCAGACTATGCAAACTGAAACACACTTTTTTGGGCCTAATAAAAGCTGGCACCGCAAAACAATTCCTCAAGTACATATTATGTTGTAGTCCAAAGAGTGTGCACATGGAAATGTGGTACAAACCACAAATGAAACACTAATAAATTTCTGCTTATAGCCAAAGTGTTATGCTACCAAAAGAATAGAAACATTTAACAATTGAGTACAGGCAGCCAGTAATCTATAATCATGGTATATAGCGTAAATTTCAATAGACCTAATGATCTCTAGGATTAATCCAACAATCTCTCTCTCTATGCTTTATCCAATCATCACAGGACCAGGCAAAACATATCAGCATAATAATTATTGTGATGATGTCTGTATATTTGCCCCATGCTGTGACCAAGCCTTCTAGGGGATACACATGATGGATGAGGCAATGAGATCAGACATGAGCACACTAACCAATGCATACATGTGTTTTAGATACATCAACTGCTTCCCTTAAAAGGCCTCCCTCCCCGAGCAAGCATGAGAGGCTGACAACATTTCAAATGGATTCATGTCTTGAAGCAACCAATTGAAACCAAAGGTGATGTATTGAAAATGACATACGATGTAATGTGTGGGCTATATGCATTGTTCTATTATGACAAAATCCAATATTGCCTCTTTCTGTCTACATTGTCTGGCGGCAGAGGAGGCTTATTTGTTCAATGATTTTGATATAAATCTTTAGGGTAACATAGTACTCGAATCAAATATGACCATTTGTAAGCATGTTTGATGGAGGCAGCAATGGCAAAAAAAAATTGAGGTACTGCTTTTCTATACTATCAAAGTGTTGGCATGATGCACCAATTGATGCGATTACGTCAGTGCTGCACTGGGGCAACATGAAGCCAAATTAAAGATAAATCCTTAGGCATCATGCCATTCTTAAAGGGTTATAATATTTGATTCTTACTTGCAAAATTGATCCCACCCTTTCAACACCCACCTACAAATGTTTTTATTGTTTTTACTGAAAGCACTTACTTTTATCAAAGTGCATTGTACAACTGTCGACTGTGCAAGCTTCTTTGTCTTTTTGATTGAGTTTAGAATTGCTGAAAGGAGTGAGAATTATGTAATCAAGCCTTAAGAATCCTTGAAAGATTACCTGAAGGGAATAATGAAAAAAATATTGCCTGGTTTAATTAACCTCAATTTGTAAAAAAAATCATAGAGTTCATAGAGTAATCAATCAGAGGGATTGCAGACCCTGCGAAACTAGCTTCTATATTGAGAAAAAATGGAATTATTCTATCCCATCCCCCAAGATGGGTTGAAATCTTTCCCAAGGGAGGGCAGATGTATCAAAGATTAATCTTTTTAATAGATTAACATCTCCTCATTCCATGTGATGGGTAGCATTTAAACTGTCAGGTGTCAGCCATAAAACTGTCCAACTAAAACAGCGGCAGCCATTACTGAATCACTCATGTCCCAGGCATTTAAACCTAACAAAATGCTCCAACCAGCCTGCCCCCGGCATTCACTATGTTGACCTTTAATGATGTGATCATTTTCCATTAGTATCCCAGTGAGTGAGTGAGTGAGTACTAATTGTTTAACACCCTATAAACAGCTAAGGTCATATTCATGGCAAGAAAGTTTTAGACATCAGTTTTACACATAAATACTATGGCTAGGGGACAGAAAAGAGGAGATAAAGACCCTTTATAAATAGGGAGGCCATAGTATCTCGGTAGTCTCATTAGAGATATCAACATGGTACTGTGCCACACTCCCACCTACCCCTCCCACTTCCCCATATTTCTGCCATCCTATTGCTTTGCGAGATTCCTCCCTTACCTACATCAAAAGATGCTCAGTGTGATTACATGCTTGCTCATTCCCCTAACTAGGATAAGCATATTGAACATATCTCAGTTGCAAGACAAATTATTGACTCTAGCAAGCCCCTCCATTTTAATTATTATTGATTCCTAAGATAGCCTATATTTTATCTGCATGCAGAGACTCAGGCCTTGATCAGAGATGATTGATCAGATGTGATCAGCCCCTAACTGTATTAATGCCTATAGTTAGTCCATCAATTAAAGGACAAATGTTTAAGTAAATATCTTAGACATCATGATTATATAAATTCACAAAGGAAACAAAAGTATTGATAATGAGTTCGAGTTTAACCATGTATTGGCACAAGCCAGTATAACCTCAGCATTTCTTGAACAGGAAAATAATGATATATTATGAGTAGCCTGTCAGATTGTGATTTCTGACCTGTATGCTTTGGAGTAGCTGTTGAGTGTACAGCAGGCCCGCCTTGTGTATATAATTTATATTAATTCCTCTTAATTCAACTATTGTCTAAAAGGGTCGTTATGAAACATGAATAAAGCTTTAGTGATTAGCTAAATAGTGAGGTTTTCATGCATCATTGTGACTAAAGGGCAAAGTGCATTGCAGCAACAGCTGGGAGTAAACCAGAACAGGGAAGATCAAATCTATATGCAGAGATAAAGTTATGTTTTGCACAGTAGATACATGGGGTTTTATACTTGCATTCTTCATTGATCATAGCATGACCAGTCATTTACTGAGGAAATTTATAATTAGTATAAAGTATTTTTGCGCAAAGGAGGGAAATTAGAAACCAATAACAGTGTCATCCCCATGTAGATCTATAATGGGGAAACCCGTGACACTGGTGCTGATGGATAAGCATATTGGTTTACTCTTCATTAAGTTTCTTTTTTCTCCTCTGCTTGGAGTGGTATAATTGAAATTAATGTGATTCCTTATAGTAAAATTGTTTCCATTGCAAGATTTGAAGCTCATAACAATCAATACCCCTGTTAAAACAACCTCCATAGAGGCATTAAACTGTAAATTACAGCTTCTGTTATATTCTCGCAGTTTCTGAATTGATTGTGTTCAGAGTATACTGTCGTATTAAAGTTATAACCATGAACTGACCCTAAAAAAATGTACTGTTGTGAAAAGTGATTTATCAATATATGCAAAGAAACCAATGACAATGACCCCTTCTCTAAACCCACTACCCCTACCGAGGCTCCCTGGAGCCAGATACAAGACTGGCCCCAACCCACCCATCTCCCCTCACCCCCCCCCCTCATTCTGGCTGGTTGCCCTAGTCCTGTACTGGGGGACTTAGGGAGTTTGGACAAGGTATGTCGGGAAGTTTTCCTCCTGTTCTGTTGTCAAATTGTTTCTTGTGTATCTTGTGGCCTTAAGTCTGCACCACATGTCTCTGTCACTGCTGTGTAGAAGCTCTGTTTATGTCACACTTTGTCCACTATTCTGACCTTAGTCTACCAGAGGGTACCTATCTGCACTTAGAATCTAGCCCTTTCATGGTCAAATAGTCCAGTACTGCACTTTGTCCTGTTTTCATCAAGATAAATGTATGAACGTAGCCCTGGTGAGGCCTGGGCAACTTGCCGCAGCTGGGGGTTGACACACGCCCAAACAGTCGGCTGAATAGGTGTATCATGAAAGATACTGCATTGAAACATAGAGGTATCACTGTTTATTTCATGTGGAGAAACAAAGTTACTATGCTGAAGTACTGAAATGGCTGTTCTCCACACCCCCATGGAGAAACTGATGTTCATTCTCCATGGGCTGTTTCTCCATGATGATGTAACTAAAATAGCTATGAAACCAATCTTTAAATGACAATTTTAGATATAATTACATGAAATAAACACAGAGATCCACTCTAATCAGTCTGAATTCCTGGTTTCTCCACTTGTGGTACTTAGATCATATCACACTCGGCTCCACCTCGTGTGATATGATCCAAGGTACCACTCGTGGAGAAACCTGTCATTCAGACAGATCATCGTGGACCTCTGTCTATTTATTTCATATGGAGAAACAAAGTTACTATGCTTAAGTATTAAATCACTGTCTCCACACCCCCGTGGAGAAACTGAAGCTCATTCTCGATGGCCTGTTTCTCTACGATGATAGCTATGAAACCGATCTTTAAATGTATATTTTAATCAATAAAATAAATACAGAGATCCACTCTAATCAGTCTGAACTCCTGGTTTCTCCACTCGTGGTGCATTGAATCGCATCACACTCGGCTCCGCCTCATGTGATTCAATCCAATGCACCACTTGCGAAGAAACCTGTCGTTCAGACAAATTATCGTGGACCTCTGTCTATATAGCACAGGTGGGGACTCAGTACACAGCAGGTCGGTATTACTGTACTGTAACCCCCTCTTAGGGAGGGACATTTTAACTATTACTGTTAGGTTATCACCGAGAGATGCAGTGAAAAAAGAAAGGTCTAGTCAGCTATACCTATTATTTGTATGTTTGTAAGCATTATTTAAATCCATCTTACTACGGATTAGTGCAAATAAACACGTCCAAAAAAGAAAAGAAAAGTAAGTAATTGCCTCCAAGAGAAATTACCAATTTTATTTGTGTTAAGTATATAACATCAAAAACAGGGGAAACCCTATAAAGTTATGAATGCTGTTGGTTGCTTTTGGGTTTGTAATATCATCCAATATGTTGCTATATCATGCTAAGAAATGGAAGTAATCAGAACCTATTTCTAGAACCCAGTATCATAATTATCATGATTGGTTCATCAAGGCAATTGGTTTACTCTATACTCTGGGTTCTATGATAGATAGAAAGACTATTCCAAAAGATTTAGTCCCTAGCACAGGAGCCCGCTGTATGCATACACCAATAGCTTGACAGTCACTCCAAATTATTGTAAACAACATGAACCCAGTCTTAAACACAATCTAGCAATTACCAGTGGTCTTTTATGCAACATGAATCCAGTGTATGCCTGCACAAGCAGTTCAGCAGTTACTGGTGGCGTTCTATCCAACAGGGGATAGATGGATCAAATCCAGCGTACAAATGCCCCTGTGTAATTTAAAAGAAAACACCATCTCTTCCCACAATGAAAGGCCTCTGCTTTAATTGGACCTCAACCGAAGCACCTTCGAGTAAGGGGTCCGTCCTTTACTTTAGACACTGAGGAAACAAAGACACACCTCTTTTAGCCCTTTAAAGGCTGCATTGTGCTTTAATGTGATATGCTGATTGTCATCACAGTTCATGAATGTAACGCTACTGAGTCAGGAAGACATTCATGCATCATGGCAATCATATAGGGCTCATACACTTGTGAAGGGTATGCATCATGGATGAATACAACCTTGGTGAGAAGTCTCTCCATGCTTCCATTCATTAAGTATGACAATGATCGGCATAGGTCATTAAGCAATGTAAAGCACCAAAGAGTTAGTCAGGATCATTACAGGGGAAGGCAGAAGGATAATTATGTTGCCTCTGCAATTTGGGAGAAGGAATGAGCCATTAGTGTTTCTTAGGTCTCTTTGGTTGAGTCCGGTTGTGGGTCAGGGTGTGTGGCGTAGGAGTAGAATCCCTATAGTTTAGTTGACTAACAGTGTTTACCAGAGCTATACACCAGCTCTTCATTTGTAAGTGCGTTCATAAAGGCATCCTTAATAAAGGAAAATCCTATGTAAGGTAAAAGAGCACAACACAACACATTAGCAATTATGTCTTGAGAGACAGGGCAATTCTAGAGAATTCTGAGAAAGAGATTCCTGAGACATCAATGTTGCCAAATTCTCCTTCCCTGCTGCACCACATTGTTTACCTTCCTAACTGCCTGTTACTAGAGTAGACTGAGATTGCCTCCCCAGATAGCCGACCTGATAGTGTACATTGCATGCAGGCCACCAAACGAGCAGCAGTACTTTGCCGTTTAATTGAACCCTCTAATCAACTTAAAGTTGCCAAGGCATGCCATGCCACAGGCACTTGTATACTCCTCCCCGGGCCTTCTTCCTTCTCCCTACTCCTACCCCTGGAGACTCGGTGTCTGGGGACTGGGAGAGAATGCAGGCTATTTATACACTGGAAGGAAAAGGTTGGGAACTATATGCAAGACCCCTTAAATCCAGAACAGTGCTTTAATGAATCAGATTCAAACCACAGGTTTGTTTTCCTCCTTTCATCTACCCCCTACCCCTCCCCCTGGAGGCTTGGTCTCTGGGTACCGGGAGAGAATACACATATACACCGGGATAAGGCGAAGGTTGGGAACTATATGCAAGACCCTTTAAAAGCAGAATAGTGCTTTAATGAAGGGTTTGAAGGATGCATGTTTGTTTGTAATTTGTTTATTTAACCTGCACATACCATAGGGACAGGCCCTGTTTATGCAATGCAGCTCATGTGCATGATTATTAGCGATGGATTTCATAATAAGCATACATTCATGACGGTTTTCTTCTGTCTTTAATCCTAATGAGAATTTATGCCTCACTGCTGCCCATTTTATTGCTATGTTGGCATTGTGTATGCATTCCGAATTAAAAGCCCTGCCTTCATGATGATCTTTCAGGAGGGTATAATGTTATCATACAAGGTTTCAATTATGCAACACAATGATAATGTATTACAACATTATGTAACCTTTAAGTGGTTAATAAAACCCCCTTTTTATCCTTGAATTTCCACATTACTGCCAATAGCAACAGCTGACAGTGCTCTAGTATGTTAAACGCCAAAAAGAATTTATCAGGAAATGAAAACGAATAGAACAACTCAATTTCAAATACTATCAAGGAACCGTTATAAGAATAGGCAATGATGTTTTCTTATCCTTCAATCATCTTTTCAAGTAGGGAACCTAGGAAATTGTCAGCAATAAGTTATTTACAAGACCCAAAACACAATGCCCCCTTTCGTTTGCTGGATAAAGATCTTAATTAGAATTTGGCATTTTTAACAGCTTTCCTCCAGCAGGAAATAGAGGTGGAGGCTGGGGCTTTGGAGCCAGTGGATCATAGCTGATGGAAGTCTGGTTCATTCAGCTAACCCTTCACCAGCGGCATGGTGCTTTAATGTGCTTTTCCCCTTTGTTACCCTGTGCAAGAATTTAGCTCTGGTAAGTCACATTTATATATCTTGAAATGAAAAGCAAGTCTACATAACAGGGCTGCATTCATTCATCATGCAGACCGTGAGAGAATGAAGCAACCCCCGCTCTCAGAGCATTAATGTTGTTTAAGACCTATATGGGTGCAGGCAAATTATTTATTCCTGCAAAGGAATTATTGAAACTCAATTAATATTTTAACTAGTACTCTAACTGCTGCATGGTGATCTCATGGTATGAATGTACTGTGGTTCAGCATTTCATACATATGTGTGATTAGTGATTAGTGTCATTTATAGTCATACTCAGACATATTGCAATAGACAGCTGACTTTTTAGGGAAACAGATCTGTTGAACACATATTAATGAAGAAAAACAGTTTTTTTATGAATAGAAATTTTATTTTATGTGAAATTGTCTCTTTTAACCTTTATCGTCTGGTGAAGGAGAAGGATTATTTAATGATTTTAGTTGAACCTTTAAAGTGCAGCGTTATGCTTGAATCACCAATGTAATCACGTCAGTGCTGCATTGGGGCAGCATGAAGCCAAATCAAAATTAAGCGTTCAGGTAACATCTGAGTCCTACCTGGAAAATTGATCCAACCTTCTCAACACCCACACATGACAATGCTTCTGCTCTTTCTACTGAAAAAGGCACCCTTATCAAACTGCATTGTAAAACTGTCAACTCTTCAAGCTTCTTTGTCTTTTTGGATGAGTCTGACATTGCTGAGTGGGGTCAGAATTATTTGATCAAGCCTTTCTGAAAGAACACTTGAAGGATTATTTGAAGAGAATAGTAAAAAATGGAGTTGAGCTTAATTAGCCTTAATTCGTAAAATAAGGTTCATAAAGTGATCAATCAGAAGGATTGGAAACACTGTGTGTCTTGCAGTTAAATCCACTTCCCCCTTTAACTGACCAAAAGATAAATGGGACAATATTGATGATATTCAACAGCCCCCAAGGATTCTGTTTATGTTCATGAGATGACATTTAATAAACAACTGGTATCATATTTCACATATTTGGCTCAAGTATTTACTTGAAAAAAAGGGGAGGGGCGATAGAATTTTACTTGTCCAAAATCTTTTACATATATGCTCTAGTGTGGAGAGCTTCTCCTCAGAGACGGTAAAAGTATCACAGAGTAATCTTTTTAAAACATATATATATTTCCTCATTCCATGTAATGGGTAGCATTTAAGCTGTCAGGTGTCACCCATAAAACTGTCCAACAAAAACAGCGGCAGCCATTGATTAATCATTCATGTCATTTAAACCTGACAAACAGCTCCAACCAGCCTCCCCCTGGCATTTACTGCACTGACCTTCAATGATGTTGTATTTTTACTGTAGTCTCAGTAGTCTCGTTAGGTACATTTTAATGTTTGATACAATAAATGTGGTACTTTGCCAGTCTCTCCCTGCAAAAAACAAAACATCCCCAATAGAAATACATGCGTGCTCATTCTCCTCCCTAGGATGAACATATTGAACATATCTTAGTTACGAGACACATTATTGACACTAGCAAGCCCTCTATATTTTACTTAATATTGATACCATAGATGGCCTCTTAGTTTTTGTCTTGCAAGGAGCAGCTGACTCTGGTAGGCCTTGATCAAAGATGATTGATCAGTGCTGGAACACCCCATACTGTATCAATTCCACTAGTTACCCAATCTACTATGAGAGAAGGAAAAACTCATGGAGTAGAAGATATGTCATTATGATCATATCAATTTACAAAGAAAGTAACCCTGCTCTTTATTGGCCGCTGCCATTTAAAGTCATTCATTTCAATAAAAGTGAAATTGATAATGACTGCAGCATTTTTAAAAGAGGAAAGTAATGATATATTATGTGTATTATTGAACAGGTGGGAATGATTCATGAATGAAGCACTAATGAGTAGGCTAATAGTGATTCATGCATCATTGCGACCAACAGGCAAAATGCATTAAATAAGATACAGCTATTATGAAGATTTGTACTGGCATTGTTCATTGTCCAATGCACTACCAGTAATACATTATTGGAGGATGTTCATACTTCTGATCGTCTTCAGGAAAACCGGCCTCATGTAGACGGTGCATAAGGCTGGTTTTCCCGTGGACAGTCACAATTAGTACACTTTCTTTACACAATGAGAGGGAAATGTTAAACCAATAATAGTGTTATCTCTTTGTAGATATGGGGTAATTGAACGGACAACAATGCTATAATTGTGTTGGAGAAAAGACATGTTTATTGCTATAAGCATTATCATTATCGAATGAAAACATGTCAATTTATATATTGAGCAGCAATGACATAACTTTGACATAACTCAATACAACGCACCATATGTGCTATTAGTTCAAGTTTGTTTAAGCATGAACTCATGCTAACATTAGATCAACAGACCCAACATACATGTTAAAGGGGTTGCTAAGCAACCAACAATGGAATAGGCTTGAGCCTTATGTGATAACGTGAACACACATGTAACATCAATAATGTGGTTATTAGACCTTATACCATATAGTTCAATCATATGCAGAACAGGAGTGGGAGGGTGGGGACAAAATGAACGTGCGCTCATGGCGAGGTGGAATTTGAAAGTGAGCGGGAGAATGCTAAATCTCTGCGCAGGTGTTGTGTACTCATGAATAATGATTTGCATAATAGTTATGAAACCTGCTCCCAGGTGGGCAGGGGTACTGAAAGGGGTTACTAGCCTTTGCCGCCATTTGATTATCCAGCCATGTTCCATGGCTCACAATGTGACACCGGTGCTGATGGATAAGCATATCAGTTTACTCTTCATTAATTTCCCTTTTCTCCTCTGCTTGGGGGGACATAATTGAAAGTAATGTGATTCCTTATAGTAACGTTGTTTTCCATTGCAAGGTTTGAAGCTCATAATAATCAATACCCACTAATGTACATCTATAGCATCATTTTCCAATCGCTGCAGACATTATAAATACATCCCTTTGACAATTATATAGATGACCGTAACTGGTAGCACAGAAAGAATTGCAGGTTTACTTTCTTTTTAAATTAATATAATCATGATGTCTCAGATGTCTACTCCATTAGTGTTACCTTTTCTTGCAGTAGATAGGGTAACTAGAGGGATTGATACAGTATGGATAAATCCAGCACTGATCAATCATCTTTCATCAAGGCCTCTTTGCATGGCAAAGACCAAGAGGCCACCTTGGGAATCAATAATAATTAAAACAAGGGCTTGCTAGAGTCAATAATGTGTTTCGTAACTGAGACACATTCAATATGATTATCCTAGGGAGGAGAATGACCAAGCATGTAATTATGTGGGGGCAGGAGCAAGTGGAAGTGAGACAGAGTACTATATTGATTGTATCAAACTTTTAGATATCCCTAATGAGACTACTGAGGTACTACAGGAAAAATACTACATCGTTGAAGGTAACAGCAGTGAATACCTGGGGCAGGCTGGTTGGAGCTGTTTGTCAGGTTTAAATGCCTGAGACATGAATGATTAAGTAATGGCTACCGCTGTTTTTAGTTGGACAGCTTTATGGCTGACACCTGACAGTTTAAATGCTACCCCTCACATGGAATGAGGAGATAAAATCTATTAAAAAGATCTCTCTTTAACACTTCTACCCACTCTGGGGAGGGAATTCAACTTCTCTTAGGGGAGGAGGCAAAAAAGTTCCCCTTTTCTTAACATAAAGGGTAGCTTGTTACGTTCCACATTAGGGCGCATACAAATAATTTCGGACACACACAATTCCACCAGCCCGCCCCTGTTGTCGTAGTATCAACAATTTGGGTAATCATGGTACCAGTTCTTTTATCAATGTCATCTCATAAAAATTAACAGAATCCTTGGATGCTTTTGGTCAATATCATCAATAATTATTGTCTCATTTATCTTTCCTTAGTTTAAGCGGGAAGCCTTCTTTGCAATCAAATTTAAATGCATGGCACACAATGAATGCAATCCCTCTGGTTGATCAATTCATAAAAGATATTTTACAAGTTAATGCTTATTAGGCCTGACTTTTTTTTTCACTATTCTCTTCAAGCAAGCCCTCAAGGGTTCTTTCCGAAAAATATTGACCAAGTTATACTCAGCCCACTTTGAGATTAAGACTCATCCAAATAAGATTTTTTTCTTCATTAAAAGCAGTAAAACAGATCCTTTTCTCTTCCAAGTCAGCTGTTCATTGCACAATATGTCTGAGTATGAGTACAGATGACACTATTCACACACATGTATGAAATTCGGATGCAATTGTCGCTGAACCACAGCCCATTCATCCCATGACAGCAGCATGCAGCAGCTAATGTGCTAGTTAAAATGTCTTTAATGTCTTTTCAATAATTCCTGTAGCAGGAATAGACAATTTACCTGCACCCACAGAGATTTTAAACAGTACCAATACTCTGAGAGCAGTATGGTGCTACTTTAACCTTTGTGGCCATGATACATAAATAAAGCCCTGGTAAATAACTTCAAGAGCGGCATCCAACGATCATGCTGACCCTAGAGGGCTGCAATATTCCTTAAAGGTCTGCATGATGCATGAATGCAGCCCTGGTATGTAGACTTGCCTTTTGAATAAATAAATATGACTTACCAGAGCAAAATTCCTGCATCAGGCAACAAAGGGGGAAAAGCACATGCAGTTTGTAAACAGTTAGCTGATGAACCAGACTTGCATCGGCTATGATCCACTGGCTCTGAAGCCTCTGCCTCCACCTCTATTTCCTGCTGGAGGAAAGCTGTTAAAAATGCCAAATTCTAATTAAGATCTTTATCCGGCAAACGAAAGGGGGCATTGTGTTTTTGCTCTTGTAAATAACTTATTGCTGACAATTTCCTAGCTGCCCTACTTGAAAAAATGATTGAAAGATAAGAAAACATGAGTGTGCATTCTAGTAACGGTTCCTTTGTAGCAGTTGAAATTGAGTTGTTCTGCTATTTTTCATTTCCTGATATATTCTATTCAACATTTAAGATACTAGACCACTGTCAGCTGCTGCTGTCGGCAGTGTTTTAGTAATGTGAAAACTACTATTATCATTGTGATGCATGAAGGAAACCTTTTATGATAACATAATATACTTCTGAAAGATCATCATGAAGGCATACATCATAACAACAAAACATATAAACACACTATGTGATTCTTAAAGGGTTAGCAGTAAGGCATACATTATATGAAAGGAGGAAAATAAGCCTGTGGTTTGAATCTGATTCAATTAAATACTGTTCTGGATCTAAATGGTCTTTCATATAATTCCCAACCTTTTCCTTGTAGCCTTATCCCCACATCACCCCTGGTGTATAAATAACCTGCATTTTCTCCAAGTCCCTAGAGACCAAGCCTCCAGGGGGAGGGGTAAGGGGAAGGAATGAGGCGCCGGGAGGAGTATACATCTGGCCCAGTGCTGGTTGCATAGCATGCCTTGACAACTTTAAGTTGATTAGAGGGTTCAATTAAATGGTAAATTACTGCTGCTCTTTTGGTGGCCTCCACGCAATGCACACTATCTGGCCGGCTATCTGTGGAGGTTATCTCAGTATACTCTAGTAACAGGGACTTAGGAAGGAAAACAATGCAGTATGGCTAGGAAGGGGAATTTGGCAAGGAGATGTCTCAGAAATCTCTTTCTTCGGGGTTCAAATTTCTAGTAGTGTCATCACTCACTGAGCAAATTCTACGTTTAGACTGGACTCCATAGTTACAGGTCCATAGTTGAATGATTACATATTAGTGAAACAGGCCTAACATGCTACATGCAACTCGAGGTACAGCTATCGGTGTGAAGCACATTGTTGAGTGGATAAGTAGTTCTGTTTGTTTTACATGCCTGTGAATAGGTTTTGGCTATCATTTAAGTTTTTATCCAACCCAATCTGTAGTTTGGATCAATTTAAAAAAAAAATCAAATCTTTTTTTTTTCTTGATGACCAGATGGGACAGTTCTGTGTTCATATTAAGGGTAAGGAACGTTACCAACTTGGGGACTAAATTCTGTGGATTCTACTCCATAACTCTCACACCGACTCGCAACAGTACCAACCATCCAGAACTCCACCAAAGAGACCTAAGAAAAACACTAATGGCTCATTCCTTCCCCCAAATTGCAGAGGCAACATAATTATCCCTCTGCCTTCTCCTGTAACTATCCCGACTAGCTCTTTGGATGCCTATGCCCTTTGTTGTCAATCTGAATGAATGGAGACATGGAGAGTCTACACACCAGGACTGGATTCATCACTTATGGCGCCCCTTCATGAGTGCATCAACCCCTTAGGTTTGGTAATATACTTGAATGCAGCCCTGGTGGGTTGCTCACTAGGGTTGCATTCATAAACGGTAGTGACAATCTGCAAATAGCATTAAAGCACTATGCAGCCCTTAAAGGCATAAAAGAGGCATGTGTTTGTTTCTTAACTGTCTAAAGTAAAGGACGGGCCCCTTACTTGGAGGCGGTTCAGTTGAGGTCCAATTAAAGCGGAGGCCTTTCATTGTGGAAAGAGATGGTGATTTCTTTTAAATTACACCAGGGCATTGGTACGCTGGAATCTACCTATTTATCCCTTGTTGGACAGAAGACCATTGATAACTACTGAACTGCCTGTGGGGGCATACACTGTACTCATGCTGCGTAAAGTAACACTGGCAATTGCTACATTGCTGTTGTAGACATTTCCTGGGCTCCTGTGGTTAACAATATTTGGGGTGACTGTCAAACTGTTAATATAAGCAAACACTGGGCTTTAGGATCCGCGGTAATTGTGTTTATGTATGTATACACTAAGGTCCTGCAATTTTTGTAGTGTACATGTCACTGGCAACTGTATCAACCAGGGGTCTCCCAAAGATAGGAGTTTTTCTGGAGGTAGCCTGGACTTTTTTTTTACTCTTTTCTCTGTGCGGGCATATAAGGTGTGTGGAAACACTAGTGAATGGTAATTACATTTTACACATACACTAAGTTCCTGTGGTGCACAATACCTCCAGTAACTGCCAAACTGTTGTCATGGACATCCGCATTCAACCTAAAACAGTAGTAGTAGGGAAGGACAGCCTAGGTAGTAAACTCAGTCATTTGGGTCCAGGTATGAAATTAAGCATTTTAATCCTTATGGTTAACTGAACTTGTCATTTTGAGCTGTTGTGTATCCACCGCGACTATTTCCTGATCCACCATACATGCTCTGCTGCCTCAGGGAACCAGTGTACTGACCATGGGGGTGCTACTTTGTGTCTGGGAGACAGAGAGGCAGCCTAGCAGATGAGCATGGGTGTCTTTAGTTTAACCCCTTAAAGGTGGCATACAGTGTTTCAGTGGCATAGGAATGTCGGGACAAGGTAGGGTGTCTAGGGGCCTGCAATCACAGAGGAGGTGGGGACTGAATAAACCCACCCCCAAAAATTCCCCTAACCAAGACAATCTGATATTAGAAACAGAATGCCTGAACCTTACTACAGAGGGAAAAATGAGACAGAGTCAGAACTAAAGGGGTCTCAAACACTTTTTACATTAGCATGTGTATGCGCCACCATGCATGAGCTAATTGATAAATCAAGTTTGGGTGTATCCCACTAGCCACCCCCCCCCCCCTGAATATGAAGAGTTCCTTCCTATATGTTTCAATGTTGTACCTCATTTTTCAGAGTACATGAATTCAGGTAGCTGTTTGGGTGTTTGTCAAACACCAGTTACTCACCAGGGTTACGTTAACACATTGATTTCAATGAAAAAGGGCACAGCGCATTAAATTAATATTTGGCCCTGAAAGGGTTAAATATTGAGTGCAGATAGGTACCCTCTAGAAGACTAAGGTGAGAGCATTGGACAAAGTGTGACTTGAACAGTGTGTCTATACTGTGGTGACAGGGACACGCTCTGTGGATTTAAGGTAACAAGACCAACACAAGAAGACAATGTGACAACAGAAAAAGAGGAAAGCTTCCCGACATGCCTTGTCCAAACCCCTTAAATCCCCAACTACAGGACTAGGGCGGCCAGCCAGACTGAGAGGCAATGTAGTAGACAAGGGGGAGGGGGAGGGATGAAGGGGAGATGTCCAGAGGGGTAGGGGCCAAGCCTGTATCTGGCTCCAGGGAGACTTGGTTGGGGTAGTTGGTTTAGATAAGGGGTGGGTGTGGGACATAAAGGGTGTAAGGGCAGGTATAGGTTGGGGGAGGGTGCCTAGCCACGGGCTAGAGGGAGGCAGTGAGATATATTCGAATTTACAGAAACACTCCTTCAACTGCATGAATATTACCCAAAATTTGGTACTTTTGACAACTAGTGGAAGGGGCTACAGTTGAGTGGCCAAAAGTGGTAAAATGGTATGTGCTGCATCTCTCCATATCGCACAATATAAATATAAAGCAAAATCTACTAAATATTCATTGATTACTTCAATGGCCGACTCTAAGTGAGTGGAAAACACTTTACCCTATTGCATTTTTCATAATCATTTAAAAGGGTTGATAAACCTACATGTTAACATAGTTTTGGAACATAGTCATGATTCAGGCCACAAGCACAAAAACTGTTTCAATCGAAACAATGGGAGAGATTGAGCATCAAAGACGGGTGAGAAAGTAAATAATAGATGGTGGTCTTTACCAGGATAGAGACAAGTTCCGCCACTCACATACAGTATGCATTTTTTTGCTCGTGCAGCAACTTCTCAGCATCTAATTATCTGTCTGTACACATGTATGTGATTGCCATATGCAGTGTTGTCTACAACTGATGTTGCTTATATGAGACCCATACTCACAAACAGCTTTCTATACATGTTTATCAGTTATCTAAAAGCCAATCCCAAGGTATTGGAACGCAAAGTAACTGATGCATTTTCATAGAGAGGCATTTTAAGAAAATTGCAATGTTCATGTTTTACTTCAGTCTAAACCGTCAGTATCCTTTCATGTTTTAATTGCTTAACTCCTGCCTGCTGGACAAATTCATTTTCATTTGTCTACACTATAAATTCTGTGAGGTAGTGATGATGCTTTCAAAAAGGATGAGTGTTGAGAAATCTAGTCACTGTGTTTGGGATTTTAATCCATTTGAGGTGAGCTTTTGTATTTTGTGTTATATATTGGACAGTGTAAGCAATATTCAATGTGGAGCTTATGTGACTGATGGTGTCCATTCAATTTTTGTCATTGTCATTGTTTTCCTGGCATAGATATTGATATATTACTGTTCATAGCACAACAGTTGTACATTTTTTATTTGTACAACATCAGCAATAAAATATCCATCTAGAAGTACTTAACTATGTCTGTTTTTTTTTACCCCAAATGAAGTATTATTAGCTCCAGTTCATGGTTATTAGGTGAGTACAACAGGGTACTTTAAACAGTCAACTAAGAAACTGCTAGAATATAGCAGAAGATGTTATTTACAGTTTGATGCCTCTATGAAGGTTGTTTCAACAAGGGTATTTATTTTTTATCAACTTCCAATCTTGCTATGGAATCATTTTACTGCAAGGTACCACATTAATTGCAATTATACTCCTCCAAGCAGTGGAGAAATTGTAAGTTAGTGAGAGTAAACTGATCTTCTCATCTGTCAGCACCAGTGTCACGTTCCCCAGTATCTACAAAGGGATGACAGTATATCAGTTCTAAATTCGCCTCATGTAGTGAAAATAGTTTATACTAATCACCAATATTCTCAGTAAATGTCTAACTTGTAGTGCTATGAACAAGGAATAATGCAAGTATAAATCTAAATGTGCCAGCTCTGCAAAACACACATGTCTGCACATCTTCAATCTTTGATCTGTTCCCATAAACCTCCAGCTGTTAATAGATGTATCTTACCTAAATGCAATCTGCCCTTTGGTCGAAACACAGCCAAAAATAATTTGCTTTTTTCAAGAAACTAAGATAAATAAACTGGCCTGGCAGATGTATGACTAGTTTTAAGAATTTTTTTTTTCTTAAAACTAGCCATTTGTCCGCCAGGCGAGTATATTTATCTTAGTTTCTTGAAATTTATTTTTGGCTGTGATTGATGCATGAATCACTATAAAGCTTCTCATTAGTGCGTCATTCTTTTATCTTTCTAATACTTTGGTTCAATAGTTGAATCATTGCAACTTATATAGACTAGCCCTACCCTATTGTACCCACTAAACTGCTACTCCAAAACATACAGATCACTCATCACCATCAGACCAACTACTCAGTTATCATTACTTTCCTGTTTAAGAAATGCTGCAGTCAATATCAGTATGTTCCTTTTATTGGAATGGATGGCTCTAATTGGCAGCACCAAATAAACTGCAGGTTTACTTCCTTTGTCAATTGATATAATCATGATGTCTAAGATGTCTACTCCATGAGTTTTTCCTTTTCTTAGAGTAGATAGGGTAACTAGAGGGATTGATACAGTGTGGGGTGTTCCAGCCCTGATCGATCATCTTTGATCATGGCCTACTAGAGTCAGCCGCTCTTTGCATGACAAAAACTGAGAGGCCACCTTGGGAATCAATATTAATTAAATCATGGAGCAGCTTGCTAGAGTCAATAACTCGTCTTGTAACTGAGACATATTCAATATGTTTATGCCAGGGAGGGCAATGAGCAAGCATGTATTTCTATTGGTGATATTTTGTTGTTTGTAGGGAGAGATCTCACATAGTGATAAGATGACAGAAATAGGGAGAGAAGGAGGGGGCAAGTCAAGTCTTGCAGAGTACCATATTGATTGTATCAAACAATTTAATCTGCCTAATGAGACTACTGAGACTACAGGGAAACACTACATTGTTGAAGGTCACAGCAGTGAATGCCGGCGGCAGGCTGGTTGAAGCAGTTTGTAAGGTTTAAATGCCTGAGACATGAATGATTAAGTAATGGCTGCCATTGTTTTTGTTGGACAGTTTTATGGCTGACACCTGACAGTTTAAATGCTACCCTTCACATGGAATGAGGAATTATAAATATATTAAAAGTATTACTCTGTTCACTTTTACCCTCTCTGAGGATCAATTTCAACCCCTCTTGGGGGATTGGATAGAAATAATTTGCCCTTTCCTTAATTCAATATAGGATCTCTCCACAGTAGAGCATATGTGAAAGATTTTGGACAGGTAAAATTCTATCACCCCTCTCCTCGTTGTTAAAATGAATACTTGAGCCAAGCATGTGAAATATGATACCAGTTTTTATCAATGTTATCTCGTGAAAATGAAGAGAATCCTTGGGTGCTGTTGAATATCATCAATATTGTCCCATTCATCTTTTTGTCAGTTTAAGGGGAAGCAGATTTAACTGCATGACACACAGTGTTTCCTATCCTTCTAATTAATCACTTTATGAACCTTATTTTACAAATTAAGGTTAATTAGGCTTAACTTTTTTTTTCACAATTTTCTTCAAATAATCCTTCAAGTGTTCTTTCAGAAAGGCTTGCTCAAATAATTCTAACCCCACTCAGCAATGTCAGACTAATCGGGAAAGACAAAGAAAGCTTGAGTAGTTGACAGTTTTACAATCCAGTTTGATAAGGGTACACAGTAGAAAAAGCAGATGCATTGTCATGGGTGGCTGTTGAGAAGGTGGGATCATTTTTTTAGGTAGGACTCAGACGTGATAACCCTTTTTAGAATGGCATGCCATCTGAAAGCTTAATCTTGATTTTGCTTCATGCTGGCCCAATGCAGCACATGATTACTACATTGCTTCAACTAAAATCATTGAATACATACAGCTTCTCTGCCACCAGACCGACGAGCCTTAATAGCGTACGTTTACACTCTATTATTCTTGACCAGACGATATAAACAAAAGGAGATAGTATCACAGATAGTGTCAGATGGTGAGGTAGAAAGTAACATTTCTGTCTCTTCTTCATTAAAAGCTGTTCAACGGATTTGTTTTTCTACAGAGTCTGCTGTTTATTGATGTTTATATGTCTAAGTATGATTACAGATGACACTACTCACAGGTGTTTGAAATGGTGAGGCAGTTGTCACTGAACCACAGCACATTTATCCTATGACAGCAGCATGTAGCAGCACTAGTTGAAATGTCTTTAATGTGTTTTCAACAATTCATGCAGCAGGAATAGACAATCTACCTGCACCCACAAAGGTTTTAAACAACATTAATACTCTGAGAGCAGTATGGTGCTACTTAAAGATATACAACACAATCTAGACATACGGCACCTGGTGGCAAAAAACGAAACTTCTGCAATCACGATATTTGCAGATTTCTCATACTTATATGTCATGATCTATCCTTACCTACTATTTAAGTGTTATACCTTGGCTTTCTATGTACCTTGATCACAAAATTTCCCATACAGTAAATAGATCAGTTTTTATTTTGATTAATTCAGGATAATTTCATTTTACCCGTGACCCCATATTTTCAAAATCTTCCTAATGATCATATAGTTGCATGCCTACATTTTCATTAAGAAATTGTTGGGAGATTTTTTTCAGTGAGGAAAATTGTAGAAAATATGATATTTTCATGAAGGCCTATACGTATAGCACTCAAATGTCAATGCCCTGTAAAAGACAAACAAACCCCGTGACATAGTTTTTTTCTTTTCTTTGTGGTCCATGAGATTTAGGCTAATATCCCTAAGAGTCATCAAGGAAAAGTGTTGGTCGATCTAAAATTAGCTAGAGTTTTGTACACCTTTTAACCTTTGTGGCCATGAATAAAGCCCTGGTGAGTAACTTCCAGAGCTGCATCCAAGTATCATGGTGACCCTACAGGGTTGCAACTTTCCCTAAAGGTCGGCATGATGCATGAATGCAGCCTTGATATGTAGCTTGCCTTCTAGAATATATAAATATAATATAATAGACTCGGAAGAGCTACATACTTACACAGGGCAACAAAGGGAAAAAGACATTAAAGCATAATGCAGTTTGCATAGGCTTAATTAACTGAACCAGACTTCCATCAACTATGATCCACTGGCTCTGAAGCCTTGGCCTGCACCTCTATTTCCTGCTGGAGGAAAGCTGTTAAAAATGCCAAATTCTAATTAAGATCTTTATCCGGCAAATGAAAGTGGGCATTGTGTTTTTGGTCCTGTAAATAACTTATTGCTGACAATTTCCTAGCTGCCCTACTTGAAAAGATGATTGAAGGATAAGAAAACATGGATGCCTATTCTAATGACAGTTTATTGATAGTATTTGAAATGGAATTGTTAAAATCATTTTCATTTTCTAATGAATTCTATATGACATTTCAATACAATAGAGCACTGTCAGCTGTTGCTATTGGCAGGGTATCAATAATGTGGAAATTCAAGAATAAAAGGTGGTTGTATTAACCATTTAAAGGTTGCATATTGTTCTAATACATTATCAACATTATCATCATTATGCATGAATAAAACCTTGTATGATAACATTATATATTCCTGGAAGATCATCATGAAGGCAGCCTCTTTAATACAAAATGCATACATCATGACAACAATGCATATAAACACACAATGTGATCCTTAAAGGGTTAGCAGTAAGGCATAAATTTGATGAAAGGAGGAAAATAAGCCTGTGGTTTGAATCTGATTCATTAAAGCACTGTTCTAGATTTGAAGGGTCTTTCAACCTTTTCCTTGTTGCCTTATCCCCACATCCCCCCAGGTGTATAAATAGCCTGCATTCTCTCCCAGTCCCCAGACACCGATCTCCAAGAGTAGGAGTATGGAGAAGGAATGAGCCCCGGGAAGGAGTATACATCTGGCCCAGTGCCGGGGGCATGGCATGCCTTGGCAACTTTAAGTTGATTAGAGGGTTCAATTAAACAGCAAAGTACTGCTGCTCATTTGGTGGCCTGCACGCGATGTACACTATCAGGCCGGCTATCTGGGGAGGCAATCTCAGTCTACTCTAGTAACAGGGAGTTAGGAAGGTAAACAATGCAGTGTGGCTTGGAAGGGGAATTTGGCAACTTGGATGTCTTTTTCTCAAATGAGATTTATTTTGATACAGACACCTTTGGGAACACTTGTAGATAAAGAGTACAGCTAGATAGCACTGACTAGACAATTGTATTCTCTCATAGTGGATGGCACAAAAACAGAGTTAACCTGTTTTCAACTGGTAAATCATATATCATTATATATGTATACATGACCCTGAATGTACTATAGGCCAGAAAGGTTAAGGCTAGGTCACACCAAATTGATACAAGCTCCCTGCCATATGACAGACAACCATCCATGACAAGCTGATGTATATGAACAGGTAGCGTGGATCTGTGTTAAAGTATTAAACACGCATACATTTGTTTCCCATATTATGGGTGGTTGTTAAGAAGTAAACCTATATTTGGTCAATATTATACAAATACGCTGACAGACTACATTTTAAGGAAACAGACCTGACATGCTAAGTATAACTTGAGTAACAGGTATCTATGTAAAACATGTTGTTGAGTCATGGCGAAGTTGTTCTGTCTGTCTTACTTAATTGTATATAGGTTGGGGATATCATCTATGTATTTATCCAACCAGAGCTATAGTTTGGATCCAACAAAAAAATACATTAAATCTATCTTTTCTGTGCTCAATATTCTTATCGAGGGTTAAGCCTATAACCAACTGTGAGACTAAACTCTAGAGATTATACTCCTCCAACACACATCCCGACCCACTGCAGTACCAGCCCACCAAGACTCCACCAAAGAGACCTAAGAAACACTAATGGCTCATTCCTTCCCCTAAATTGCAGAGGCAACATGATTATCCCTCTGCCTTCCCCTGTAATTATCCAGACTAACTCTTTGGGGGCTTTAGATTGCTTAATGTCCTATGCCCTTTGTTATCAATCTGAATAAATGGATGATTGGAGAGTATACTTACCAGGGCTGTATTCATTCATCATGGTGCCCCTTCAATGAGTGCATCAACCTCTTAGGTTTGGTTATATATATGAATGCAGCCTTGGTGGGTTGCTCACTAGGGTTGCATTCATGAACTGTGATGACAATCAACATATAGCATTAAAGCACTATGCAGCCCTTAAGGGCATAAAAGAGGCGTGTGTTTGTTTCTTAACTGTAAAAGACTGGCCCCTTACTTGGAGGCGGTTCAGTTGAGGTCCAATTAAAGCAGAGGCCTTTCATTGTGGGAAGAGATGGTAATTTCTTTTAAATTACACCGGGGCATCGGTACGCTGGAATCTTTCTATTTATCCCTTGTTGGACAGAACACCACCAACTGAACTGTGCTGAACTACTTGTGTGGACATACACTGGACTAATGCTGCATAAAGTAACACTGGTAATTACTACATTGCTTTTGGAGACATTTCCTGGGCTCCTGTGGTTTACAATATTTGGGGTCAATATTTGACTGTCAAACTCTTAATATACACTGGGCTTTAGGCTCCGCTGTAAACGTGTACGTGTATGTATATACCAAGGTCCTGCAGTTTCTGTAGTGTACATGTCACTGGCAACTGTATCAACCAAGGGTCCCCCAAAAATTGGAGTTATTCTGGAGGCAGCCTGGAATCCCTGTGTGGGCATATATAGTGTGTGAAAATACTAGTGAGTGGTAACTCCATTTTACTAAATGCATACACTAGGTTCCCATGGTGAACAATACCTCTGTTAACTGCCAGACTAGACATCCACATCCAACCTAAAACAGTGGTAGTAAAGAAGGACACCCTAGGTAGTTAACTCAGTCATTTAAATGCAGGTATCATATTAAGCTTTTAAATCTCAATGTTAACTGAGCTGGTCATTGTGAGCTTTTGCATAACACCGTGATGGTTTCCTGAGCCACCAGATATGCTCTTCTGCCTCAGGGAACCAGTGTACTTACCAATAGGCACTACTTTGTGTCTGGGAGACAGAAAGGCAGCCTAGCAGTGGAGCATGGGTGTCTTTAGTTTAACCCTTTAAAGGTGGCATGCAGTGTTTCAGTGGCGTCGGTAAGTATGTGTATGCGCCATCATGCATGCCCCAAAGCTTAAAAGCAGTTGGGTGTACCGCACTAGCCCCAAATGAAGAGTTGCTTCCTCTATGTTTCAATGTGGTAAATCATCCATCATGATACGTTAATTCAGCCAACTGTTTGGGAGTCTGTCAACCCCTGGCCATGGTGAATCACCTCAGCGAATTACTGACCAGGGCTGTATTCATTCACTTATCTTGATGAAAAAGGACACAGCACATGAGAAGACTATTTGAAATGGTTAAACTTTGAGTGCAGATAGGTACCCACCAGTAGACTAAGGTTAGACTAGTGGACAAAGTGTGACTTGAACTGAGCTTCTATACAGCGGTGACACGAACAAATTGCGCGGATTTAAGGTAACAAGACCAACACAAGAAGACAATTTGACAACTGAAAGGGAGGAAATCTTCCCAAAATGCCTTGTCTAAACCCCTTAAATCCCCAACCACTGGACTAGTGCAGCCAGCCAGACTGACAGGCCCTTGTAGCAGAAGGGGGAGGGGAAGGGGGAAGGGAGATGGAGGGGTTGGGGCCAGGATTGTATCTTACTCCAGGGACACTAGGTGGGGGTAGTGTGGTTAGATAAGGGGTATGCGCAGGAGATAAAATATAAAAGCAGCCATGAATCATTACCTGTTGAAATGAAATATAATGAAATGGACTAATCAAGGGAATGGGGCTGGGAGCAAAGCCTATACAAGAAGGTAGGCAGAGAGCAATACAACATAGAAAGAAAAGAAGGGAGTAATGGAAAGAAAAGAGAGTGAGAAAGAAAGAAGAATGTTTCGTCACCAGTGTGTTTGGTTCGAGGCTGAACACAGGGCTGGCAGTAGCAGTGGGTGGGTGTGAGAGTTGGTGATGCTGGGGTGAGGAGGAGGTGGGGTGGAGGCAGGGTTGATGCACCAAGCCGGGGGCAGGAAGCGTGGATGCCTCCTTGGGAGTCGTATCCAGGCGTCTTGGTGACCCGACGTGACCTTAGCGGAAGTCACGTGACCGTCTTGAAGATAAGGCGGCTTCCCGGGTCTGGCAGGAGGGGAGTGGCGCCAACGTACCAAGGTGCGCGTCCCACGGCCTTAAACCCCTCAGGTACACCCCCCTAATCCCCCATCCCCCACCAGCCCCTCTCTCCCTACCCCCACCCTCACTCACACAGCCGCACAGTCTATCCTCTTAAACCCCCAGCGCCCCTATATATATGGCTGAGCACCTGTCCCTGCTTTACACTGACTGTCACTGGAGGGGTACCGAGATCTGCGCCTTTAACCTTTTAGGGATGGCATGTTGATAAAGGATTATATTTATTGTCCATGTTACACCAATGCAGTGCTGCAAAGGCGCATCATGACGTCCCTTCAGGAGTGTCTCAACCCACATAGGCTCAGGATGATGAATGAATGCAGCCCTTGCAAGATACTTGCCTAGGCTGTCGTCAAGCATCATTACGACCAAGGGGATGATGCATTAATGCGCTACACCTTAAAGGTTTAAGCATACCCCAACACACAGTAGCCTACACTCCACCAGCGGTAGGGTTGTGCCTGTGCCAAATCATTGGTTCAATGTACTACTTACGGGGCATTTATTATCAGGTAGATATACTCTCTACAAACTTCCTCCTCAAACCTCCCTCAGCCTTCTTTGCTCTCAATGACCATCCTCGCCCTCTTTTGTCCACCACCCTCTCTATTCCCCCACTTATGTACCTCCCTGTGTTCACAACTTTAAATTCACCAATCGTAATTCTGTGTTTCCATAGACTATTTGCAGTGCTTTAGAACCAGATGGGAGGATGGTCTGAATAGACTGAAGGCATGCTAGTCCAGCATTCATCTCAAATCATGCTTTGGCTCTCCCTTCACACCACCTTGAGAGAAATGTTGGCTCTCAGTAACAAGAAAGAGTGTTTCACTACTTGATGTTTCACTCAGCATTCTACATTTGTAAATTTAAATTGTATTAGGGAGGACCATATATTTATTGTTATGGTCACATTTTGCATTTGAATGCACAATTCTCTTTTATATGCTTTTGCATCATGTAGGGTTCAATAGTGTCTGAACCATTGAAGCTATTGAGGTCAAATATGTTAGAATGAGCATCTAAAGCTTTAGCATGGACGTCAATGCAGGCTCTCCTTAACCCCGCTCCCCCCATCGCACATACACCACTTAGTTCACAGTCGCACACATTAATATGCTAACAGCTCAATCTGCTCATACATGATCCAGTCACACTATCTATGGCAGTACATTCTCCTTTTTTTGTCCCTTTAAATATCCCAGCAGTGTTTGAGCCATCCTACCCAACCTGACCCATATCAGAGGTGTGCGATATTCAAGCAGGCGGCTCACCGACTACCCAGCCGCCCACCCCTCCTATATCCCATACCAGGACATCATCAATATCTCCATCCTGATCCACTCCTGGGCAAACAACATGTGGACATGGCATTTACCAATTGACTGGCAGGCCACCGGGCCCCAAGCCGGCCTACAGCAACAAATTGAGGTTATCCCTTGAAGGGCTATATAGCTTTATAGTGCGCTATGCCCTTTGGCGTCATGATGCATGAATGCAGCGAATGCAATGTGTAACTCGCCAGTGTTGCATCACATTAGCCATATGGGATTGATACTCACCCAAAGGATTGTCTTGATGCAGGAGTAACTGGTCAAGGCGACATCAATACATCAAGAAGAGAAAGGGCAAAGCACATTAAAACCTTATGCCACCCTTAAGGGGTTATAGAGGGGACTTGGCACAGGGACAGTTGGCCAGATGAGCGAGATGGGGGATGGGAAAGGATAGAAGGGGAGGGGATGCAGGGGATGCCTGTATACTGATTCTGACATTTGCTGCCTTAGGGACTGGTTATTTTTTAACAACGGGGGGAGGGGGGGAGGGGTTGGTAGATTTTCGTGAGCGTGTTGCAATCTTTTTGGTCCCCCTCCCCCACAGCAGGGGTCAAAATCTTCTCCCCCCCAGGAAGGTTGAAATGGAGTGCGGCTGACCCCTTTGATCTATAGTAATGCAGGGGCTTTTTTGCTAAAAAGGGATGTTATTCTTTTTGGGTCCCTCCCTCAAGAGGGGTCCAAATATTTTTGTTCCCCTCACCCCTTCAAGGGGTACAGATTTGTTGGTTCCCCCCCAAAATCCACCACCCCCCCCTGTTGTTAAAATATGACCACTCCCTTAGAAAGGTCTGGTTGAAAATATTGGATGAACTCACTGAATTTCAACCAGCTCAGACTGTATTATTTGATGGCTGATATTGAGCAAAATCTGACAAGATGTCTAAAGAATTTGCTCGCCATATTGAGAACAAATTGATGTAGCCGAGGTATTTCACATAAGGGCCATGACCCATGTAGGTGCAGAACAGAATATATAGACTCAATAACAGACACAGTAGGATTCGAAAAGTGCAGTCGGACAAAGCAATAGTAAATTGGATAGAATATAGGCAAAATCATGGGAGTATAACGAGTATTGAGGCAAGTATGCATGATGTCGCAATATTCTATGTATTATACATACAAATATATATATATATATATATATATATATATATATATAAACTGTTATACATATTGATGCGCTATTGAAAGATTCCCTCTGCTCGTGTAGTTTATGGCCACAACCATTATTGGAGATATTGATGCTTTGTTGAGAATCTTCCTCTTCCGATGGAGTGAATTGGCAATTAAATGCAATCTTTGTAGTCGTCAGCCCTCGTATCCCCCCCCCCCCATTCTACCCCACGGGCAACATCAGTAGAACATCCCCTGTTGGCCATTTTCCCACTTGCCGTTAATAAATAACACATTTGAATCTGTTTGATGAAAGAGAGTTAATGCCGTTGTTTTATCAGTGGCAGACATTTTGTTCGAGTTAATTATGCGCTCCTTGTAATACCCAACGTTTTACAAAGAAGCAAGAAAAGCCGACCATAATTAGGTCTGATGGATTGAAAAGGGCCTCAAAAATAGTCTCAATTCCAAAAGAAACTCTTAGGAAGCTTTTCACTTCCACTATCCCCAATTGAGATTTGATTGACAGCCTTTTGGGCATTGAAAAACACCAAAAGCGAGTGTCCTTGGAGAGGGACGGTGAGGAGATATATTGCTCATGTGTCGGGAGGAGCCTTGTTTTTAGACATCGGGAGGCGTTAGTGCATTGAGGCGTGGAGCGAGAAGCGGCCATTTTGGTTTTATCTGCTCAGGATCTGCTCAGTGGCTGTCACCAGGAGGTAACTATAGCAACTGAGCTGCTCCCCCGGCAGTTACAGCATGTAGTGCAGCGTGAGTAACAGGGAGCGACTCCGGGTATGTAGGACTGTGCTATGACATTGCCATATTTCACCACAACCATGTTTAGGAATCTTATTTGCTGATTTGTTTTCAATATATGCAGAATTTTCATCCCTAAACTCATATTCGGTTTAAAGGCAAGGTTTTTACGTTTTTAATCGGGTAAACGATGCTGAAATGCTATTTCAAGGAAAATAGGTATTACCTTTTTGAAATCGGGCAAACTGTCTCCTTATGACCAGATTTTTCCTGTTTGTCAATAATGTTTTACATAAGCCAAATGTTTAAAACTTACTTTCGGCCTTTAACCAAGGTTATAAACCAGGTTTAAAGTATAAGACTCCACTATTTTTTCTTTACATTTGTTGTCATATGGTGATAATTATAGAAGACTGAACTCCCGTTTCTATATATACTTATATACCACATTGTCAGTTTCTTTAGTTGATAACATGTTTACCACTGTTAACTACAGAGAATCTTCCCTGCCAGTAGTACACTCATACAGATCCCATAACACCATTAATTGAACCATAGTCAGACACCTAATCTCAAAACAGAAAAAAATAAAGTGATCTGTAGTTAACACGTTAAGGACGGTATGTTGCATACAAAGCAATGTTTGCTGTCGTGATTCGGCCACTTGCATATCAACCCTTTATGGCCATCCAGATACAGCCCTATTTAGTTACTCACTAAGGCAGCATTATAGGATTAACCAGAAATAATGCAGTATTAGCGAGTTACTCACCAGGGCAACATTCATACATCATGATGACAAAGGACACACCACATTAAAGCACCTGATATGAAGGACATCATTCAAATTCCAAAACAATTACTTCAAATAATATGATTTAAGCTGACTTTTTAAGTATGTGTTTTTTTCAGATTTTAACTATGTTTTAGGTCCTTAACAGAGCAATGGTTGAAGTCTCTACTTGAACAAGATTCAGCTATTGCAAAGACAGAGACTGTGAGTGCTTGGTTTAGGTCTAGGGCGAATGACCACGGCAAGCGGCAGAACACCACCACTTGACTAGTCAAGGATATCTCACGACACGCACGCATGCCCAACAAACGTCGCGAGCAGCACCGATTTATCGACTCACATACTTAATAAATATTTGTTTTTTTAGTAGGCCCGCCACACACAGCCAAGGTCCCAGGTGGGCTGGCCGGGACCCTGCGGCTGAGTAGATCATGGGAGGGAGGAGTTCAACTCCCAAAGGTAACATTAACCCTTAAAGAGCCACACAGTGACTCAATGCTATATACCCTGTATCGTCATGATGCATTCATGCAGCTCAGACAATTCAGGGCTGCATCCACGCATCATGCTTAAACTTCAGGAGTGTATCAACCCACAATGGTTGCCATGATGCTTGAACCCAACCCTGGCTATCTATTCGGCAAAGATCCATTGATGCATCATGGAAACAAAGGCCATAATGCATTAAAACACTATGCCGCCCTTGAAGGGCTAACTAGTGGGCGAAAATAAGTGGAATGGTCCATATGTAGAAGGTGAAGTACGGCGGGAGCAGCCATAGATCATTTAGGTACCGCCCATGTGTAATGGTCTGTGACAGAACTGGTTTATTTGTAACCTTGGGGTCCTTTCCGTTTCTGTAGGTTCTAAATCTGTTTGTTATCTGTGGCGGAGGAGGGGTCCCAAGGAGAATGTATGCATGGAGGTTTGGGGCTAGATGAATGGTTGCCTGTAGCCAAAGGTCGTAGATCCGTTTAGCCCTTTTAAGGACGAATGATGCTTTACTGCAGTATGCCCATTACTATTATGATATTATATGAATGCATCTCTGGCGAGTAACTCACTAGGGCTGCTCTCATGCATTGCTTTGACCCCCTCCGGTTGAACCACACCTTATGGATAGCCAAGAAACCAAATACTTCCTGCATGGTGATTCATGGGCATAGCCCTGGTGAGTAGAATCACCAGAGCTGCATTCATGCATCATGACCACAAAATGCATTGCACATTTGAGCACCATGCGGTCCTTAAAGCTTATGAATGGTGGGAATGGGATATTTGTCTTAAGGGTTTAACTTACGGTTTCTGCTGACTCATACGTTTCTAATCTAAGAGGAGGCTGACATCTTTGAAATCTCTTTCGTTTTTTTCCAGACCATTAGAAAACGTTGTAAACGGGACAACTGTGACTATCTGTCCATCTTACCTTGGACTGGCATGTGTACGTATTTATATAGTTTGTTCATTATCCTCTATGACAATGGGAGATAACGGCCAATCCAGAAGTCCATTAACCTATAGACATGCAATCGTCTCTTTCTGACAACCAGGATGATTATTCTATAATGTACCGTTTAAACTCGGACCAATCAGCAATATGACACAACATAATAACATATACCAAATTGTAGTAAGGGCTCTTTCAGACTATATTAAGAACGGTAAATGTAGGTATTATGAGATGTATGCCCCTTTGCCCGGACTGGATCCATGCCATATGCCAATCCTACCCACGGGTTTAAACGTTACCTGAGGTTCGGGATGACATGCTAATGCGATACAGGCAATTTTTTTTGTTTTGTTTTTTTTCATCATGATGACAAATATTGCTTCAAGGCAACATGCCGCACTTTTAGGTATACGGGAGGGTTCAATTCTTTTCTACCAACAATATCTCTTAATCAGTTGGGACTATATTTGTTTGATATTTAATGATGTGATAAAAGCAAGAAAATCCATTTGACAGCTTTTGACAGTAGCTAAACATTGTTAACGATCCACTAAATGGATCTGGAAAATTAATTCATGTTAGTTAAATGAGCTATTATGAACCCATATTGGTTAAATCAATACTGCTGTCGTATTTACAATTAGATAAACCACTATCTGTGGACCCTCCCCTCACCTTTGTCACCTACCTCAGGCTCATGTTTTGGCTCCCTTGGTTAGTCGATATTGTCAGGTTGATCAGTACTGTCCAACTCACCTGAGCCTTCCCCTTTAAGGCTATTGACGTCCTTTTGAGTAAGGCATTAGTCATATGTTGTTTTGCCTCAGTCATTCCTTAAAAGTACTTGCCCAGGCATGACCAATGTCGTGTAACCAACTCCGGATCCAAGTGAACAAAAAAAACGTTATACAATATTTTATAACGTTATAATAACGTTTCTCTTAGGTTCCTTACTATGGCATAGCGTTATAAAGTTTTAAAACGTTATTTTGACGCTGACTAACTTGTTTAGCTGCTACAGACTAAGGGGCGGGGTGTTTAAATTATCCGTGTATAGCAGCGTATTGCCTGTGGTGTAGCCGCCTAATTACATCTACATATTGTTGCTACACAACAAACCCCACATCATCCATCAACCATCAACACTACTCCAACTACACAGAGAGAACGGTGAGCGCCAGACATTGTATCAGAAACAACTGTTTCCAGTGTTAGTCAGTTTAACCCTTTAAGGATGGTTTGTCGCCAAAAGATCATATTAGTTGTCATAGTGCATCAATGTGGCCTGGTGAGTAACTCGCCGGTGCTGCATTGATGTATCATGCCGAGTATTTGGGACTGTAAGATCGCATGATGCTAGCATGCAGCACGGGCGAGTTACTGGATGTTTTGTCATTCCGCTTCCCTATTCCCCCATATCTACTACAGTATGGTAAGTATCTGTACTGTGAAGTAGGGTGACCATAGCTACCTGACTCTTCTAGGGCTGGGTAGTACTCTGAAGTAGTATGCCCTTCGTCGTCTGTGAGCCTAAAGGATTAATACACTTGGAAAGGTTCTGTATTATGCCTGAATGCAGCCATTATGAATAGACTCGCCATGACTTTGAAGCACCATGACCAAAAAGCCTTAAGCCGGATAACCGTTTGAGGACGGATGCCGCTAAAAGATTTGACTTCATAATGCACCAATGCAGCCCCGGTTAGTTACTTGCTGGGGTTGCATTGGTGCATCATGCTGACCCTTCAGGGGTGTCTCAACCCCATGTGGTCGGTATGATGCTTGAATGCAGCACTGGTGAGCTACTCACCAGGGCTGCATTCATGCACCATGATGACCTAGGCATTATGGTATCATGCCGTCCTTATATGGTTAAAGCACTATGCAGCCGTTAGAGGGTTAGCAGGGAGAGAGGAGCCCAATCCCAGACACACAAGCTACAAGATTAATGAGCTGTGTCGGTGTATTCTGATCTGTCGGTCTAACAAGAGGCTGATTCCTCCTACCCTCAACAGAGTCTGCTATCTTCTAAAATACAAGAGTAGGAATGCTATGGACTAGTTCTGGTGCCATATACAGGTACCATATAGAGACCCTTATACAATTATGGTCCATGTTTCCTGAAACACATATCTTCCGCACCAGGGTCCTGTTTTAACCATTAGGGGTCACGTAGCGCATTAATGCATCATGCCTTTCTTCGTCTTGATGCATGAATGCTTCCTTGCATGGCTGCATTCAGGCAACTGGCCAACCCTACTGAGTTGATACACTCCTTAAAGGTTTGCATGATGCACCATTGAAGACCAGGGGCCCATTTCTCAAATTTGAACGATTCATTTTGCTTAATATTGTTTAAGTACAGCAGTAAAGGATTCATGCAGCCCTTATATATAGCCGAAACGTCCACGTAATACATGGCTATAAAAAAATCATCCCTCCCCGCCACCCTGTCTCCCTGTATCCCTTCATGCTTCCCTGCCTGCCTGCCTGCCTGCCTCCCTCCATACCTGCCTCCCTGCCTTCATGCCTGTCTGCCTGTCTGCCTGTCTGCCTGTCTGCCTGTCTGCCTGTCTCCCCATTCTCTCTGGATGAAAGCCCTGGATAAAAGCTAGCTCTTGACGAAAGCTCTGGACAAAAGCCATGCCTTGGACAATTTGCTCTGTATGATTTAACCAGATATTAATGTTTTGCTTATGCTGCGATATCTTCCCATTGAGAAATGGGCCCCTGGTAAATTAACTCTGGGGCTGCATCATAATGAGAAATTTAGCAACATCCCCTTGATAAAGTGATAACAAAGTTACAGATCACTTTGGACGAGAAGTCGATGAGAGGCTCAAGTTGTTCCACAGAATCTGATGCCAGCTATTCCAGCTGCAATAATGACTTCCAGCCCCACTATATAAACTGTAAATATCAGGTTTCCCCTTGGGACCCAAAAACTCAGTGCCCATATAGATCAGTTATTACGTTGCCTATAGGATGAGGGATCTGGCATGAAAGCTCGTGTCAATAAACCCAATTATTCTCACAAAGGGCCTTAGCGGAGCGGGTCCGGTCGGGATAAAGGGAGGTCACAGAATTCAATCAACTCCGGAGTCGGGTGGACTCAAGCTAGGTCTCTGGACACGCGACTATAGCCTGCCGCAAGTACAGGCATGCCGCTAGTATGGGCTTGTACATGGGTGTATATACTGTAGGTATTTTCAACCATATATATTTTGGTATGAAATACAGTTTTGTTTGTATTTGAATTTGCGAATTTTGGAAGATGGCAGTTATACCACTATACTGGATAAATATTTACGCTGTAAATGTTTTTGTGGATTTTCATTTCCGTGAAATCTCAAAAATAAGACCAGCGGAAAATAACATTTACAGTATGTCTCAGAGGGTGGTAATGCTGAGTGCAATATGCTAGAAAGCAGATAGCTACATGCTTAACTTGAATATTGGACAAATTAATAAGTCTAGAGGAAAGATATAATATCAGTTAAAACACCCTAAAACTTAGTTATAATGATAGACTAACATTGCAATTCCTTATATTAACGATTTCCCTAGTTTTTGACATCGTTCTTTGTGGTCGTAAACAGGTTGTTATGTCTATGATTGCAGGGCAGGAGTGCATGGTTAATACGGTGGCGTTATAATGCAGCCCTAAAAGGTCTAGATCTATGTCTGTCTGCTGACAGCTTTTAATTACCTGACAAAGTAGCTCTAAGGGGAACCGCTGTCACCTCGTGATTGTTTTCTAATCTCACCTGAATACCCCAAGCATGTGATGAGTTGATTTATGAAAAAATGGTCACTTTTCACGAAAGAAGACTTACTCATCTGTACGGCATCGTCGTAGCTTTGATTTGAATAAACATTGGCTCATACCTATGACTGTTCACCCACCCACTCACTCACTCACTCACTCACTCACTCACTCACTCACTCACTCACTCACTCACTCACTCATTCACTCACTAAAAAAGCTATTTTTGAAACCAATGTAAAGGACATAATCTTAATGTTTATTTTGTGCCTGATAATGCTACAGACAGTCCTCATGATGCACAAATGTGGCTCTGGTGAGTAGCTTGCCTGCCCTGCATTGGTGCAAATGGTGGGTATGATGCACTATTATACAGTGCATTACTGCAGCATGGGGAAGTTATTCACCGGTTCTATTTCCATGACCATGGAGCTTACCTTGCGGCGTCATGTGGTGGGACTTAAAGGGTGATGAAGGCCTAAGCACCTTGAAATAATGTCCAAACCCTTTAGTAGTAGGAGATAAGGGTTGAATGGGGAAGGAGAGGTGTGTTTGTCATGGAACAGCGCACGACACAGGCAGGCGTTGGATTGAGGACAAATGGGATAAGGAGTAGATTGAGGGAGAGGAGGAGAGAAGAAATTATTATTGTGAGGGGTCGCTGTCGTAAACTGCCCTTAGAGTGACCCCAGGCCTGATATATGTGAAAGCCATTCATGTCTATCATGTTAAGGGCTGTATATTGCTTAATATGTCCTTTAGGAATATAATGCATAAACTTCATCATGGGTTAGTTACTCAACCAAGCTGTATTTTTCCATTGTGAGGACAAAGTAATTTCAAGTGCAATCTGATCCTCGAAAAAAATCAGGGAATTCATTGGCTGTAGTGACAATGGTTTTGGAGTGTAACCTTTCACAGTTCTGCCTCCTACCCCAACCAAGTTTCCATTCCCTGAATTTTAATCTTAACTCATAGTAGGGTGTATATAAATTCACAGAAGGTTATTGAAACCAATGTAAAAGCTAAAGATGGAGAGTAAAAAAGCGAAATATTGGGGTTTACTCAAGAATTGTTATGAGAATCAAGATATGAGCAGGGATGAATGATTAGTGAAACTATGGAAGCATAGCTGAACAAAATGATCTTATATTACCCCATAAGAATACTGCTCCATTGTGAACAAATAAGTGCAACATGTGAACTTGGAAACATTACTTGCTGCCAAACATCAGAGTGAAAAGATTATCCCAGATTTTTGTTACCATATGGAAATTACCGGGTGATGACCATGCAACACTCACCATGTGATGTTTGTATGGTAACTGTGCAATATTTGTATGGTGATATATGTATATTTACCAGGCAATGTCTTTATTGTTACCATACAGATGTTTGTATGATAAACATTGCTTTCTGCGAATTCAACTGTAACCGTGCAATATCTATATTTTAACTAGACAATGGTTGTAGGGTAGCAGAGTGACTTACATATCCAAAAGTGATTTGTACTCACTCTTAAGAATTGTTGCCTGTTTTATAGGTGTTTTATACCTGTTTTGAAGGTGTAGAGTAGAACCTGCTGTAGGTGTAGATTTTTGTAGGTAATCAGTAGAATATACTGTCAAGTCGCAGTCAGTGCTTTAAAACCACTGAGGGTTTTGCCGTATACCTACACTTACTATTTACAGTGTTTTTATGAAGTAACTATATTAGCCTGGTCCCTTTTGAACATCAGGCAGGGCAATACGATGAATAATGTCTAATTAAAATAATAATTGTATTTAGAAATGTTGCCTTTCATAACAAATTAGTGATTGTATAAATTTAGTCTTGCAAGCAGAACAATTGTCTGTATATTCTATTTCTCTATAGTGAGATCCTTTGTGCCTTAATGTGAATGCCTTAGGGTAGAAGCAGCTTATCACATCTCAAAGGAAAACTCTATTAACAGATACACTTACATTCATCTGCAATATGGATTTCTCATTATTTACTGCTTGTCGCCTTCACAATAAATGACTTCAGGCCGCAGCAGAAATCAGTTAAAAGTTTCCTTTGCTTTCCCATGTGAATCCCTTTGCGAATCACAGAAATGGAAATATATATATTGACTTTTCTTGAAGATGACTGACGATGCTCATTATTTGTTTTGATCATAATGAGGTAGGCTGAGCACAAATCAAAGCAAAGCAGGTGGAGCAACTGCTCCAAGCAATGGTGGTGGTAGGGGGAGGAGGGTGGTTATCAGCGAATGGAATTGAAAACGTACAAACCAAATAAATGACTAGTAAAATGTACATAGCACATTAGCCATTATCCATTTGTATAGCTATTTAATGGCAACATAGGGCTGTAATGTGTTATTCCTATTGTTGTCAACATTCATGAATGCAGCCATGGTGAGAGTATCATGTTGACCCTTTAACAGTACATCATTGCTATTTGGGCAGCATGACACTTGAAGACATCTCTGACAAGATACTCACCAGGGCTAAAGCACCATGCAGCACTTGACAAGGACTTTGTACTATCTTAATGGTAATGATTTATTTTCATGCAGCTATTCATAAATTAACATACATTTCAGAAAAATGTTGACTTGAAAGGCAAGTTTATGCACATAACATGAACTATTACTAGTTTGAAGTGTTTCTATAATTGCATACTTTTATATACTGTTATTTATTTCTAGTAAGACACTCAATCATCCAAATCTGACTGGCAAGTTGACAATATCTCAACCGCCTTTTTTCCTGTTTACATATATCTGGATCCGGCAGGCATAATCTATAGAATACTATGAAAAATAATTTTAGCTTTCCAATTTAAGTTTCCTAATGAAGAGACCTTACATCTTCTGTTGATGACATCAAAGGGAAGTGATCTAAGAAGTTGCCCGAGCATTTTATATTAAAACTCAGCCAAGTGGCAACAATCTTAGTGCTTTTCAATATTTCTACAACTCTAAAAGTGATTGCTGAAGATCTCTCACGAACTGGCACTGTGAGTGTTGTCATCAATCAATGTCAGGGAATGAAGTTGTCATCGAAAATGGCAACCGAATGATGAATACTGTAAATTCCAGTGTAGAAGCTGTTGCTAGTATGTGAGTCAGATCGCCAGTGTGGTGTATAGTATTGGCCCAGAGCAGGTGTGTGACTTATATACAAGTCTTTGCTATGTAATAAAGTACTAAAATAGCTAATTTACACCCATTTTGGTATATACTAGTCCTCAAAATCATCCATGTAGCTTCTACATAAGTTATGCAGATACCCGAAAATGTATGGCAAAAGGTGATTTGAATACTAATTTGACATCTCCTACAAATGTTGGTCAAGTTTCACTTTGCTCTTAACACAAAATACAGATTGTGCCGTTGTCAGAGTAATCAGTAGCAGGCCCTAGCCAAAGAAGTGCTGCTGCATGTTACAGTATAACTAACAATGAGGCTGATGGTGGAGGTGCATGATGGGTAGAGAGGTCTCTTGGTCACATGATTCGTTGGGCATGACAGGAAGAGGCGGTTGGCTGATGTACGTGAGGTGCCTGTGTAAGATAATTAAAGAATACTCAGTAACAGCAATTGGTGATATAATCCACCCCATAATTTACTGAGTGATACTTTCTCACCTTTGTTTTCAACATTAAATGTACAGTTACATGCACCTGGATACAAAAATAAAATTTGATTACGATGTAATAGCTGTTTATTAATATGACATGATTATAAAGCAATGCATCCATTTCCTGCAGGTTAAGACAGGCACAGTTATTCAGTATAAGGTATTTAGTAATGTGGTTTTATGATTTTTCTTTCTCTTTCGAGAAATGCAAACTGGCTGTGTACATGCACAATTTTGAACAAATGAACATTACAAAAGCATAGTGAAAACAGGTTGCAAGATGTTTTACAGGAATTTATGGCCAGAAAATATTATTCCACGGCTAATGCAGAACCAGTTGTATTTTAATAGGATCCCCAATAAAATTGATGAGAACATTGCAAGATATAAAGAAGGTAGGAAATACTATAGTCATATGTTAGGGTATGGACTATCTCTATGGTTATCATAACAAAGCAGGCAGTTGATTCATTTTAGATGCCGGATGGGAGGAGATGAATTGAATTCCCCCTTGTTACATGTCTGTGTTGATAGGGCTCTAACTAGTTGACTGCATCACAAAAGTTCATGATCAGCATCTGATGTAAATAATTTCTGATGTTGGACTTTTGAATAGCTGTGGTACACATACTGTACTGTTGCTTTTAAGCGCCGGGTTTTGAATAAGCGGTGGTCATGTGTAAGAGCCTGGGGTATGGGGGTCTTGAAATAAATCATAAGCATTAAAACTTGATCTAGAATAAGCGCTTGTCTTGTATGGTCAATCATACTGCAGACACATGGAAAATGAATTAACTAAGAAATTATACATTTGCAGACCTTAACAAGAAATCAGCCAGTGCAAAAGCAAAGAAAAAGATGGCAGCCTGCAGAGTGTAGCTTGGGATAGCAGTATATAATAGGCATAATGAGGGGACAAGATGGCAGGCTTCACAGTGCAACTAGATACAGTTGTATATAACAGGCATGATAAGGTTGGGGCAGGAAATACCCTTAGATTCATTGAGGGGAGGGGGATAAGTGACATGCCTGCTGCCTTCATAAGAAATTGTCTTATTCCCGGGTGATACGGGTAAGAGATTTGATTCAGTGCCTAGAATATCTGTCCCGATGTGGAATGATGGTATCTGTCTCCCAGTCCGGTCTGTTGTATAGGTAGGACTGTGTGGGCAGAACTAAGGGTAGATTGGCTACATATATGGCATTATTACTGCCAACCAGAAACCCTTTATACCTTACAATGAAAGCTTTATACTCATCTACCTCCTTCCTGCATATAATCTATTATCCAAACACCTCTTCTTCCCCATTCAAACCTGTGACTAAGTCATGTTTTTTAAATTGGTGATATATGAGTACAGGGCCTTTTCTAAGGTTTGGGGACATTTCCTCTCTGTCTGTATTTATCTGTTTATCGATCTTTCTTCCCCTTCTCTCTCTCTCTCTCTCTCTCTCTCTCTCTCTCTCTCTCTCTCTCTCTCTCTCTCTCTCTCTCTCTCTCTCTCTCTCTCTCTTCATTTACATCTCATAACCTACCCTACCCCATATTTCCTTGTCATTCTTCTCCCAATATCTAACATCTAACTCTATCTTTATGTTGCGCTTCCCTATTCTACCTTCAGCCTATTCCAGACCATGGATGGCAAGATGGTTGAAGTGTGCAGGCTGGGTGTGACAGGTATGGAGTATGGGGCTGGTCAGGTCTCAGCCTGGGCCCTGCCAGTGGCCTCTGACTTATTGGGGTGGATGGTGTGGGACTATGGGGTTACCAACAAATCAACAATCCTGTCACCTCTGCCTGACGCATGGTGCGTCTACAGACAGGGGGACATGGGGCAGGGTGTCAGGCCTGATGTTTTATTTATCTACCCCCTCCCTAACCATATTTACTACGGTTAGTGACCTCCAATATTTTTTCTTTTTGTCTCTTACTTTCATAAAACACAAGAGGAGTTAGAGAGCTTTGAAATGTTATAATTTGTCAGACAAGGAAAATGCATAGGCAAATAATGACCATTTGGAAATTGACATATACTTTTCATAATCTTCAACAATCAAAACAATTTAGTGTGTGTATAGTGTTACACGGAAACCTTATGCATTTTCCTCCTTTACAGATCACTGGACAGCGGTAGCATTACTTAACCCTTTGACAAAGGCTTATATCCTTAATGCTTTCAATACTTTATTTATGCACCATGGCAACAAATAGCAACATACATTAAGCACCATACAGTGTAGGTTAAATGTGATCCCCTGAGGGTAGAAGCAGCGTAGCAGGGCGGAGAAGATTGTCTGTTCTCATCTGCAGTATGGATTACTTATTATCCCATTTTTGTCGCCTTCACAATATATTACTTTGGTCCCATGTAGAAATCAGGTAAAAGTTGTCTTGGCCTTCTCATGTGAATTCTTTTGTAAATCATAGGAACAAGAATAGAGATGTTGATTTTTTTTCAAGAAAAGCTGGTTAAAGTTGGTATATCCGATTCTTCTTCAATTTCTAAATCTTACTTAGATGTATTCCAAACACTGTAAAAGTATAATACTAAGAGAATACAGGACAATTTAATGTCATCAATAGGTGTTGATAAGTCACAAAGGGATTGAATGTCCCATAACCATGGACTTTTCTGGTGTATTTTCAATAGGGAGAATAAAAGCGTGCACACATTTCTTCCACAATGACCATATATTGGACAATAAAATCTAATTAGAGCAAAATCGGAGGGAATTAGGGGGAATGAAATAGATAGGAGGTCAACTATATCATTCTGACTCATTTTTAAGGAAATCTATCATTTTTGTCCCAAACATCGGATGTACTAACTTTAAGGCAGAAGTTAAGTGGAGTCTATTGAATATGAAAATGTAGTCATAGACACCATTCAAAGCCCAGTGGCTGGAGCTGTGCAATTCCTTGTGATTTTGAAGACTCATTTGCTGTATTCCAATAACTAAGTCAGCAGTTGGCATAGGTTTATTGTGCATGTTGAAGTTGTGCATTTGTCAAGAGCTCTAAAATGTCTACTATAACAAAATACGTTGGGTGCCTTGTTTGCAGAGTTTTAACTACAAAGGCAAGGGCTGGGAATGAGAAAAGTGAAAGGTGGGGATTGCTTGCACACATTGTATCCTTCTCTTTGTCTCAGTCGGTGTAAGTCATTTGCCGCCAAGTAATCCATAATCAATCAAAGCAGTGAAGTCTACTTCCGGAAACAATAGGCAGAACCAAGTCTGGCTCCGCATATATACATTGTAAATGGGCTCCAACCCTCCCCTAGTCCTTCCTTTCCACCTGCCAGCTTGAATTACTCATGATTCAAAGCAAATCTCCTCAGTCTGGAAAGCCTTATGGCAACAAGCCCTGCCCTTGTCTTCCCTTTGTAACGCATATTGTTGAATTAGCCAATAAAAACAATCAATGATTTCAAGGATTTTGCAGCTCTTTGTGAATAATAAATAAGGTAATGGCATCTGCTGAACTCGTGAGGGGAGTGCAGGTGGGGTAGGGGGGCAGGGGGAGGGGGTGGGCAGGGGGTCGGGGGGTGGGTGCAGGTGGCTCAGGCTCATGAGAATACCACAGAAAAGCTATACCCAGATGTCACAAAGTGGATATTTTTTTCTATCTCAAATATTTTATTAGAAGTATTTCAGTTATCATACATATTTATTTCTTAGAACAAAGTTTGTAATCTTCTCTTTTCAGTGATGTAATTTTAGAACTTTTATGGTATTTTTTCAGCTTTTCATCGTTTTACTGAAAAATCCATTATAATTTAAAGGAATTAAAAAGCAGTTATTTTATTTTTTGTATAAATATTTAAAAATATACAACATAATAATGCACAATTGGAAATGGTCCAGAACGATTGGAATTTTTTTTCTGATATTAATTGACACCATTTGCATATAGATATTCGAATTCTTTGACCTATTTTCAATAGTTTAAAGTCAATGTCACAAAACAACCACGTTAAGGTGTCCGTTATGTGTCCGTTACGCGTCCGTTATGCCATGTGGCGCCATATTTAGCACAAAAGATCTTAACATATGGCAGCTCATAATGTCGTTAATATTTGTGCTATAATAATCTTAAGAGTACCTACCCCCCCTAGATCGATGTCAAGGATTCCAATGAAGCTATCCACTTTTCTCTATCTCGAATGGTTGCTTAGCAACCGGCCCTTTTATATGAAAAATATCCAATTTTGTGGGTGCCTTGAAAAATCATGATTTTACATGGTATTTTCATGGCTACAATACAGTGAGAAATAATCATAGCTATATCACAAAATTTAATGTGCATGTTCCCAAAGACCTATATTTTCTATTGCATTTGAGAAATAATGAGAATAAAGATATTTTTTATTTGCATTTTTTTCACTTTTAATTGTTGCAAAGTCGTGAGTTTGACCCAGGTGGCCAATTCATTTTGTTTGTATTGGTTCCTATCATCTGGGATCCAAAGACCCCATCTCCCCTCTAACTTCTCACTCCCCCTCTCACTTTCACTGTGTTATCACTGTCTGTTATTGAAATCATAACACAGAATAATAGGGAGACATTTGAATCAGTTTCATGGCCCTTAAATGTTAAGTCTTTAAGGACGCATGTCGCTGAAAGATGAAATGTGTCATCATGATGCACTAATGCAGCCCTGGTTAGTAACTCACCAGTGCAGTATCAGTGCATCATCCCAACCCTTTTGGAGTGTCTCAACCTCATAGGGTCAACATGATGCTTGAATGAGCACTGGCGACCAATGGCATGATGCATTATAGCGTGATGCCGTCCTTAAAATGTAAATATATACAGTATGCTGTTGACCTTAACGTAAACAATCTTCGTGAATCATGATTAGCAGAAAATGGTGCAGCATCATAGGGAAATAATCTGATGCTGACCTTTATGAGTCTTCAGAGTGCTCATGATTCTGGCATGCAGCTTTGGTGAGTAACTCACCAGTGCTGTATCCATGTATAATGCCAAAGGAGTTTATATAATGCCAAGATCTGCAGCCTTGCATCATACTGACAAATGCAACACTACATGCATATGCATAGTGCAGCCCTTAAAGGGTCAAAGTAACTTCCCAGTGAAGCAATAAGACCCAGAAGTAAAGACATCAAAGGAAATAGCTCTAATTCCTGATAACAGAATTGGACCCAAGTGTAAAAAACTCTGTCTAGTAAAACAAGCCGCTCAGTGAAGCCAAGGAGCACCTTCAAATGTGAGATTATCACAACATGATATCCCAGCAAGCAAGGATACGTTGGGCCAACGTTGTACAACGTCGGCAGGTCGCAAGCAATTTTCTAACGTTGTGCCAATGTTGGTCTTACAACGTTGGTACAACATCGGTAAATTGATGTTTCACCAACGTTGGCAATACTCTCAGTGGTTTGCCAACGTTGGTGTAACATTAGATAATTCATGTCCTGCCAACGTTTGTACAACACTATATATCCAACCTCCACCAGAGGGCATCAAAAGTTGTATGTAGATATTTCTACCAGCAGATCCATTGTCTTCCCTCATAATTGGCCAATAATTGGGGCACATTTGTTTTATAAAGCTTTTGAAATCAGGTGTACTCCATGTGTAATATATTATATTCTTAATTATCATCTTTATATATAATATAACAGAATCCTGGCAATGTTCCTATGAGGACACCCTTTTGTAGGCAATGGCAAGTCAATAAGGTGTAAATGATAGGATGATTCTATATCACTTCTTGGCTTTTGAAGTTGAGATTAAGGTGAAATGCAAATAAAGAAATGGCTGTGTCTTTTATAGTTATATAAATTGACAGCTAATAGACCAATATTATGAGCAAACTATGTTACACAAATTCTCCCAGTCACACATTGGATTTAGACCACAAATAAATGTCATATTTTGCCTATAACTGGTTGGGTAGACGTTGGCACAATGTCAACATCTGACATTGGCCTGACGTTGGCCCAACGTCATGCCAACATGACGTTGGCCCAACGTTGGCCCAACGTCATACCAATGGCGACGTTGGCACATAGTAGAAATGGACGGCCAAAAAGCACTTGGGACAATGGAAATAACTGACGTCATGCCAATGCCAGCCTACGTCATGCCAAGGTTGGCATGACGTCGAATTGGGTGCTGGGATTGCTAGTTCAATTATCCATGAGTACATAATCCATAATCAAGTTGGATTCTAAACTCTTTGACTTCATCTGGCATTTCAATTAGGCCTTATTTGTTACCATAATCATTTATCATATGACTGTATGGAAATCATTTTTCAGATTTGAATCAAAATTGCCAACAGCCATAGACTTATTGTTCGAAAACTGAGAAGACGCTTTAGCACTAATAGTAAAACCACCTAACCAGCAATAACTAGATCTACATGTCAGTGCCCTTTCGAATTCTTATACATCTAAACGATAGCCAATGACCTCTCAAGAACTGGCACAGCCAAAGTTGTCATCAGTCAATGTCAGCAAAGAATGAAGTCACAAAAACAGTGCCTGATGGGATAAAATTAAGGTAATTCTCTTCAAAGGAACCAAAGGTAGTTATCGAAATCTATTATAGTGCACATGGGACTATCTGAGACTGCAGGGCATTCCTAACCAAAGCTTGTCAGAGCTCACCAGCATGTAAGGTACTTATAGAGGTTGTTATAAAAACAAGAGATAATGTTATATGGCTAGGCCAAAGATGGCTAAGATGAAGGCAGATGGAAGAGGTGCATGTCAGGTTGGAAGATTTACTGGTCACGTGACCAAATTTGGCTCGATAGGAACATGGGGTTGGTAGGTGCTGTGCATGCGGAAGGAAATTAAAGTGTGCCATCCAACATCAATCTTGGCCATTATCACAGAAGGTTTCACTGTAGTTATAACAAAGTTCAATGTGGTGAAATATGTATGACATACCTTAGTAGCAAAGGAAAATCTGGACTAAAGGTTCAAACTAAATGATAATGCCAGGTATTATGGGAGAAGAAGCTTTTTTTCAGCTTTATACAAATACACATTTATTAGTATATGAATCTCGAGAAATGTCTTTTTAAGACAGCTCTCATGTTTGCTGTGCATGACAAAGGATTTATAATGGGATTTGAAACTCTCTATTGCAGTTACTTACTTGGTTGTTTATCCAGCAATTCTGTTTACAAGAGCTACATGTATTTCTTCAACCAATTTTACGTATATCTTTATATATATATACTTTGTGCCTTCTTGTAAAAATACAATTTTGAGGTAATTATTATTGTTTGCCTTTCATAGATACTTACTTCTGGATATTGTCTTATTTCCGCAACTCATTTCCCTATCTCTCTTTGTCTCTCTGTCTGTCTCTCTGTCTGTCGGTCTGTCTGTCATGCTGCCTGTCTGTCATGCTGCCTGTCTGTCTGTCTGTCTGTCTGTCCGTCTGTCTCTATCTATCTCATTCTCTTTCTATCTCTCATTTTTGCAGCAAGCTTCTGTGTCTCTATCTATCGATCCACTAATCTTATCCCTATGTCGCTCTCCATCTCCTACTCTCAACCCCTCCATTATGCAGTTCTTCAAACCTCAGCTGACCTGCTTGCCCTACCCAATCTTTCCTTGTTATTCCTAACCCCTACTTCTAGATTTCTATGCATGTCTGTTCTTTACCGACCCATGTTGTAGGCAGGGTGGATGTGATAGGTATAGTGTATTGGGTTGGTCAGGTCTCAGCCCAGTCCCTGGCAGTGGCCTCTGACTTATCAGGGTGAAGGATTCAGGGTTACCAGGTTACCAACAAATCAAGGATTCCTGTCACCTCTGCCTGACATGTGGTTGGTCTACATACAGACAGGGGAACATGGGGAGGGTGTCAGGCCCGATCTACCATTCACCTACACCTGCCTGACCACGTTTTTCTACTGTTAGTGATCTTCAACATTTCTTCTCTGTGTTTCTTGTCTTCATAATGGGTAAGGGGAACTAGAAAGGTTTGATATGTCACGATTTATTTTGCTACCTCATGAAATACCTTTGTCTCTCTCAAATAAGCAAAGTGAATTCATTGACAAACCATTAGAAATTGGAAAATGACACATACTTTTTATGTGCTTTGCAACCATAAGAATTTAGTAATGTATAAAAGTAAAGATGTACTTGCCTTCTTTACAAATAACTGTGCAGCTGTATCATTGCCTTATTGATTGCATGTTGCTTTCAAGGCACTCAAGGCTGTATTGTGACAAGAGATAGCAGCATGCCTTCAAGTCCATGAGGATTAAATGTTAACCCCTGGGGATAGAAATGGCCCATCAAGACTCAGAAAGATATGTCTGGATTCATTCAAAGTATAGATTTTTCATTATCCACTGTGCTTTGCCGCTTTCAGAAAACATTACTTCAAACCCTTTAAGAAATCAGTGTGTCTTTTCTTTCCCATGTGCGTCTTTGCTTTCCCATGTGCATTCCTTTGTGATGCACATGCCTGATAGCTATTGACTCTTGACTTAGAAGCTTGGTATTGCTCATTATTTGTCTTGATAATGATGTGTTCACAGAAGAGCTAGAACCAAAGCAACCCTTATGAGGGATGGGAGGGGGCAGGAGTGGAGAGTTTTGGAAATGGGATGGAAATTTGGCAAACTTGTCTTATATAGGCGAACAGCCTGCACATGCTTACACACACTGTCCATATCCAAGAGCAAGAACAAAAGCTGCCACATACGCCCGGCCAAGCCTCAAACGTGGTTCAATAACCACTGACACTGACCAACAAGTCTCACATACATATATAGAGTATTAAATTACCCATGCCCCCACACACATTACATGCCCAGTTTGCATAGCTTTAACTCCAAACACAGGCAGTGGGTGGAGGGATGGGGAATGCTAACATACATTGTATCCCTCTCTTTGTCTCAGTTGGCATAGCTCATTTGCTGCCAACTAATCCATAATCAATCCAACCAGTGGCTCCCCCTTTAGGGAACAATAGGCACCATCCAGTCTGGCTCCACATATGGTAAATGGGCTCCGCCCCTCCTCAACTCCTTCCTTCCCACCTGCCAGCTTCAACTAACCATGATTCAAAGCAAATCCCTTCAGTCTGCAAAGCCTCACGGAAAGCAACATATCCTGCGTTAGCCTTCCATATGTGTAAGACTTTGTTGCATTGTCCATTCAAGCAGACATATTGATTATTGACTTTAAGGGTTTTGCAGGAAATAATGAATGATAAATAAGGCATTACCTTTTGCTTAATCCTTAAGACATGTTACCTTAAAGCTACAGTTTTTGTTATAATGTCCAATGTAGTGTCAGCTTGAGACTGTTAGGCTTTGTATCGGTACAACATGCAGACCCTTCAGGATTGTATCAAATTATATAGGGTCAGCAAAGCTAAATAGTAACTTGACAAGGCAGCATTTGGTAAGCAATTTAATAATCGGCAATAATACAGGCAGGACAACATCAAACAACCAAGTTTCAACATTGATTCAATAAACATGTAAAGGGGTTGAAGAATCAAATAACTTGATCAGATTTCTCTGCAAAAGGGTTCTGTATATGTATAACCCTGTTTTGGGGTCTAGGGTGTAAGGAAACCCCTTTCGGCTTCTATCTGGTTTTGAAGCCCTACACACTCACAGCAAAATAAAATAAGGTCCTGTAGATAAGTTGTATGCCCATTTTAGGTTACAAACACAGGAGGCTGTGTTGTGGCAAAACATGTAAGGTGAAAGATCCTGATCTGGACCTTTAGAGAAAACTGATACCTGCTCAGTGTACTCAGCATTTAACCTTCAAAGGTCCACATAGTTCACATCGATGCAGCTCTGTTGACTTACTCTTTACGTGCAGCCATCATGCTGACCTTTCAATCCTATAGAATCAGCATTAATAGATGTATGTACATAGTCATGGCAAGTAAGTTAGCATGACTGCTTTCATGCATCATAACATCTAGGTACACACCGCATCAATGCAGTATTCAGAAGGTTAAAGTAACTTCCCAGTGAAATACTAAGCTCCAGAAGGAAAATACAGCATAGTGAAGAGAGCTTTAATTACTGATGAGACGTAATTTGATCTGAGTATGGACACTGAGTCTTGCTGAGGGAGGGCAAGTTGTTCCTTTGAATGTGAGATATTTTCACTGGGAAAAAGCTATTTCCTTGTAACCCCATGCCACTTAAATCACAAAAATTGTAATGATTATTTCTAGCATGTCACAATCTGTTTGCACAAGCAGGGGCTCTTCTTAAAGGTGGCATCTTAATGTATGTTATGGCTCTGTTTTCCAGATTTGAAAAGCCAATAGCTATTCATACATTAAAAACTAACAAGATGCTCTTGCTCTTTAAATGGACTCCACCTACCCAGCAAGAGTTTTGCATGTTAGTGGTTAACCTACATCTTTTTTTTTTTTTTGGGCATTGATTGCGGATGGACTCTCAAGAACTGGCACAGGAGATGCTGTCCTCAATCAATGTCAGCAAAGGATCATGCCACAAAAGTGGTCCCTAATGCGATTGAATTGAGGTAATTCTCTTTAAAGGAACCAAAGGGAGTTATTGGAGTATGTAACAGTGGACATAGAACCATCTGAGAGAACAGGGCATTCTCAACCAAAGCTTATTACAGCCCCCAGTTTATATGGTATATATGGAGATTGATATAATGCTGTTATAACGCTAGGCCAAAGATAACAAACATCTGAAAAGAAGAAAGAGGTGGTGTATGTATCAGTCCTGTATCTAATAGCCTTTTTCTCAGGTTCAAAGACTTTAAAAAGCTCTATACAGCACATGAAATAAGGTTGGGGAATGACATGGATTCATTGAGGGAAGGGGGATAAGTGATAGGCTTGATGCTCTCACAAGAAATTGTCTTATTCCCGGGTGATATGGGTAAGAGATTTGACTCAGTGCCTAGAATATCTCTCTTCAGTCTGGGACGATATTATGGGTGTGTGGGTCTCTAGGGGGCTTTGTGTCGATATATGTAGGAGCAGGGAAGGATGAGGACAGAGCTAAGGTTGATTAGGGGCAATTGTCAGAAACACATAGAATATACCAACTGTTATACTTGTACTATTTCAAGTGTGTTCTCTCATAAACAGAATCACTGGGAAGAACCATGACTAGATGTATGAAAGATTTATATTTTTCATGTACTTCAACCATGTAGAAGAAGGGAATAAACAGTAGCATTTGAAAGCATAGGTCCATTATCACCTTAGCAGTAGTCCCTGTACATAGTGTCATTACCCTAGTATATGACATCCATTACACTGGTAGGTGGCCTCCCTGGTTCTGCTCAATCCATTGTCAATGTTTGTGTCACAAGTTGTCAGTAATAGAATATGGTGTCATGGCTATGCATTGAAAACATAAATGAGCCCTGGACAAATGAGCAGAAAGAAATTGTAGCATTGCGGAGGTCCTGCCGTATTTATTGGACATCTTTAAGAGGTAAATGTGTTGACCTAGACCTGCCATCACACCCGTAGTAGGATGTTTCCTGACAAAAACCCATATTCTTCTCCCCACCTGACAGCACTGACAGCTAAAACACAGTTCTGAGAGAAAAACGCTTGAGATGTATGTATTTTCTGTGAACCTGCCGTCAAGGCATTGGTATTGGATCAAGTAAATTGTATATCTCTGCATATACATCTAGAAAATACATCATAATCCTTTAAGGTTAATTGTATATTTAATTGGTACTGTACATGAATCTGCACAAAAGTCAGAGAAATCGAAGCACTAACTCTGCTACTTAGGGAGTTTATTAGTTGATTAGTCACAGGGGGGGGGTGGTGAGTTTGAGGGGGGGTGAGAATTTAGAGCCTTTTAGGGAGGGGGGGAGTTCTACATGCTATCGAGGGGGAGGCCGTATATATCTTTCTTAAAATCTCACCACCACCTCCTGTAATTTATAAATGAATACTCCCTTACTTAGTATGCTAGTTTGTGTGGGTTATTTTGTGAATTTCTAATAACCACAAAGGATGAAGTCACAAAAGCAGTGCCTGATGGGATAAAATTAAGGTAATGCTCTTCAAAGGAACCAGAGGGAGTTATGGGATTCTATTATAGTGGACATGGGACTATCTGAGGCTGTAGGGCATTTTTAACCCAAGCTTGTCATAGCTCACTAGCATGTGTGGTACTTATAGAGGTTGGTATAATACCAAGAATAATGTCATATTGCTAGGCCAAAGAGTGCTAAAATGACGGCAGATGGAAGAGGTACATGTCAGGTGAAAAGATTTACTGGTCACGTGACCAAATTTGGCTCGATAGGAACATGGGGTTGGTAGGTGCTGTGCATGCGGAAGGTAATTAAAGTGTGCCATCCAACATCAATCTTGGCCATTATCACACAAGGTTTCACTGTGGTTATAACAAAGTTCAATGTGGTGAAATATGTATGACATACCTTAGTAGCAAAGGAAAAATTGGACTAAAGGTTCAAACTAAATGGTAATGCTAAGGTATTATGGAAGAAGAAGCTTTTTTTCTGCTTTGTACAAATACACATTTATTAGTAAATGAATCTCAAGAAATGTCTTTTCAAGACAGCTCTCATGTTTGCTGTGCATGACAAAAGATTTATAATGGGATTTGAAACTCTCTATTGCAGTGACTTACTTGGTTGTTTGTCCTAAGCAATTCTGTTTACAAGAGCTACATGTATTTCTTCAACCAATTTTACGTATATCTTTATATATATACTTTGTGCCTTCTTGTAAAAATGCAATTTTGAGGTAATTATTATTGTTTGCCTTTCATAGATACTTACTTCTGGATATTGTCTTATTTCCGCAACTCATTTCCCTATCTCTCTTTGTCTGTCTGTCTGTCTGTCGGTCTGTCGGTCTGTCTGTCATGCTGCCTGTCTGTTGGTCTGTCTGTCTGTCTGTCTGTCTGTCTGTCTGTCTGTCTCTATCTATCTCATTCTCTTCCTATCTCTCATTTTTGCAGCAAGCTTCTGTGTCTCTATCTATTGATCCACTAATCTTATCCCTATGTCGCTCTCCATCTCCTACTCTCAACCCCTCATTTATGCAGTTCTTAAAACCTCAGCTGACCTGCTTGCCCCACCCCATCTTTCCTTGTTATTCCTAACCCATATCACTAAATTTCTATGCATGTCTGTTCTGGACCAACCCATGTTGTAGGCAGGGTGGATGTGATAGGTATGGAGTATGGGGCTGGTCAGGTCTTGGCCCAGTCCCTGTCAGTGGCCTCTGACTTATCAGGGTGAAGGATGCAGGGTTACCAGGTTACCAACAAATCAAACATTCCTGTCACCTCTGCCTGACATGCGGTTGGTCTACATACAGGCAGGGGAACATGAGGAGGGTGTCAGGACTGATCTACCATTCACCTACACCTGCCTGACCGTATTTGTCTACTGTTAGTGATCTCCAATATTTCTTATCTTTGTTTCTTGGATTCAGAATAGAGAAGGGGAACTAGGAGGGTTTGATGTGTTATGATTTGTTATGCTACCTTTAACAGACAAGATGCCTTTTTATCTCTCAATTAAACGAAGTAAATTCATGGACAAACAATCAGCAATTAAAAATTGACACATACTTTTTATGTGCTTTGCAACCATACCAATGTAATAAGTGTATTAACATATAAGTGTATAAACGTAGAGATGTACCCTCCTTCTTTACAAATAATTATGTATAAGTGTATAAACTTAGAGATGCACTTGCCTTCTTTACAAATAATTCTGCAGTTGTAGCATTGCCTCATGGATGGCATGTAGCTTTCAAGGCACTCAATGCTCCACTCATGCATTGTGACAACCAATAGCACCATGCCTTTAAGTCCATGAGGATTAAATGTTAAACCCTGGAGGTAGAAACGGCCCATCAAGACTCAAGATATGTCTGGATTCATCCACAGTATAGATTGTTCATCATCCACAGCGCTTTGCCGCTTTCAGAAAACATTACTTCAAACCCTTTAAGAGATCAGTTTAAAGTTGTCTATGCTTTCCCATATGCATTCTTTTGTGATGCACACGCCTGATAGATATTGTCTGTTGACTCAGAAACTTGGTGATGCTCATTATTTGTATAGATAATGATAGCGTTCACAAACGAGCTGAAACCAAAGCAACCCTTATGAGGGATGGGGGGGGGGGAGGAGAGTATTGGAAACAGGAAGCAAATTTTGCAAACTGCCCTACCAGCCACTCGTCTTATATAGGCAAACAGCCTGTACGAACACTCACAGACTGGAAGCTTATGGTAACCCCTGTCCCTATCCAAGAGAAACCATGGGTGATAATAGCACAGCTTGGTGTCAGTTGGTATGCTTTAATTTCCCTACACATGCACAGCACTCTCAAACCCCAGGTTCCTTTCACGCCAACCAAGTGACATGGCCAGTGAATCTTCAAACCAACACGCACCTCTTCCATCCACCTCAATGATTATTTGTAACAGGCGATATTACTATGTAGCTACTGCCTTCTTTGGCCTGGCCTTGTGGCATTACTATTTCATTCTCCACATATCTTGGTGAGCTGGGGCCAGCTTGTGTTGGGAATGCCCTTCTGTTTTAGCCTCATATAGACTGTACATAATACTGCAGTAACTACCAACATAGGTACTTTTAAACAGAACATTTTTCATTTCGGGAGCCACATTGTAATGTGATCGTTTGCTGACATTGATTGATGGGCAGGCTACCTGAGTTCAATTCTCTTCCATGCAATTCATGGTAATCAAATTCATAGATAAAGTGATTTTGGAAATTATTATTCACAATACTAATGAAAATTTAGAAATATATATTTAAAGGACATACACTTATTTGGCCAGGTAGGGATTTGAGCTTGGGCTCCCAGCATTATGAGTCCAATATGCTAACCACTACCCTATCCTGGACAGATAATATATGAAATGTCTACCTACAACCCATTCTCAGTACACTCACTCTGTTTGCACCCTAATCTCGGACACGAGATTTGGCTGAGCTAGTCCTTGCAGATCAAAGGGTTATGATTGGTATCAGTGGTCTACAAGGTGGAGCCACTGTATCTCGCTAACGCGGAATAGCGCGATGCCCTGCATGCCCCCTAAGTGTGAAAACTGAGCTGTGTGTTTGTGTGTGTGTGGGGGGGGGGGGATACCTTACCTATTTGTACCTACATGTAGTACATGGAGAGGAGGGGGGCTGGGCAGAGATACACATACAGATTTAACTCTTTTTTTCTTTTAAATGCAACACAGCATAAACCTGGTACATCAACAGGCCTTTAGATGGGATATCTAACTATCAGGTTACATCAACAGTATATTCCACTAATTTGTAAGAAGGATCACAAATTAGTTTTATTTCAAGGTCTAGGTACATTGACTCATGCATCTCAGTTTAGCACTACGCTGTGACAACCAGTCTGTGAGTGTATGCTAAATAGCAATACGGTGCAGTATCCCACACTGACAAGGGAGTGCTGGTTAGCTGCCACCTGATGTAACCAGCTGAGTGGCAGTATGGCAGGTCACAAGGCAGTGACGTGACAGGGTAGGTGACAGGGTAGGAGACAGGGTAGGAGACAGGGTAGGTGACAGGAGCTAGACGCAAGGGTGAGAAGCTGCTCCCTCATCCTTCACACTGTTTGTTTGCTACTCATCATAAAGTGTACCCAGAAGGAGGTTGCGTCTGCATTAGACAAAGTGACAAAGTCTGGCAGGTGCGGGCAGCATCAGGAAAGGGAGCTGGTCATGCAGCAATTTATAGGGAGGAGGAGAGGCAAAATCCATATCTGAATTAAAGAACTAAATATAGCATAAGTTGTATCTATACACAAGAGGAGCAATCGTCAGAAAAAATAGTGTAATTCTGATTGTCTCTTATATTTTCTCCTATATTGCGGCCAGGGCAATGATAATATTGATGTCGCCAGTACATTTGTTTCACGAAATGTTTCGCCGCTGAACCCTTTTGGCAATTATTGTATCAAATTCCTTAATTCTAAACTATTTTTTATAGTAAAACAGTACCGTGAAAAAATCAAATCCCTTTATTTATTGGCTTTTGCTTGGAATTATGATAGGACAAAACAGTCAGCTATTTGAAAAGCTTCTACCTTACAACCACTTTGAGCCCATAACTCAGCCTACATGTAAAAGGAGCTTTAGGTACTATCTGTGTATGTGACACAGTCTGCTCACCTAAGGGCAGCTACCAGATCAACAAAAAGTAGGCATGGTAACTTCCGGCCTGAACAAGGTCCTGCCCTTCTCTCTACGGTGACCTATCATCATTCATGACACTATGAGAGGCCAGCCCTCTTCTTATCAAAACCACCTGCATGCAAGGCTCACACCCCCCTCAATGCTCAGGGGCCTGGCCAAGACATTGTCAATATACAAGGGCCAGTCAGGATAATAAGATGGGTGTAGAAGCTGGTTTCTTGGTGGGATGAAATGGAGAGGGGCAGTGTTGAAGGAATGAAAGGTAGGTGCCAGAGTTAGATGAATGGACAGTCTTGGAGGTGATGTGGACAGCACATGTTTGGAGGTCAGTATTACATGTACTAAAAATTGAGAGCCAGTGAGATCAGTTGTGGAATATAGGCATTGAAGGACAGGAGGCAAGATATTTGAGAGAGTGTAGCTTAAGCCCAAAACAAACAGGCTTGTGCTTAAGTTATAGCAAAGAACCGTTGTGAAGTGTTTGATTAAAAGGTTGGTTTGTGATCAAGGGAAGTATTTAAATTGATGTTATTGAGTAAAGCATGAGTAACACTAGGGAGAGAAGAAGGTATTCTCATGGCATATTGAGACACTAATCATTCAATTATCAAACAATGTACCTTGTTCTTAGAAACATAGTTTATTGTTTTTAGACTAACATACTAAAAACTGAAATATAACATGATTATGCTGATATTCATTATGCAAGGGACAAACATCTTCTTGGCAGGCACCATTAAACATGGTTACATGCATGGTTTAGAGTAAATCAAAAATAACCCATGGAAAACATCAAAACGATCTGCACTGTATTCTTAGTGCTGTTGTGAAATACCTACTGAATAATTGCTGATGTTCAATTTGTAACAGTAGAGTAGCCGCCTTCAGTGCTGACATTTAGACATTCCTACAACCCACCAGCCAACAACTAGCAGAATGAGTACATACCGGAACTCTTCAATAGAGGACATTGGTGGGTAGGAATGTTGCAGAAAGACAGCAAGAAAGGTAGTCTTAGCCATGTAGCACCACATCTGTATGACTTGTAATTCTTACACAGTGTACAGGAAGGCAGTCAATGAAGGCAGAATGATGACATCAATATGTAAACATGCCCACGTTTCATTTATTGACAAGTTATCATATTATGGTCTGTTTTCATATTTATATCACAGCTCCTACTGGAACGACATCTTTACGATTGATGGGACACGTGTAAAACTACTAACTCAATGAAGGCTCGGCCCTGGGTTCACAGACTAAGCGCTGTGCAAGCGCTGTGCATAATTCCCTTAGCAAGGAAACATCAAAATGTGTAGAAATGGGAATTCAACTGCCTTCTTTATTGAATTACCAGAGGGGCTCTACTGAAGGAGCCCTGGGGTTAACCTGGGCAGCTTGTATAAAAGCAAATTTTTTGTATACATACATAACAGGTGTCCTGAAGCTTTAAGATGGTTCTGTTTCATTGTTTTTTTTAATTTTCTTGAGTTATGAACTAATATTTGATGTGGAGATAAGGGCTGAGGGCCTATAAATTACGTAGGACAGAGTGAGAGGGGTGATGGGTAGGTAGGAGGAAGGAGAACCGAGAGAGGCATCAGAATTGGAAATCTATTTTGATTTTAATTTCCCCATCCGGGTTAACAAAATAGCAATGCACTAATTATGTAAGGGAAATCTTTTCTAAAAAGATACAGCTTCAGAAAAGAGCAGTTTTAAAGGTATATGTATATATGGATTTTGATTTTTAAAATGGGGATAATTCCAGGCAATTGTATATGAGACTCCTAACTTTTATCCTTGAGCCAATAAAAAACAAAAATGCTTTCGCACAGAAGTATGATTTATTTCAAACAGTCTAAAAACACTTAAAGGCACAGTATGTAGACACCTATCAATCTTTGCTGCACAAGTGCCAAGTTCTCTGAAGTGATAGCACTGTGTACTATGTGTCTATATATGAGAGGTAACTTCGGCTCTAGCAGTCACTAACAGCAGCAGTGATGGATGAGAAGGACATCAATATGGGAAACCTGGTCACAATTACACACGCTCTTTCTACATCTTGGTGTAAGGAGGGGAAAGTGGGTAGGATCACAGTCATATAGATGAAGTGAGGTGGTAAAGTAGGCAATATGGTGGATTGAGGGGGGTTGGGGTGAGTAGGGCTGTTGGTTAATGTGTTAAGAAGTGTGTAGGTTGTGTGTATGTGTGGGGGACCAGTGGAATGTGGAAAAAGGAAATATTATAATGGATGTTTTAAGTGATAAAAACATAAACACTATTGGCACATCATGAATGATGTCTTATGGCAAACTTGAAAGCATACATATTCATACATAGACTAATTGATGGTAAAACCAAACATAGGTATCAGATTAATAGGGTCTGTGCGATTGGGCCCGGAAAGTGTAAAGGAGTAGTGAAGTTTTATTCTTAGGGTGTTTTCGGTGTGCTTTGCAGGGTGCAAGGTAGGAGTTAAAGCGTAAAGACAGGGACTTTTGATCAGGCATGGAGTAGCCTAGATTATGGACAGATACTTTTAACATCAAAGGGCATGAACTCTAAAGCAAAAGTGTTTGGTGAGGCAGGACCTGGTTTCAGGACTGTCTGCACTATAATTAGTACGTCGTAAAATCAACAGCTTCATCACAGAAGGTAATAAAGTACTTTGCAGTCCTTTAAGAGTTAAAACCCTGAGTGCCCGGTGTGTACCTGATTCACCTACTACTAAAACCAGACAGAGCAACTGACAACCTTAAAGTTAGTACATCCGATGTCTAGGACCAAAAAATAGATTTCCCTTAAAATGAGTCCGAACATTCATAAAAAAAACACAATTAATTCCTTATATACTCCATTTCTCTTTATTCCCTCAGATTTTTCTCTAATTTGATTTTATAGCCTAATATATAGTCATTTTCGGATAAAATCATGCACAGTTCTATACCCACTCCCCCTCCGTGAGAATACACAGTAAAAGACCATGCTTGTACCCCATGGAATCCACTTCTCAAGCTGATGCTGGCCATGGATTGCAGCTTTGCAATGTTATACAAACTGATGCAGACCATGACATAGCCCTGGTGAGAAGATTGGCCAGGGCTGCCTCAATGCAACATGAAATCAGAGGCTGTAGCACATCAAAGCACTATGCAGCCCTTAAAGGGTTAATACCCTGAGTGCCCAGTGTGTACCTGATGCACCTACTACTACAACCAGACAGAGCACCTGACAACCCCGGCACGTACCTCACACACCCAGCACCTAATCAGCCCTCTACAACACCACGCAGGCTGAGCTACTCCCCAAGCTGCTCCATGAGCTGCTCCACTCACTAGGCAACAACTCATTAAGTAGGGGACTCTAGCTGTATATGGGAAGTAGGTGGAGAGCGGGGGAATGTAAGAGAGGGTAGGAGGTAGTGTCAGGGTGGGCAGGATCAAGGCAAGCAGGAGGGGAGTGATGGAGGCGGGGAGGGAGGAAGGGGCAACACAGGAGGGGAAGAACAGAGGAAGGGGGGGATACATGACAAGGAGTGAGGGGAGAAGTCAGAGGTGGTTCATGGAGGGAAAATACGGTGGTATTGGCCGAACAGTGGTGTGTTTACTGGGGTAAGTGTGGGCTAGGAGTCAAAGGGTGAGGTAGGGGTTAGTTATTCATTAGTGAGGAGCTTCTGTGTGCATGTAGACCTGGCCTTCACCTTCTCTTGTTGTACGATGCCTGATTAGCTCTTTAACCCTTTCAGGAGAGTTCTTGCTAAAATATTATATTTGTCGTCACGATGCAGCCCCGGTGAGTAACTGGCTTGTGCCGCATCCTGCTTATCCTTCAGGCGTGGCTGAGCCCTATAGGGTCAGCAGGATGCTTGAATACAGCACTGAAGAGTTTCTCGCCAGGGCCGCATTCATGCATCATGGCGATCAAAGCAATGGTTAAAGGGCCACATAGTGCTTTATTGCGCTATCCCCTTTGTCATCATGATGCAGCTAATTAACAGGGCCTAACAGGGCAACATTCATACATAAGTCTGACCATTCAAGAGTGTATCAACCCTGTAGGGTGGGCATGATGCTTGAATGCAGCACAGGGGAGTCACACAACTGGGCTGCATCTATGCATTATGACGACAAAGGAATACTGTATTAAAGCAACATGTGGCACGTAAGTGGTTAGCTAAGGGAGTAGTCATTTTTTAACAACAGGGGGGGGGGGGTTGGTGGATTTGGGGGGGGGAACCAAAAAAATTTGGACCCCTTGAAGGGGGGGACCAAAAAAATTTGGATCCCTCTTGAGGGGGGGACCAAAAAAATTGCACCCCTTTTTAACAAAAAAGCCCGCGCATTACTATAGCTCAAAGGGCTCGGCCGCACTCAATTTCAAGGGGGGGGGGGCAAAAACTGTTCGACCCCTCCCATGGGGGGACCGAAAAATTTCGACCCGCTCGCATGAAAATCCACCAAACCCCCCTGATGTTAAAAAATGACCACTCCCTTATGCCATAAACAAAGAACACCTGCTGGCCTGTGAGGGCTACACACATACAAGGTTAAGACTGCTAATCGATGCTATTTTCACACTAGGGGGATGTCGAATTATTTATTGCTCGGGGGGGGGGTTGAGTATTGGACCCCTTTTGGTCTTTCTTCTTTTTTTGGGGGGGGGAGGGGGGCGGGCGGGGTAGGTATAGGAGCCCTATTGAACTAGTGACCCCTTTATAAAAAGTGATAAAGCTACCTCATTACTACAGTCACTATGGATTTGTCCTGCTGGGGGGTAATACAAAACTGATATGGGGCACGAGGGAGTGCATACATAGCTAGTATTACATGATAAGGTCACGTATGGGCCGTACTAGCCTGAGGTGCATCTGCCTTTATAAGGCAGATGCACCGAGGGCTGGTGCGCCCCATGCGTGACCTTATCATGTAATACAAGCTTTATTACACGACCAAAAGACATTTTTTTAGCCCCCCCTACCTTTAAGTTGTTGTTTACATCGCCAATTTAGTTGTTTATATCGTTAATTTACATCGTTCACATCGTCGTCTGCTTTGTTTACATCGCCGCCATTGTTATATCACGTGACCAAAATGCTGCCCTCTGATTGGTCTAGAGCAGCAAAAAGCGTACCACACCCCCGGGTGGTACGTTCTTTAATGCTTAAACAAATAGAGGATCGTACTTATAACGTTAGGTCGTGTAATAAAAACAAAGCCTGCCCAAAGAGTCATCATTATGCATGAAAACACAAATGGTGAGTAGAATGGCTAGGAATACATTCATGCATTTTTAAAGAGAATGGTAGAGTGCATTAATGCACTATGCATCTCTGAAATGGTAAGATATGCTTGGTATGGTCAATCTAGGGCACAGCATCAGGCCTAAAAAAAGAAAGTTGTGTTCAAATTGTTTACATTCATTACACTATTTTTTTATAAAAAATGTTAATTTTAGTGGTAGAAAACACTGAAATCTCAAATCTTTCTAAAAAAAAAGTGAAATTAGGGTCGGCCCCATAAAAATAGAGGCAGTCAGCATACTGGAACACAATTCTTTTTTTTGAAGCCGCAATGGCTTTCAGCCTGAACCTTTGTCACGGCACCACAAAAAGGAGGCACACATGACATGCATTATAGCCTAGTGGGCATAGTGTTTGATTCTGGAGACTGATATGAGCCACAGCTGGGGCTAAACATCTCATTTAACCCTTTCCAGCCGCCATAATACTTTAATGAGCAATGACATCTGATGTCTTGAAAAAGGCAGGGCAGGCAAGTAACTCGCTTGGGCTGCATTCATGGATCATGCCTACCCTAGAGTATGTATCGAAAGGTCAGGACTATAAGGTCTGGATGATGCACTAATGTAGTGCTGGCCGGTTAGTCGCTGAGACTCATGATCAATGCCAAAAACTCCTTTAAGGTAACATACTGCCCTTAAATGGTTACAATGATCCCTACTGCCCTTCAGCCGGGTGTTTGACAAGAAAAGGAAATAAAATCTCCAGGCGGTGAGTAACAAAGAAGCCACTGGAGAACCAGGTAGGAGTCCACCTGAACCTGCTCTGACCGCACAACGTGGAAAACATTGAAAAAAATCACTGTAATATGAAAATCTGTTAATTCAATTTGTGATTAGAAATAATTAACCAGATATCATATCATTTGGGACTCAATTTTAAATGAGTTTACCATACAGCTGAGGTACAAGAGTTATCACAATTATTGCCTCACAGGCTCTCTGTCACTATTATGTAGGCTAGTACAGGCTGTAATGGGGTTTTTGCAGTTACCACTGGAATGACCAATGTCAAAGAAGAACAACTCTTGTATATATATCCCCGAAAAGTAGATTTTTTTGCATATATAAATTTTCAAGAATTTACTGGAAAGTACAATATTGCATGTATCTAAGTTCACGAATTTTGCAATATGGTAGTTTACGACTAAACAGGATAAATGTTCACTCTGTTCATATTTTAATGGTTTCAAAATCTGCGGAATCTGCAAAAATATGTATGGCACGAAAATATGTTTACAGTAGTGTCATGTTAACTATTGCGATATAATGACCCTAATGTCTGCTGTGTCGCAATACTATCTTGCATTGTCAGTTGGCAGTCACCAGCTACTGTCGCTAAAGTAAGGCCATTGCAACTAAGTCCCTCTCACAGTAGGTCTCTAGAAATGACATCATCTTATTCAATATGGTATACACAGTAACACTCAATCAAGATATATAT